>CM076580.1:847849617-848267098 GCA_034641835.2 Pinus albicaulis | reverse complement strand
GGAGGAATCAGCGGTAGTCGGACCCACACCCCGGATGGGATCCCCATTCCAAATGGTTTAACGTCTAATTGGGACTTTTTACCGGGGAGATCCCCTGCTGTTGGCCGAACAGATTTTCCCATCAACAGAATTGGCACTAGAAGGAGGGCCAGATGACAAGCTGAGCCCTTAGAGCCTACAATTAATCTCATATCTATAATGGCTCATTCCCAAATCATTCTCCCAAGATGTTTGTCGGAGTTTTATGAGCCTCGATGTCTCATCCCTGATGAAATTACGTATCACTTGTCACAGTTAAAATTCGATGGTGAAAACGGAGTTTCCATAACCCAACACCTTCCAAACTTTTGTGACTTTGGTGAGTGCTACGAAATTGACAATGAAGGTTTGATTTGTTTACTTTTCTTCCTCACTCTTGAATGTTGCACTAAGTAATGGTGCCGCACCTTGCCGGAAGGTTCCATCCATTCGTTTGAACAACTCGCTAGTGAATTGCAATAAGCTTTTCACAGGTATGATTTTCATAACATATTAATAAAGCTAAATGACATCAGAATGGAACCTCAGGAACCTTTAGATGAATTCTCTATCAAATTTGTTCATTATTGTTTTGAGTTCCCTGAAAGGGATGTTGATTGGAAATGTTTAAGTGAACAGTTCAGGTATGTGATCCTCGTTTCCCTTGAACAATTTCAAGTAGCAACCCAACCTGATCCTAGTATTCCCTATGACGACCCGCAAGTTTTCAGTTATCCAGATTGCGTCCCTAATGCTTCCTTGTCCATCTCCCCGAATCCAGACCACATTCAGGCCTCCAAGGAGAGTATTTCTATTTGTAATATTCTCGCTCCTCCTCCTGAGTTGTCGGGTAGTGGAGTTATGACCTCAAAAGCTCTGAGCAAGGATAGACACTTGCAAGAGGATAAAGCCTATTATACTACCTTTGAATCTTTCACCCACCCTGTCAAATCAAGGCTTGAAAACCATATGGGCCCAACATCCCTCCAGGTACATGAAACCTACCTCGAGCCCACTTGATGTCTCCCTGGACACAGTCCTAAATCTGATTCGCATACTGATTATGAATCGACTCCTATCCCGGATGAAGTTGATTCCTTTACAGGGCCTGCCAGATTATTGTTTTCTCTGAATGACATGGATGCGCATGTTGAAAAGCCTTGTATGGTTAATGCCCCTGCAGCTCAATCTTTTCGTTCATTATTCCCCGATTTTTTTCACGACTCCGCCACACCAGTAATTTCTTCAAGACTTTCAAAATTTCCTTATACTGGTATTGGCGACAATCATAAGCATGCAAATGGTGTTTCACAATCACAGTTCAAAATTGATGAATCTTTTAGATCTGATCTTTCTCACTTGGAATCTTTAGACAGCCATAGGAGTGATTTCCTCTCTGGGTAACCTCAATATGTCCTCTTGATTGATCCATTCGAGTCGGTAAATCCCGGGGAGCCCAACATGCCAGGTACCCAACTTGATCAAATCGATGGTTACAATGATCACTTCTTATCTGAAAACATATTCACTAATACCGCGGAGGACTGTCACTTGTATCTCATTGCCAACCATATGGAGACACCAGAATTTGATAATTCGCTCTATGAAGATTCGAGTACCCATCAGGGAATTGAAGCACTCCCACTCTTGCCGGCATAACCACGTCGGATATCATTTCATTTAGGTGGATCTTTCATTCTAGTAAGGTTTCCCTGAGCACATATTCCTATCCCCCAGCAGCTGGTGTGCAACAACCAATATACCCCAATTTATTCACTTGTAAGAAAACGCCAGCCATTGTCTCTAATCTTTCCAATTGTTGCCCAGCCAGTACCAGTTGCAATCAGGCACTAACATGTGATTTTTGGAAAATCCCTCAACTTCCCGGAAACATTACAATAAATCCACCCCATCCTGGCAAATCTAAAGAATCTGATATATTGGATTATCAATCTGTCACTGCGCCGAAATTTGACCGAATTGATACAAAGCCCACTGACATTTTGCAACTCACCACAATCCATGATCACATCCATTCGCCTGTTCATCTCGCCAAACCATCAAAGTTGGGCAACCCCCTGCTCGAAGGTCCGGAGTTTGTTCAAGATGGAGAGGAATCGCAGCCTCCACTAAACATGGATTCGGATCCTCATACCCTTGACCAAACCCAAGAGAAACCCTGAACTAGGGTTTTCAAAACTAGGGTTTCTACACTTGGATGTGCAAGCACCTATAATTCACCTGGCACATGCTTATTGTTTCCATTCCATAAAACTGATCATCCTCCACACCATGATGAGGTTTCTGTTTGGTTCGACGGATCTTACCCGATGAATATACTCGCAAACAGGAAATGTCTTACCCCCCTCCCATCGGACCTAAGGTTGTGCATGAATTAGTTTGTGTCATTCATAAAAAATGTTGAGTTTCAAGAACATATTGATGTGTATCAGGATGAAAGTGGAATTCACCTCGCACAATCCATTCTGGCGTGTTCTCTGGTAAGTATCCATGATCTTTTGGCCATTACACATGCTCTTCAGGTAAGTTTTGTTGTTACTGCACTTTTTTGGATGCTAGCTCTGATCTCGAGCATTGTTGTTGTTGCAGGATGGGAACTAATGCGGTGGCTTCACTGGAAAGCTGATTTTAAATAACCCGACCGCATCATTGGTTAAACTAGGAATAGGCTAGCTAGGATCTGCTAATAAAGTTTTGTTTGTCAAGTTATTAATTAGGTTTACTTGCTAAGGTTTTACTTCATGTTTTAGAATCGTGCTTGCTGTATTTTATTGTGTTCTATAGTTTTATGCATTAAAAAGTTCCATTTATTTTTTGCATGCACGCTCTTTTAGTTTCCCTATTGCTGCATAATGTTTAGATATTCATTGCATGTGCTTTTCCTTGTCCCTCCACCTCTAACTAGTGGATCGTTCCCACACATGGAATTACATTGCATCTTGAGCCTCGTTTACTACATTCCGTCGTCCACTCTCTTCCTCACATCATTTCTGTCATATCGCCTGCCACTGCACGAGTCCTCATTGAAACCTTACCACCTTGCGGTCTTGTTTTTCCTTGATTGCTGAAATAATAATCCCATTGTTTGCGTGAGGTTGTGGTGGCTATTTTAAAAGGCGGCTTCCTCGCAGGGTAAATCATCGAAGTCGCATTCTCAACAAGAAGCCTATGAGTCTAAATTTATTAGCCAGGGAGATACGAGCCGATTGTTTGGGAAACCTAATGAGTTTGAATGGTTCAATAACTGTAGCCTAAGCCTTGTGCCCAGCATAGTCTTGGACGTATTAATGTTATGTTTTGCATGCTTCGCCTATTGTGGTAGATGGGATGTGAAGGTTTGGCACAAGGGCAAACCCAAATCAAGATATCTTCCAGTTTCCGCAAAACAAGAAACAACCTCTTTTGCTCGTAAAATTAAGTCGGGATCCCTCATCCACCCATGAAAAATAAGTGCCATGAGCACATGAAAATAAGTGCTACAAGCACATGAAACAAATAAGGGTAAAGGATCGAGAAAGGCTTCCTGTGCAGAGAGGTGATGCAACGACTCCGCTGGGGTACTGACCAGGCTCGCTGGCAGTGGAGCAACGCTTGTGATTTCTTGAAGTGACTTTGCCGGGGTACTATCTAGGCCCTCTGGTAGTGGAGCAACACCGGAAACTTACTTTAAAAAAAATCCTGAAAATAATAAACCCACTTCCTTGCTCTTTGCATCATCAAAAACTCACTGGCGTTCGTGAGCTTCCGCTTTGATGTGTTCTGATTAACAAGACCTAGCTGAGGCACAAGGACTGGGCATATCTGTAAAGGCCAAGTAATACAAAGCGTACTCGCAGAACCTATTCAATATTCCCTTTCATCACTACCTTAGCTCAGACTATTGTTGTGATGTTGACAGAGATGCTGGATTCTACCAGTGGTTCACCATTTGTTGTAGCCACTACAACAGCACCCAAAATTTTGGGTATATTCAAAATTTCGGGTTCCCCCTCTGCTTGCTTAAGCCACTAGGGTTTTCACCCGGCCTGTAATCAATGGCATCCCCGTGGCCTATTCCCAGCCCCTCGTAAACCCTCTCACCTTCATGACGAGATGCTTCTGTTGTAGCCACGCCATGTGTGGGAGGATCGCCATGCATGCATTAAAATAGAAACATTTCTGTGTATTAAGGATGTACATTAGAAGCCCCCCCGCCATATATCATTAGGCATTTTGTTCTGGTACTTCGCTTAAACTCATAGGGTCATGGAAATTATGTAGGGGGTGGGAATCGTTCTATAAACGGTAACTTGAAATAATTAATATTATAATGTGGCATGCAGGTCGACCCCACAGATGATGTACCAAACAATATTGCAATCACACTGGGAGAAATAAATTGGAACTCAAATGACAAGAGCACACTAGTTAAGGGAATGATTAATCACGATTAAGCCACACCCTTCTGGAGGTGCATCTTCACTCCTCAAGGGGGAAGGTTACCTGATTCAAATGAGTATCTATTTATTAAAGCAAGTGGTGGTTTAAATCCGCAACAGATGAACTCCAGAAATCCCGAGGACACGTCTGAAGCTGAAATAGACGTGCCTGATATTTTCTGCATGGGTGAGCATGTGTTTGCTTTAGATGAGGCGATTGGAATTGTCTACAGTGTTTGCAAATTCGTGAAGCAAGAAATAGGTGGCATTTTCCCATCACTGATTGTAGAAGCTGGAAGAAAGTGGAAAAGATGTGATTATGATGTAGAGATTCCATTGTCCTTGACAGACATATATTATGAAGACTATGGTAAATCTTCATCCTTTGAATTACTTTTTCCTACAGAGCACTCTGTGTGGAACCTTATTCCAAACCTAAAATAAAACATGTACACTCATCAACAAGAAAGGTTTGAGTTCTTGTGGAGAAATCTCAGGGGAGGACTGGTTCCAGAGAAGATGAAGCCTCCTACATCTGAAGAGGTAGGAGGTTGTATTATTTCTCATGCTCCAGGGACAGGAAAAACATTTCTCATCATAAGTTTTATTAGGACCTACCTGGAATTCTTCCCAAGAAGCAGACCTCTCATTATTGCTCCATTTAACATGCTTTTACCTTGGGAACGAAAGTTTAAGAAGTGGGGTGTAGAAATTCTGGTATACATGCTAAATAGATCGAAAACCTTTTTGGAAAGAAATATGTTCTAAGGATGAATATAGAGACATTTTTCACATGGGCAAGGGTGGTAATTTCAGGGGAAGAAGGTGGAAAAATATGCATCGTCTGATAATATTGCATGAGTGGCACAAAAGAAGAAGTGTGCTAGCTGTTAGCTACAATATATTTGTGTACCTAACTTGTGGGGGAAAACATATCCCATCTCAAGAGGCTCAGACTATTGGAAAATTGCTTTTGGAGAGCCTAGGTATTCTTATTCTCAATGAAGGTCACCAAGCTCGAAATAACCAATCGAAGATATGGAAATCATTGAAAAAGGTGAAGATGAAACAACGCATTATACTGTCTGGAACTCTTTTCAGAATAATTTCAAAGGACTTTTCAACACCTTGTATGTGGTAAGGCCAACTTTTGTTGATTGCTTCTTGGGTCAACGCTCTAAGTAATACATATACCCTAGAAAAGTAATTGCTAACAACAAATCCCACAAAGAACCATCTGAAGAGGATGAGAACAGATTAAGAAATTTGTTCATGGATGGAATTGGGAACAAAATTCAGAATGGAAAAGAAGAATTTAATCAAACCCTTGTGAAGTTCAGGATTATGACTGATGATTTTGTCCATTATTATGAAGAAAGAGTTCTTAACAGCCTTCCTGGACTAAGGGATTTTGCTATCATTTTAAGACCGTCTTCAATTCAACAGACCATCTTAGATCAGATAAATTTGGAAGACAGAATCCAGAGGCTCCGTAATTTTGAATACGAAACTATGATTTCTTGTGTGTCTATCCATCCATCACTTTATAGGGACTTTGGCTATAGAAAACTTTCTGGTGTCGATATTCCTCATATTGAAGCTATTAGAAAAGACCCTCGTCAAGGAGTAAAAGTAGAGTTTGTTCTTGACCTTGTGCAGCTCTCCCAAGTCATCGAGGAAAAGGTGTTGCTATTCAATCAAAACATTCCACCTTTAGCATACATGGTGGAAATGTTTGAGATGCATTTCTCATGGAGAAAAGGCAAGGAGTTTTTTAAGCTAGATGAAACCCTTCCTCTAGATGAACGTCAATCAATTATTGACCAATTTAATGATCCAAATGGGGAGGCTCGTGTCTTGTGTGCCTCAATTAAGACATGTTCTGAGGACATTAGTTTGACTGAGGTTTCAAGAGTAGTCTTTTTTGATCTAGTCTAGAACCCGTCCATTGTCAAGCAAGCTGTAAGCTGAGCTTTCAGGCTGGGGCACAAGAAGCATGTCTATGTATACCACCTCTTGGCATCAGGAACCATGGAAGAAGAGAAGTATCAGAGGACCGTTTGGAAAGACTTCTTATCAAAGCTAATTCTTGTTTCTCCAGATGATGGAGATCCAAGTACTAGAGAAAACAAACAGACCATACACTGTGAAGATAAAATCCTTGACGAGCTTGTTGAACTGGACAGAGAAACAAAGGTGGGGATACTTGGACATGCAGCTGATTTCCATGATAGGAGCTTAAAGTCTAGTGCAGTTGATAGCAATATTGATAGGTGACAACTTATGATTGCATTCAATATCAAGTGCGTGGGCTCCGTGATGGCTAAAATGGTGTTGCGGGAGCTCATGGATCCCTCCATATTCATGAATTTCAAGTCCTTATTAACAATGGAAAACAATCCTTCATGCTTGCATGAGTTTTTTGGATAGGAACTGGGGTGCAGGTTGGAATCTTTTGGCATTAATGCTTGCTACAAAGCCTTTAGACCGAATAAGTTGCTTGGATGCTTTAAGACATTTTTTTTTTTTTTTTATGCGGACCAAGATGGCCTGTGGAGCCTTCTATCGGGATCATTCGTTGGGGTTTAGGTTCAATAGTTGTACGCATTGACGAGGAGTAAATTTATGGTCCTCATTAGCGTAACAAGTTGGCACACTACATTGACCTTATGGAGAGGTTGAATCCTAATTTCGATTGGAAGAACTGGCATGCATTACTGCCTGGAAAATGGCGTTTATTGTATCATACAGGGAGGAAAACAGGCATAAAAATTCATGAGGCTTCCATGAGAGTTCTTATTGCAAATGTTTATCTTAGTTTTTCGCCAATCAGAGACAACAAAAGAAGCTTTTCTATGGCAGCTGATATTGATTTCACAGTCATGGTTGATCCCCATTGGCCTCATGATAAAAGGGGCAAAGAAGGAAATCTACACATCACTTCAAATGTTGAGACGACAAAGGGAGAGAGAGAGCTTACAACTCAAGCGACTCCTCGACACTGCGGCCGCCACTCAAGTCGCGAATTCGTAGGTGAGTGCATCCAAGGGAAATCGCGATTGGTGCGACTCTCTGACCACGTGACTGCAACCCAAGTCACAAAGTGGCTACGTTTGCTTCTGGCCAGGAGATGCAACTTAGACTCTAATGCGACTGTGCGACCTCCCCGAAGTCGCAAGGTTGCAAAAGAACATATTCAAGAGGAACCGCGGCCGGTTAATTTCCCCGACCAGGCGACCTCTACTCCATAAGTGCGACCTCCCACGGAGGCAAATACCCATGCCCATCTGAACGTAGAGTTGCATTCTTGAAATGAGATGGGCACGTGCTTGATTCATAGGCTGAATGTATGCCCATACTCAGAATCAATTCATAGACTGCACCTGTAGAACAAAAATGTGATCTCTATTTAAGGCTTGGGAGAGTGCACCCATCGCAGTTTTGCACGGCACTGGGAAAGTTGATACCCACATACACCACTTGGAGTATTGGACATCCTCTTATGGTAGGTAACAAAGGGAATAGAACCAGGTATGCTGCTAATAACGCGATATACAGTGAAAATATTATCTGGACTAATGTAGCTCCCTCGACTGTACAATGCATACTAGGGTGGTTGGCTTCGATATGGTAAATGATAAAAGTGAACCTGAAGGGCACCCCACATAGCACATGGAAACCCCAACTCAGTAGATAGATAATTTCAAGCCTGATGCAACAACGAAATTTCATCCTCCCTATAGCGAGGCGGGTGATATTGATCACTTAGCAGCTACATTCCTATTCACTCACGGTGGTGTGCATGGAAATAATATGAGGAAGTCTCCCGCTTTGCAATACTCACTTTATCTATCCCAGATTGCCTCGGTCATTTTCCTCTTGAACAACAACCCATTATTTCTGAATGATCATTGAAATCCCCGTTGGGTCGTAGCCTCGCGACACTTTGATGAGGTCGCACATCGTGGCTCATCCCAGCATCTTGTAACACGTAGGAGCTTCCTTGGCTTCAGCATCATTTCCGTTGAGGAGGAACATCAAGAGAGTTAACTATACATGCTTATTGAATGATGAACATTGCTTGGCATTTAAATTTTTTTCTTGCACACTAGAAAACGAAATCATAGTGGATATGCACCAATTACTCATACATTTCCTACAGAACAGGAATATGCAGGATTCCAAGATAGTTGTTAAACTCCCATAATTTTATTTCGATTTTTCCTTTTATGCGTCTACGATGGTGTGCATATATATATATATATATATATATATATATATATATATATATATATATATATATATATATATTCATATATGTGTGTGTGTATGTATGTGTGAGGTAGTTTAGTGTGTTATATATGGCTAATTTGTTGTCTACATGCAAATAGTATAAGGAGATTATGATGATGACCCAGCCGAAGAAGTTTTCACTTATCCAAAAAATACTGGTCCATGTGACGAGGGCTACGGATGTCCCCTGGAAAAACAAGCTGCTGATATCTCCAAAAGATAAATGTCGAAGGGATGAAAACCTCAAGCTGCAAGTCGTAGAATCCAGGCAGGACGTAGGTCGCAGATTTCTTTAGGTTGTATGTCGCAGATTTCTTGAGGTCGCAAGTCGCAGATCGCTTGAGGTCGCAGGCTGCGGATTGATAGAGGTCGCAAGTCGCAAAATCCAGTGAGGTCGCAGGTCGCAACAGTGGCCGAGGTCACAGGTCGCAAAATCTACTAAGTTGCAAGGCAACCCAACGGCCAGGAAGACAAAAGATCAGGAAAGCCCAAAGGGCAAGTTTGGTCCATAAATACTTCCTTCGGGAGGTTGTAAGGGGCTTTTGTTTTGGGACTCGAGCTGAGTACACTGTATTACCAGGATTATACATTTGAGCATGAATACAAGAATTTTGAAAAATCCCTTTGTGGATCTAGTGTTGACATATGCATGAGCGCTATTGAGTATTATGTTTTCAGTTTCTGAACATCTTAGATTAAGGGAACTGCATCTTTAATTCATATCACAATTGCATAACAGTTTGCTGAGTATGTTAATGGTGGATGAGTTCATTTCACTTTCTTAACGGATGTTGATGACTTTGTTTATTAGCATTTGTGTTATCATTTAAAACTTTTGGGAAGTGAAGGGTGTTCTTGCCATAAGGAATTGTTTCTTTCGTGGTCAGAACAGCTTACAGGCATGACCCTAATGAAGTGTTGTTAACAACACTTCCTTCGGTACTCATGCTTTATTATTTCCTCTTGCTACTCATAGTGTTATATATACATTTAATGCATCAATCATATGTCTTGTATCATTTGATTAAGTGTTTATCCACTATTTTATAGAGTTTAAGCGAGACCCAAAGAAAGGAAAAATCAACGGTAGCTGGACCCACACCCTGGACGGGATCCCTTTTCCAAACGGTTCAAGGTCTAATTGGGACTTTTTACCAGGGAAATCCCTTGTTGTTGGCCGGAAAAATTTTCTCTTCAACAGGCCTCTATCCATGTAAGATACCACTTCTTTACCACATGATAGTACCATACCAAGTGTCACCATTATCCATAGCCACATGTCTTACTAATGGCACATTAGTTAACCTCCACGTCACCACTCCTATAGTCTCTTGTTTATGTCATGTTTATGTCAGGTTCACATCATCTAGTCACGTGGTATTCCTAGAAGGTTTCACCTTAACTTAAATCTAATGTCCCTTCAGGGTGCTATATTCTGACCAATCAATGATTCCCCGTTGTAGATAATGATGGATCTCTATCGCAACCTCTATCAACAATGCCAACACTCCTAATATGGAATAACGTCTCATCATACCTCCATAATGCGACAATGGCATTGGCCAAAGGTAACAAGAGATTTTTTTTCTGCAACCACTGTCATCTACACCCCCTTTTCACAATTACCTTCGTGCATTCCTGGCATGGCACAATGTAAACATTATACGACGAATAACATGAACCTTCCCGTTACTAGTTCCACTTAACTTAGTGCCATCATATATCATAGATATTTCCTTAGAAACTTTTAAAATATCATTCAACCCGGATATAGGCCTCCTCTAAGTGAGCCCAAACATGAATTCTTGGGGCCTTTAAGAACTGCATATCCATTTCCGACACATATAACACAAGACCATAATGTTAGAATACACCTAGGAGTGAGAAAATGATCACCATACATATTGAAACCCACCCAGTCTCTCTCATGTAGCATGTTGTAGGAAACATCTTAATAACAGAGCTCATTGGCTCTAAGACATGGATATTAGTCCATTATAACATACAACTCATGGAGTTACACACATTAGGATATTATTGGGGGATACATTAAATGGACATTCACAACATTATCTAAATTCCTTCAAAAACCTTTACGCTGCAACTATTCAAGTCATTCACACATGACATAAAATGGAAATCACTCATAGCCTCAGTCTACTAGTCATAGTACAATCAAACATGAGCATATAAAGAAATTTCCATTCAAGATAATATTAGTGTTGTAATAAAATTTACATGCAAGGAGTTATTGCTTCATGATCTTCTATCCACATAAGATCACCAGACAACAAGAGAAAAATAAGCAATGGATAGATATATCAATCTCAAACTAATGCTCACACATGCAGCATACAAATTATAATTCTAGATGCTATAAAGAAAAAGCATGCACCTGGCCTCCTCGCAGTTCAATGAAGTGTTTTGAGTTCATTGCAGAATCCTAGTGCTCCACTCAAACGATATGATTTGTCCACACTCGATCTCAACACCTACACACAACCACAAACACTCAAGGACTACAAGTGATCTTCCTCAGAAGATCGTCAGCTCAAAACATCCTAGAATCAATATATGTAACTACTACAAATGTAAATACAGGGAAGTGTTGAAGCCTCGAAAATCGTTGCTTCAAACATTGGGGAAAAACCACTCGGTCCAGACCTTAGAACACTTCCTTATCCGTTTGGGATGGTGGCTCCGACTGGATTTATAGGACTAGTTTCCTAGTAATGAAAAATATTGGTGATGGGGTGTTTGTGCAAGTGAATAATGGAACTAACTATCTGAGTTAATTTGTCTAACTTAATCTATGACTTGCAAATAATTCTAAAACTAACCCATGTATTAAATATGAATACGACTTAAATATTGTTTCAATTAACAAATAACCATGAAAATGTATTATTTACTTAAAAGAAGATTCAATATCATATAATGATAACTCTGTTTAAGAAATTAAACAGAGTTATAATAGCACATCGCATTCATAAATTTATATCGTTTACACACACTATGAAAGATGATATCCCTCTATCTTCAGAAATGATATGATAAAGAAATATTTGAGAAACAAGTATATATAAGCGATGGAAAATTGTAATGAGAATATTTCTTCACATAAAGAAAATAAAACAAAATCGATAGAAATACCAGATACATTTGATATCTTCCTGATGCCATTTGATATTCTGATCCTGCGCTTTAACTTAGAGCAATCTTCAAGGTACAGAAATGCAACTCTCAAAAATAATTCACCATGAAATCACAGGAATCTTGTGCTTTAACTTAGAACAATCTTCAAGGTACAGAAATGCAACTCTCAAAAATAATTCACCATGAAATCACAATATATGATCCTTTATAAAAATAAGATAGTCAAGGAGTACAGAAATGTATCGTCCAAGCCCAAAAATATTACAAATTTAGGAACCTTTCTAAAATACTTGAAAGGGGTTTAAATAGGAAATTCAAAAACAAATTAACTAAACTATTGCTAAGAAAGATCATCGGAGATCCGAGAATAGACTTGCGATATCCAATAAAACAGATTAATTGAATTTCTTCAATATCCAATGTGCTAAGCTAGCGGATTTTAAGCATATCCTTAACTTCTGTTGGATGACTCAGCCTCGAATGCAACTGAATGGTGTATGTGGCATCAGAGAGCTCTGGAATGATGAAATTGATGGCATTAGAAAGGCATTTGATTGCCATCTTCTGACTGTGTGGTTTAATCAAATGTGTCCATAGGACATCCCATGTAATTTCTTGTATTTTACTGATTTTTTGATTCTGATTAATTGATTCCTGCTTCCACCTAGTATCAGTTTCTCTTACCCTTGGAAGCTTTCCTGGAGTACAATCTGAAATTAAATTAGCTGCATATAGAATATCATTAACCAATTGTGTCAGATTGTTCATTATGGCTCTTGCTCTTGATGTAGCACATTCTTCTTTAATTAGCTGTGTTTTCCATTCAGCAAATAAAATCTCTTTATGCGATGCTTGAATTCTAGGAAGATTCGCAATTTTACCCTGTTCTGTTTCCTGCCATGTGATAAATTCTGAAATCTTCTCATCGACGCTTTCAATTTATAACCTTGTATTGATTGATTCATCGATGAGAGATGATGTTATTTCACAAAGGGGTTCAGCTTGTGATATTTTCTGGCATAGATCATTCAATTTTTGTGACAACAACTTACTCACTTCAAGGGCTTCTGTCTTGAACTGGTCCAATTTAGGATAACCCCTGAATTTATCCAGTTTTGCCTGAAATATTTTATTTTTCTTCTCTTTGGCAACCTTTTCATTTTGCAGGAATGTCTGCAATTTGGATACCTCTTGAGACAACTGTTGTTGTTTATTTAAAGCTTGTTGATCAAGCTTCTTTTTTTCAATACTCAATTGTTCTTCTAATTGTTTGACTCTGAGTCTTTCTTCTTCCAACTGTTGCTCTAACTGTAATATATTTTGCTGATCACCTATTGTTCTTTCTTCTAATAATGATATCTGTAAGTCTTTTTGTTTTACCAATTGAGTGACTTCAGTAGCTTTATCTATAGTAGCTGCACTATAGGCACCTGCATATTGTGATAGTTTGGTAAGATCCTCTAAAGGATTTACTTCAGCGTTCTTCCAAACAACATTCATTAATTCAACTTGTGTAGTTGCAAGTGGTCCTTGATCAATCCTTCTTATCTTTCTCTGTTTTATGACAACAGCCCTATGGTTGGGGCTATAAAATATATCCAGAGGAGGTATGTCTTCAACTCTCAGCACAATTTCTTCAGATGGGTCTTCTGGAATGATCTCAATATCTTGACAGTCATTGTTATTAATTTGGGAACTGCCCTGGTCTCCTATCTGTTGAGTAAATTTTTCATATTCTCTTAACAACTGTTCGTTAATATGAGTTTCAGCAGAATCTCCATCTTTCTCATTGGTCTTCTATTTTTCAAGTTGATCATCGGGCTTATTACCTGTATCTTCTTTTTCAGACTGCACATCAGGCTTGCTACCTGTATTCTCCTTCTCTGACTGCACAAATTTATTCATATCTTCTGCTTGAAACTTAGATTTAGCTAGATCATAAACCTGGGAAAATTTCTCAATTAGGACAAATAAATCATCAAATTCATCAGCCTCATGTTCAAACTTAGCAATTTGGACTATAGTTGTGAAATAAAAAGCTACTTTATTTGGATCATATTGTCTGCCTGGAACAGTTGCAAGCTTAAGATCTCTTATCTTAAGGACTTCTTTTTCAGCATGCTTAAAATCATTTAGGGTATAGGTTCCACAATGGAAAGGAAAGGTAGGCCACATCAATTTTTTGGAATTCTTTAAAATTCTGGACATTCCATTTTCGGTCAATTGGTAAGCTATTTCTTGAGCCAATATTTTATCGGGGACATATAAGGGCAAGACGTGAGGTTCAACAATGCTTCCAAATATCCTAATATTAGTGAAATTTTCCTCCCCGAATCAATTTTCAACTGGGGTTAAATCAAGTTTTGCCTTATCTGAGATTTGAGGAGGGGGTTGGTTAAAAATAGCTTGATAAATAGGCAACATGTAGCCATGGCAAACTCTGTATAGATGGTTCTTGAAATGGGCTTTCCACATATATTTATGATAGATGTGTATAGGAGTAGGATCCTGAGGAGTCCACTTCCATCCCAAAATAGGAAACTTAGAATTAAATCATAAGGCATCTAAAATGTAGGCACAAAAATGAAATGGGGGTGTAGCTCCAGTATGCTTATTTCTCCTATAATTCAGAATTTTATTTGCTATTTTGTTAAATAAAATAACTGACCAATCCATAATAATAGAACCTACAATGGCCTCAATCAGGGGCACCATTTGAATAGAAAACCTTGCAGAATTATCATTCCCAAAAAGTTTGCACATCATGGCAACAACATAACAATACAGGGGGTGCGATAGACTCTACAGAATACATACCTGAGGTCTCCTGTTTATGTTTGTCTGGAGCTTGTCTCCGTTTCCTGATAGGGTCTGACTCTATTTCGTTGCTTGAAGCGAAATCCTCTATGAAAGCTTTGTTGTAGGTGTTCTGAGGTTCTGGCAGATGGTACATTGCCATGATATCTTCCGCTCTAAAATACCCAAACATCTTTCCCCCAACTGTAACAAATGTTTTGTCTGTGTTGGTTGTGGTTTCTATTACCCATCGTATTATATCATAGTATGGAAATACACTTGCCCGAGTTGCAATTCTATGGAGAAAAGAATTTTCCAGTTATTTAAGGGGATTATCATCTGAATCTGATTCTTCATCTGGCACCGTCGCCTTTACTTCTGTATCTGTAGGGTTTTCTGCTTCAAGCAAGTTATAGAATTCTTCCTAGGAAAGCTTTCCGAGACCTTGGCATGTAGTATCCATAACTAGCTTTATTTTACTGGATTTTCCTTTGGCATGATAGTAACCTTTGCGACGACAGTAGCTCGCGATTTCTTAAGTTTTTTTGACATTTTCACTTTCTAGTATTGTCTCGACGGTTCTGCGAATAAGTAAAATTGTTGTTCTACAGACCTGTGAATGAGAAAATCCTCTTAGAAGCAGGAAGAAATCAAGTCAGAATAAACACCATTAAGTAAAAATGAAATCATTTAAAGAACAATATTGCTAAAGATTTTATTCGTGATTCAAAATTGATTAACTCCGTATTAAAATTCAATTCCCTTAAGGAAATTCACATTCACGCATTACTTGTCATAATTCGTTTGATTTTCCATTTAAATGATAGTCGTACATCGAGGATTGGAAATATCAAAATCCCAACGTAAGAATTACCTTTTGGAACTTTTGATTGTGATTTTCCTATGAGTGATATGTGCAAAGCACTTAATAGTGATTGATAATAAATGATGATCTATCGCATCGGACTGTTCGAAAGGAAAGCCAAAAGACATACCGTGTTTTTTACCGATCTATGATTTGCAATAAAGTCATGTCGCATCGGATCTTTCCAAGGGAATGGAATAGTAATATGACTTTGCCGAAATGCGATTGCGATTGTAGTGGGGTCCATCACATCGGAACATTTATAAAGAAAGAAACTGTGATGTTGATGTGCCAAAATGTGATTATGATTGAAATTACATCGCATCGGAGTTTCTCAAATAGACCAAATGACACATGACTTATTCGAAATGTGATTACCGATAAGTCTCATTGCATTGGAGTTTTGCAAAGAAGATATGAAAAAATAATACTCCTCCGATTTGCGACTTGCAATTTGCTTTATCGCATCGGAATTTTTGAAAAGGATAACACTTAGACTTTTTGCGATGCGATATAAGTCTTATGATTTGATTGGATCGGAATTACTTTGATATCACATTTTTTATTTGCATTTGGAATTAAGAGATATGCAAATGATGTTTTGTGTATTTTTTAACAATGAATCTTTTTATTGTTTTTCTTATGATAATCGGATTTCCTTAAAGTTTTATTCCAATCTAGAAAGAAAAGGGGTCCTATTTCTTATTTAATTTTAACATAAAAATTTAGAAATGGGGAGGGTTGTTGTATAGTACAACAAGAAGGAACATAGATTTCTATTAATCCAAAATAAATATAAAAATATACCTTCGCTCTAGGTCACCTCTCCAAACAACGACAAATTATCCCCACTATAAGAAGAAAATATTCATGAAAAAAAAAGACTCTAGAAGCATAAGCCTTAAAAACTCTATCTCTCTCAGCAAAAATTTGATGCTAAAGCATAAACTCCGGATCTCAAATACTCTCAGTAGCCTCACCCTCTCAAGTGGTCTAGTATAATAAGATGAAGAGATATCATAAGAGGATGAATGTAGATGCTCAGGACTACAAGAAGTTATGGAAGCTTCTCAATGATAATCCCATGCCAACTCGAATAGGGGATGAGTCGAATTTATCTCCTAGGAACCACGAGACTCTGGAACAAGAAAATTTGAGGGGCTAATATTCGCAAGTGGGCTAATTTTGCATGCTTTTTATAAAAAAAGATTCGTCAATTTTCCATTTTTTCTAAAAAAAATGATTCACTCAAATTTTATAGTACAAAATTATTTTACCTTGAAAATAGCCAAAATTTTATATAGACTAATATAAAATCATTAGATATCTAAATATTTTTACAAAAATATTACCAAACATTTTAGAATTTGCATATTATGGACTAGGAATATTTTTCAAGGTTTCTAAACTTTAATATAAAATTACATCCTTAAAATTGTCCTTGCTCTAGAAAGGTTCCCCAGTCACAGGCACAAAACAAGGAAAAATAGACTGAAGTCTCTCTCATAAGGAAAGTTTCCAATGACTGAAAGGTTCTAGTCGCTCTGATAAGCCATCATCCATGCGACTGGATGTCATGAAAAGAAAAAATAAGGTCTGAGGCATAGGAAAAGGTCTATCAACATGATGTCTCAGAGGCATTAACCCTAGGGAGAAAAAACAGGTTGATAGCAATTATACCATAGAGATCTACAAGTCCCTTATAACCATGATAATTACTCACAAACCATTACATTTCACAAATATTCATAATTGATATTACATAAAAATACACAAATTACAAGTGAACAACTTATCTTAGAAACTATATGACTGGAAAATGAGAGAGGGACTTCAACTCTCGTCCCAACCATAGGCCAACTACATTGCAATCCTTTGTTGCAACTAACCACCCCTAAGCCAGATTCAGATCCTAATAAATTAAACCCTCAAGGGAATTATACATAAGTAATTCACAACACATGGGAATCTAGATCACATAGTGCCTCCACCTGCAATTCGGTGGGATTCCAGAGCACATAGTATCTCCACCCAAATAATCACTTAAGGGAATCCAAATTCCACATTTCCTCCACCTGTAATTCAACAAGAATATAGAGTAGATAATGTCACCATGCAACAATCTCTTATAGGAATCCAGATCCTAGTTTCTCCACCTAATTACACTATAGGAATATAGAGCCCATAATGCCTCCATATACAATCTAGCAGGAATCCATAACACACCATGCCTCCACTTGATAGCTTTCAAATGAATCCAAAGTCTTCTCTCAAGCCTCCACTTGTGAAACCAAGAGAAGTCTTTGACTAACCAGTGTCTCCACATGTTGTGCATGAATCCATAGTCCACTTCCACCTCACCTTCTCAACAACACAACTTCTCCTTTCTACAATTTTTCCCCAGATAACTCCAAATCCTGAGCATAGCTTGAGTCTCTCCCAATTTTTTCTTGCATTGTTGTTGCATTATTCTCTTTGTTTCCACATAGTCACAGTTCCTTAGTTTTATTATGTGCTTGACTCTCTAATTTGTGCTTTATCTTCTCATCTCTTCTCACATAATGCATGAAAGCCTGAATTCTTTAATTCCCCCCTTCACGAGAGTTACCTCTCTTTCCCAATGCCTTCCTTGATTTTCCTTCACATGTTGACCAACGTCCACCATCCCACATGACTGACTCATCCTTTTTTTTCTCAGGTTCCCATACACCAGAGTAATTCTTGTACACCACAACATGGATGTGGGTGAGAATTAATTGTAGCACTGAATAGTTTGGCTACTTCCCCATGAAATTCCCAAGAAAATTCCTCCTAGAGCTCTAAATCTATGTCCACTCTCTCAGTCCACTCATTTTCATATTATCATAATTAATTACAATTATACACATGAGAGGGCACCAAAAAGGGTTGTCTCAAATCCAACCTCCTTAGATGAACATTTTCCTCGATGTTCTTCACTCATACACAACATTTACAATGAAATTTACATACACTACTCTCTTAATAGTTCCTTACACAACAAACAAAAATGGGTATGATTCCCTCATTCACTCAACCCTCTCCCAAGTGGTTTCATGTGGTCCAAAGGGATTCCAATGCACTTTTCCATGTTTGATTACTCTATTTTGGAGTGTGATATGCATCTGATCTAGAATGTACTTTGGATCTGGCTGGAAAGATATATGGAAAACATCATAAGACTTCACTATGGGAGGTAAGGTCAATTTTTAGGCCATCGATCCCACTCGTTCTAAAATATGAAATGGCCCACAAAACCATGTTGCAAAATTAGCACAAGATCCAATTTTCAAAGAAATCTTCTTTAGTCTGATGCAAAGATAAATGTGTTCCCCCACTTGGAACTCCTTGTGCATTATTTATTGATCAACATAACTCTTTTTCCTATCCGGAGTTATCTTCAATTGTTGTATGATAACAATTACTGCCTATTCCATTTCCTTCAATATATTAGGTCTAATGTGCACCATTTTCACTGGATCATTCCAACTGATATGTGTATTGCACTTTCTGTCGCAAAGAGCCTCAAATGGACTCATTCTCAACTACTTTCAGTACCCATTGGTATAGGAAAACTCTACCAAAAGTAGAAATTCTTCCCAGCTTTTGGGTTGACGCATTATGCACATTCTAAGCATGTCTTCTAGTAGATCTATTTATCCTTTCAATCTTCCCATCCATTTGAGGATGATACATTGTACTAAATTCCAGTTAAATTTCAAGACCGACAAATAAAGCTTTCTAGAACTTTGGAGTAAACTTAGAATCTCAATCTAAAATAATATTTTTGGGTATTCCATGTAATCGAAACAACTCTTTCATGAAAACTTGAGCAATATCACTTTCTATTTGGGTACACTTGACAGTCATGAAATGAGATTCCTTGCTCAACTTGTCTACCAAAATCATTATGGCATCACGTTGTTTGGGTGTCCTTGGAAACCCAGTGATGAAGTCCATTGAGATGAATTACCACTTCCATTTAGGAATGGGGATTGCTTGTAGAGATCATGTTGGGTTTCTACATTCCACCATTACTTGCTGGCACTCCAGGAAATTGGAAATGTAATCCGCCACATCCTTTTTCATACCTAGCCAATAGTACATCTTTTTCATAAATGTCATCATTTTCTGATAACCTAGATGACTATAATATGGTATTTTATGAAAATAATCAGAAATGAGCTTCTTCAATTTTCCCATACAAGTTGTATACCACCTATTTTTGAACTTTAATAGTCCACCCTCCATAAGGGAGTGGTCTTTGCTTAATGCCCCTTCAGGCCCTTGGTGTAAGTGTTCCTCTATTTGGTGAATGGCCTTCTTGATCTTGTCTTGAATGTGAAACTCAAAAGAAATTATAGTTTCCACGTGAGCTAACTATAGCCTTTTGATGAGTGCATGAACTACTTGTTTATCCTTTCCCTTGATATACTTGATCTCAAAATCAAACTCATTGATCAAGGCTAAGCATTTTTCCTACCTAGCATTCAACTTAGGATGATCAAACAGGTACCTCACCCCTCCATGGTCTGACATCAATACAAATTTACTTCTGAAGAGATAATGCCTCCACCTTTTCAGTGCATGACTATTGTTTCAAATTCTAAATCATGAGTAACATAGTTATGCTCAAGCTCATTCAACTTCCTAGACTCATAATAGACACATGTCCTTCCTGCATGAGGAATCCACTGAGTCCTTCCTTTTAGGAATCTCTACAAACCAGAAAGTCCTTCTCTGGGTCTACTATTCTTAATATTGGTGCGGTGTGATAAAATATTTCAATTGCTTAAATTTGGCTTCACATTCCAGTGTCAATGGAATTATACTCCTTTATTTTGCATTGCTATGATTGGATGCCTTATTTTTGAGAAGTTTTGGATGAATCTTTGGAAATAACCGTAAAATCCCATGAAGGATCTAAATTCAAATATTTTTTGAGGGGTATGCCATTCCATAATGGATTTAATATTTTCTGGATCTGCTACTCTTCCTTCCTTTAAGACGGTGTCGCAAATACTAAACTTGGGAATGGAAGAATTCACACTTATTGAGTTTAGAATAGAGCTTGTGTTATCTCAACTATTTCAATATTGTTGCTAAGTGTTCCTCATGTTACTCCTTGGTTATGGAACACCAACATAAAATTTTCCAAATATGGACTTTAAACATTGTTCATCAAACACATAAATGTTGTTGGGGTGTTTGTGAGCTCAAACAACACAACCACAAATTCATAGTGCCCATACCTAGTTATAAATGTTATTTTATTAATATCATCATCTTTGATGCATACCTTATGGTATCCATACCTCAAATTGATCTTTTACAAGACCGCAACTCCCATCAACTGGTCAAATAGATCATCAATCCTTCGCAAAGTATATTTGTTCTTAATTGTGGATTTATTGAATTATATGTAATCAAAATGCAACCTCAATGTTTCATCCTTATTCTTCATGAATAATATAGGTGCTCCATAGGGTGACATGCTCAGTGATATATCCTTTGTTTCGCATTTACTTTCTATGCAATTTCAGCTCTAACATTTTTTGGGCACTCATATGGTGTGGAGCTTTGGATACTGGAGATGATCCTGGAATTAGTTAAATTGAAAAATTTGATTTCCCTCCTTGGCAGTATCCCTGGGATCTCTTTTAGGAACACATAATTGAATTTATTTATTAATGGGTGCTCTTCAATTCCACTCTTTCCACCTCTGACTCGTTGGTCACTTGGAAAACGTATAGCTTGCACTCCTTTCTATTGCACCCCTTCAATTACAGCGTGGTGATTTGTTGAACTATCACCATATTCATTTTTCCTTGCAACATCACTGCTTCCCCTTTGTCATTGAGGCATTCAATTGATTTTTTGAAGAAATCAACATTGGTTCTATGGCATGCTAACCAATCCAGAACAAATAATATGTCAAATGAACCCATTGGTAATAATTTTATATTTGCAGTCGTGGGCATGCCACCTATCACGACTGAGCATGATTTCACCACATGCTCAACCTATTTATTAGTCCTCGTGGCCAATTAGACTAACCAAAACCTGTCCACTACAACAAATCATTGTGATTAGCTCCATATTTTACTTCCAAGGACTATTTTAGTGTATTTTTCTCCATTTTTTTAAAAAAGGTTGGCGATATTTATCGGGATGGTGCTATTTTTGGCGTTGTTTGCACTGGCCAAAACATTTAAGCGCTAATAGCACTGGAAATAGTGCTAGATAAGTGTCATAAATAACACCATAAATAGCACCAGAAATTTTACTGGAAATTTTGATAGAAATAGCACTAGTAATAGCATCGAATTTAGGTCCCCTTTTAGCGCCTAAATTAGGGCCTTGGGGGTTAAGTCGATAGGGGATTCGAGGATTATGGGATATAGGGATTTTGGGTACATGGAGTAAGGGTTAAGGGATTAGGGGTTAGGGTTTAAGGGATTAAGAATTAAGAGCTAAGGGATTTGGCACTTACGTGTTAGGTAGTTTAATGGTTAATGGATTAGGTATTATGAGTTCAGGGATTAGTATTGAAGTTATTAGGGAATATGAGTTTATGGATTAAGGGATTAGGGATTAGGGCTTAAGTTTTTAAGGGTTGATGGCTTAAGGGTTAGGGGATTTAAGGATTTTGTGTTAAGGGATTAGTGATTAACTAGGGTTGAGGGATTAAGGGTACTTTAAGGATTAAGGATTAAGGATTTAAGGGTCAATGCAAGCTTAGGGGTTGATGGATTTAGGGATTTATCATAAATCTCTTGAAATGTCATGGAATGTCTTCCAACATGCCCATCATCAATGTCATCCAACGATGTCATACGATGATCAATGAATTGGGCCAACGTTGAAATTTCTTCAAACTATTATTGTATACATCAAAATTTGACATGGTTACACTAGAAACATGCCTTGAAAGTATATGAGGGCTTCAAGACTCAAGGATTCTTGATGTCCATGCATAATCTTTGATATTTTCCGCATATGCATCGATGTTCATCATGTAGTCTCATTGTCATCATTCATCATTCTTATCTATGGATTCTTTGTCAAAACTCTCTTGAAATATCGTGGAACGTCTTCCAACACGCCCATCACCAATAACATCCATCTAAGCCACATAGTGAGTAGTGAATGGGGCCAACATTGAAATTTCTTCAAAATGTTCCTATATGCATCGAAATTTTACATGGTTAGAGTAGACACATGACTTGACGGTATGCAAGGGTTTCAAGTCTTAAGGATGTGTGATGTCCTCACATAATATTTGAGATCGTCCATGTTTACATCAACATTCATCATGCAATCTCATTGTCATAATTCCTCATTCCCATCTATGGAATCTTTATCGAATCTCTCTTGAAATGTCATGGAATTTATACCAACATGCCCATCACTAATGTCAACCAACGACGCAACACAATGAGCAGTGAATGGGGCCAACATTGAAATTTATTCAAATGATTTCTATATGTGTTGAAATTTGACATGGTTAGAATATAAACATTCCTTGACGGTGTTTGATGGTTTCAAGACTCAAGGATGCTTGAAATCCTCATATAATCTTTGAGATCATCAACGTTTGCATCAATGTTCATCATGCCATCTCATTGTCATCATTCCTCATTCTCGTCTACAGAATATTTATCAAAACTCCCTTGAAATTTCATGGAACATCTTTCAACACACCCATCACCAATGCCATCCACTGATGCCACTCGGTGAGTAGAAAATGGGGCCAACATTGAAATTTATTGAAACTATTATTGTATGCGTTGAAATTTGACCTGGTTAGACTAGACACATGCCTTGAAAGTATGTGAGGGTTTCAAGACTCAAGGATGTTTGATGTCCCCACATAATATTTGAGATAATCCATGTTTGCATCAACATTCATCATGTAGTTTCATTGTCATCATTCCTGATTCCAATATATGGAACATTTGTTGAAACTCTCTTGAAATGTCATGGAATGTCTTCCAACACATCCATCACCAATGTCATCCACTGACATCACACGGTGAGTAGTGAATGGGGAAATTATTGAAATTTCTTCAAATTGTTCTTGTATGCGCTGAAATTTGACATGGTTATAATAGGAACATTCCTTGAAAGTATGCGAGGGTTTCAAGACTCATGGATTCATAACATCCCCATATAATCTTTGAGATCATCAATGTTTGCATCAACGTTCATCATGCAGTCTCATTGTCGTCATTCCTCATTCCCATATATGGAATCTTTATCAAACTCTCATGCAATTTAAAGGAATGTCTTCAAACACACCCATCACCAATTTCATCCACCAACATTGCTTGATGAGTAGTGAATGGGGCCAACATCGAAATTTCCTCAAATTTTTCTTGTATGCGTCGAAATTTGACATGGTTATAGTATGTGCATGCATTAATGGTATGAGAGGGATTTAAGACTCAAGGAAATTATTCTCATCATTGTCACCATCATCATGGTTTTCATTTCCATTGTGTTTAACATCCATTTTAGCTTTTTATATTCTAGCTTCCTATCAGGGATGAAGGGAAATAAGGGTTAATTAACTATATTATATATGGATAAGAGATTATAATGATGAAGGGTTAAAGGTTATATATTTTATAAGTGTGAGAATAAAATGGTTATGGGTTAAGGTTTTTAGAAGTTAAGGTATTTTGTAATTAGGATCATTGGGGATTAGGGTTTAAGGGTTATGGGGGTCATAGGTTATAATAGTTGGAAGATAGGCACCAAAGTTATATGGATATGGTGTATAAAAGCTACGGGTTATTGGGTATTATAATAATTGGATGGGGATTAAGGGTCATAGGGGTTTTAAATGCCAACAATTATATATAATAAGCATTAAATATGAAACATATAATTCATTGTGAATTATATGGATTAAGTGTTACAAAGTGGGGGTGAGTAGTTATAGATTTTATGGGTTACGTAAGTTAATTTCAAGGGTGTTTATGCATAAAAATTAATTGATTAAAGATTATATTAAATTAAGGGTTAGTAAAGTTGAGGGGTTAATTAGTAGGTATACAGTGGTTAGTAATTATAGGGGTTACGTGTTATATGTTTGGGGTTGTTAAGGTTACTAGCTATAGAAGTCACTTTACGTGGGATAATGAATATGAGTGATAAGGGTTATGGTTTGGGAGTTACAAGAGTTAAATACTAAATCGGTTATGGGATATAATATTAGTAAGTAGAGGTGTTAATCACTAGAGGTTATATTTTTATATATATTAGGGATTCAAGATGTTATATGTTACATGAGGATGTTAGAGGTCACAATGGTTATGGATTTAGGGAGAAATTAGGATGATAAGGGATTAAGGGTTATGATATACATAGGTCACTAATGAAGGTTTATAATGGTTAAGTGTTTTTGGATAAGTATTATAATGGATAAAGGCTATACATGTCAAGGTTTATGGGTTAGAGATTAGGGATAAAAGAATTAGGGGTTACTAGTTAGAAAACATAAAGGCTTAACTTAGGGGTGATAATGGTTATGAGATTTAAGGGTTAGAGGCTGGTGGTAATAGGAGTAAAGTGTTTTGCATATATTATATTGCTTTTTTTGGACTAAATACTTTTCAACCTTAATATCAACCTAATTTGTGAGCCCTATTTAAAATATGGGTGGATAATAAAGTCACACAATATGTTGAAAAATCATTTTCCTAAGTAATTTCAAGGTGAATTTGAGGCATAAAAAAGGCTTATGGTTGTAGTGCTTGCTACATTATCTTCTACTACTAATTAACCATAAATATGAAGATGATAAAAATAAATACCATGAAAGGGGAATTGGTTGTCATTAGTGAAGAGATAAAGAGGTTATAGATGAGAATAGAGGTTGGGAAACTAAGGAAGCTTTCATCCATTGGTTATAATTATTCATTGGTTGTTTGAGAGACACATTTTAATATTCCAAGTTATTCCTAGAGATAATTCAACAAACTGGACTCTTTTTCTTACATTAAAGATCATTGGAAGGGAACAAAATCCCTAAGGCACTATCAAGCATAGTATGGGAATATCTTCCTTATGTTGTGTAGGGAAGCGGAAGAGAGTTCCATTGATGTTTGTGGGTTAGATTATATGTGAAATGTTTTGTAATGAGTGAATTAGCGATTGCATGAGAGAAATGGGTTGGGTTGAGTGAGTCAGAGCCTATATCTTACATTGATTTCCCTAGTGACCTCATAACCCAACTTAGGGATGGCGTCTACAGTGTATACCTATGACTAGGATGAAAATTTATCACATGAAACTGCTTTCCTTGGACCATTCTTAGTTAAAAAATAAGTTTCTATGAAATGTGATTGAATATTATTTATTGTAATAAATTTACATGGATTATGCATGTTATGTGTGATAAAGTTTAATTTAAACACAGATTCTTGTTTTTTATGAAATTTTATTGAATTCTTGTTTAATACCATTACATTTTTATTACTACACCTTATGTGTGTATTTAAATGAATTACATACCTCCCCAAGAAAACTATGTTTGTGTTATAAAGGAGAAATTATCCATCAAGGGCCAAAATTTTAATGACCTATAAGTGGATATCCATCCATGGATAAAAATTCATGACATGGATATGCCACGTCACTTTTACTACCCCTTGAAATTTTTGACTTCTTACTAATGTCTAACTACCACTTTAACTAGTGCAACCAATTTATTAAGTAGGCTTACAATTTTGTTTTTGAATTTATCTTACATGTTTACATTCCATTCATCCCACCATATAGTAATCTCCCAAATACAAAAACAACACAAATATGACATACCCAAAATCTTGAGTTTTCTTAGTCATTTAAGATCCAATATTAGATGATTTGGCATAATTTTTTTGTAGCTCCATGGATAATTGAAATGATTCCTTTGATTCAAATATGTTATTAGGTTTAGCTTCATATAATAGAATTACCTTTGTTCAATGTTTGATTGTTCTACCATATTTGATTGTGATAACATTGGATTAAGAGGCGGAGAATGAAAATATAGCAATTAAAGCCATGATTTTTTCGTCCTTCCAACTTAAATAAAAGCTACTTTGTTTAATGAGAAGAGAGTGCAAGAGAAGATGGTGAGATAATCTATGTGCCCATTTAAGTGATACCATTACCCATCCAATATATTCCATTGAAGCACACACCCTTTTAATGCTAGGTACATGTCCCATTTATGTTGTAAACAAATAAAGGAGAAAATGTTAATATAATTCAAGAAACTTATAAAAATCAACCTTCAACCTCTCCTTCTCCATAAAACTCATAAGGGGGCATGAATAGACACAAACACATTGATTTTAAAAAAATTTACTTAAATCTACAAGATGTAGCGACCTTGTTCACTAATATACTCTTTATTTTTATTTTTTTTTAAGTTAAGATATTAATATTTTGTCAAATCATTTCGAAAAATGGGTGCTTCAACAAAATTTCAAATTGAAACAACCTAACAAAGTATCAAAGTTACTCACCAAAATTTCATATGGATACATTTTCACAAAGTATCCATGCTAATATTAGAAATTCAACCTATATAAGAAATGCTTAGGAATTTTAGTCACACAGTAATTATTAACAGGACTTGGTGAAATTTTGTGAGTCACAGTCAACAAGAATTCTTAAGCACAATTAAACATCAACATGCACACATTCATGCCTCTCCTAGATTAGGGAATTTGAATTTTGTTCCATTTCTCTTCTGACATTTACATTTTCTAAATTCTTGCATGATCTTCATTGGTGCATTTTTCAATCCATTTCAGACCCACATGCTTTTATATATGCATGGTAGCACCTCTAATTCACATTCCCATTCACCACGTATGTATGCTTACATATTGCTACAATTATACAATGTCAATTCTCGAGAATAAAAGGGAAATGAAAATGGTTTTTGGATGGAGATATAAAGAATTGAAGACTTATGACACATCCATCATTGAACACAAGATTCTTTTAAAAATAGGGGCTAAACCATTTCAACATAAATTAAGGAGAATAAATCCAATACAATTGCCAATAATTGAAAAGGAAGTAAATAAATTTCTAGATGTAAAAATCATAGTTCCTTTAAGATATTCTGATTGGATAGCCAATCTGGTACCTGTAAAAAAAATAATGGAGAAATAATATTGTGTGTTAACTTTAGGAATCTTAAAAAATTGTCATTGAAGGATAATTATCCACTACCAAAGATGGATCATATGCTTCAAAGGGTAATGGGGTCAAATAGAATTTCAATGTTAGATGGTTTCTCGGGTTACAACTAGATATTGGTTAGCAAATAGGACAACTAAAAGACAACTTTTACCACACCATTAGGTAAATTCATGTATGTTAAGATGTCCTTTTGGCCTAAATAAATGCAGGGGAACCTTTAAGAGAGCCATGGACTTAGCATTTTTTGGATAAATAAATAAGTTCATAGTGATTTACCTTGATGATCTAACTGTCTTTTTAGAATCTGATGCACAACATATAAAACATTTAAAGAAAGTTTTTGAGAGATGTATGAAATTTGGGATTTCCCTTAATCCAAAGAAATCAATATTTTCCTTGAAAGAAGGAAAATTGTTGGAACACATTATTTCAAAGGAAGGAATCACAATAGATCTCAAAAGAGTGCCAGTTATTAAATTAATCAATTTTCCTAGAATGAAGAAATAAATTCAAGCTTTTTTAGGGAAAATCAATTTCTTAAGAAAAATTATACCTAACTATGCCGAGATTGTAATGGATATCACTGATATGGTTAAAAAGAACCATGAAGTTAAATGGAATGCACAAGTTATATTTTCCTTTTCCCAAATAAAAAAGGCACTTTTAGAAGCACCAGTGCTATCCAACTCCGATTATTCAAAGCCATTCAATATTTTCTCTTTTGCATCAGACAATACAATAACAATAGTTTTGTTATAGAAAAATGAATATCATTATAAGAAACAAATTACTTTCTTTAAAAAATTTATGAGGGATGCAGAACTAAAGTATGATGTAATTGAAAAACAAGCTTATGCTCTAGTTCAATCCTTAAAGGATTTTAGAATTTATTTGTTGCATTCTTCAATAATAGCTTATGTACCCAATAATGTAGTGAAAACAATGTTGAATCACCCTGATACAGATGCGAAAAGGGGAAGATGGATAACCAAAATATTAGAGTTTGATTTGGATATCAGATCAACAAAGCTAGTTAAAGGACAAGGATTGGATAAGTTGTTGGCAGAAATAAATTGTAAAGTTTTGGGAATAAATTCAATCATGCAGATTTTAGGTACATAAGAAGAAAATAATCCATAAGAACCTTCTTCTATTCCAGAGGAGAAAAACCCACAGTAACCTTCTTCTAGTTCAATACTTGTTCAACTCCCTTTGCATAGTGATGAAACGTATTTGTTATCAGACTGGTATAGGGATATTATACATTTTCTACAAGGTTTTGAATATCCACTTAAGTTCACAAGAAATCAATGAAGGTCTCTTAAGCTCAAAGTAATGAAATATTATATACTAAATATGTATTGGAAGGATCCATCGAATATTCTTTTACTATGTTTGATTGAAAGTGAAACATAGGGCGTAATTGAGAAATTTCATGAAGTAGTATGTGGGGGCCATTATGCTTGGAGAGAAAATACACACAAGATATTGAGAGTAGGATTCTATTGGCCTAAATGATTTTCTCAAGCTGGTTTGAAAGTATGAAGTTGCATTCCTTGCCAAATATTTATAGATAAACAAAAAATAGTTTCTCTCCTTCTCATTCCACTATTGGTAAACGCTCCTTTCTTACAATGGGTTCTAGATTTTATTGGTGAAATAATTCCCTCATCTAGTAATCAACATAAGTGGATCCTAAAAAAAACATATTATTTCACAAAATGGGTAGAGGATATCCCTTTAATAAATGAAAATGATTCTATTTTCATGAATTTCATTGAAGAAAATATTTTATCCAAGTTTGGATGTCCAAGACAAATAGTTACAGATAATGAAAAATCTTTCAGTTCCATTAAAATGATTGAGTTTTGTCAAAAATACAAAATTTATTTACATCACTCTACACTGTATTATCTAGATGGGAATGGACTAGCAAAGTCATCAAACAAAAGCTTGATTAAATTTATCAAGAAAGTGTTAGTATATCATAAAATAAATTGGGACAATCACTTGAAGTATGCAGTCTTGGAAAACATAGTTTCACCTAAAAGATCCACTAGTAAATCTCCATTTCAACTAGTCTATGTGCTAAAGCTATTTTTCCTACTCAATTGACATTTCTAGTGATGAATCTCTTGCAGGATTCTTATGAGGAAACAAATGATTTCTAAAAAAGAATCAATCATATCATTGAATTCAATCAAGATAGATAAGAATATCAACACAAACTCATCCAATATCAAGATAAAATGAACATTTTATTTGATAAGAGAGCCAAAGAAAAATATTTCAGGTAGGGAGACTTGGTATTAAGATGGGATACAAGAAGAGAAGAAAAAGGAAAACATGGAAAGTTTGACAACCTTTGGTTCAGACCTTTCAAAATTCCACAAATCAAGGGAAACAATACTTTCATTCTACAAAATCTATAGGGAGAATATTACTCATTTCCAATCAATGGGAAATATTTGAAACACTACATTCAATATTCAGGAATTTTCTTTCGTTATCATTGTAAATGGTTGGTGTGACTTAAATTTTTAAAGAAAGTGTAATTTTCTACAGCAATGAATCCATAGCCCGAGGAGAAGGCACATGGATCTAAAACTTCTTTGCATCCGCAGGGGGAAGCAATTCCCAGTTGGAGTAGATGTTGTAACTTTTCTTTACCTATGCAATTTTATTCAAAAATTGTATATTTTTATAAAAATATATATAATATAAGTTGTCTCTCACTTTGTAATAAAGTAGACATGTTTTATAAATTCCGCTTTCAACTTGAATTTTGGGAAAATGATATAGTTTTATCGTTTTTCAAATAAATATTTGACTATCGTGCACACTCTTATTTTTCACACATGTTTCAATGGAGTCGATATTCCTTGTCACAAACAATGGTTAAAAATGTATTGCGGGACCCCTCGTGCTCCTGATGTTTAACAAAGCGGGTGGGGGGTCCATAATCATGCTCTTAGAAACCACCTACAACTACAGGTCGAGCACTCATACATTGTGCACCCCCCTCACTAAAACCATTTACAAAGATTACTTTTTCACTCCTCAAAGTCATCCCCCATGTCAAGGACTGGTGTGAAACCTACTGTGAGAAAAAGGACAAGAGGGAATCCTCCTTTTTCTTAGACGCACCCACTTGGAATTATTTCTGAGATGCCATCAAGGAAAAATATTACCACATGGGGAGCTATGAGGACAAGTACATACAATGGACTACGATGCGGCAACAAAGGGATCAATATGTGCATGGATTAATGAATCTGTTCCATACCCTGCGCACAAAGTTGGGTATCAAATATTTGGAGAAACATTTGGTGCTTAAGTACCGCAATTGTTTGCATAGATACATCCAGGAGGAAATGGAGTTCCTTGACATCTCCTCGCTTGGTGTAACATACCGGTATGCTGCCAAGATTTAGCATAAATTCAAACAGACACCGCAAACCACTCTCCCGCCTAGTTGTTACTCCCACTAACTTATCCCTATTTTATACTTTCTGCTAACAAGTCGCCAAAGTAGTTAGCACTATTCCTCTGATATTTGCCAACCATAATCACCAAATTATTCAAATAAATTCCCGCCAACATTCCAATATTCGTACGTATGTGCCAATAATTTAATTCATTAATGGATATTTGAACGTTCTCTAAATCCAAATTATCCTTGATTTCTCCCATCACTTTCTTCATGCCCACACTATTTGCAGACGCACTTAGTAGAAGAAAAACTCCAGAATTTCATAGTAAATCCTATCAAGCAGCCAAGAACTCACTGCGTGTTCATAATTTCTTGCTCTTTTCTTAATTTGAAATGAGTAATCAAAAGTGAAATAGTAAGATATTAGTTGAGAACCAAATGCTAGTTGGTGTAGATTTTAAAATTGCAGAGACTAAATGTGAATTTGACTTGTATGGATTGCACAATTGGGCCTTTCAAAAGTTTGAATATGCTTGTGACGAGTTTAGTTTTGGGGAATCCATGTTACCTTAGTTTTTTTTCCCTTAAACCCACCATTTTCCTAAATTTGTATCTTGGTGTGAAAGCAAATTATTTTCCCAGTTAGAGAGCGATAATAGCCAGAAATGGTGAAACCATGTTTTTTATAACCCCAGAGTCCATTTTCCATGCTTTGTAGATTAATCCTCCAAGTTATATTCATACTTTTTCAGTTGATTCATTAATGGAAATCTATCAGAAACTTACCTTTCAGCAGAGAGACAATATTTTTGAATCATTTTTTCTAGAAGGTTCTGAATTTCCTGGCCATAATCCACCTTATTCATCAAAAACATTTCCAAAAATGTCTAGACAAATAATTTCTATGGTTTATTTTCTTCGAGATTATCAAAGGGATGAATGGGTTGATGAGATAATTATAGGTTTCTTATTTTTCATTTCATCTGGGAAAAAGCCTTCCGTTCTTTTCAATTTTGGCAAGCTCATTTCAGATATCATTCATGAAATTTTCTTAAAGTTCAATGGATAGAGAACCTTTAAACATCAGTCTGTATTAGTTCACATTTTTCTATATCATAAAGTATAAATGTTCAAGATGCCACTTCAAAAGCTAGATTCACAGGGAATGCCACAATCTATCATTCATTGGACTTCACTGCTCATAAAGAATTCAAAAGATTATTCCTTTAGTGACTTTGTAGATAAGTTTATATATTTGTCATTATGTATTCTTATTAGTGATGTAATTCCAAGGATATCAACGAAGATCAAGATAATTTTACATCTAAGTGAGCATTCAAAAGTGGGAGACTGATATTTATATCACAACTTGATAAATATTAGGGTTTATGGTTATGAATTTCCACCCTACAAGCTGCTAGTTTTTGTTCCTATGACAATTTTTTATTTGGAATTCATAAGACAAAGCATGAATGTAGATGAAATTAATTTTGTATCGAGAAAACAAAAGGAACAATTCAATCTAAAAGTTCAGGTTGGTCACTTTATAGTAAATACCAAAGAACCTAATAAATAGGTTGAGAACTTGTTAAGTCAAATGAAGTTTAAAATGAGTTTTAGTTGGCCTTATGATCCATTGGGAAAAATTTGAGCTATCAAGCTTGAGCAAAAGTATGCTTCTTATATACACATTTCAATACGAGAGATTGAAAAATATGATAATTAGGATATTTGGGAATAAAATACTTTGCAGGAAGTTGATGAGTAGGTTTCCATTCAAACAACCTTGGAAAATCCTAGACCTAAAGAGAAGGAATTAAAAATAACAAGTGAGAGAATTTCTCCTACTAGTTCAGGTTTTAAATCGACACAATTCATAGTTTTAGAAAGGATAAAGACAAAGGATGCAAAGGAATAATCATCCGAAGCCAGGAACATGAAAGTGTCCACTACATTTATGGTTTCAAACAAGCTTGTTTTCGCTTTACAAAAAATTGAAGAAACAATTCACGATGCATCTGCTTCTCCTTCTTCTAGTGATCAAAGTATTTTTTCTAAGTTTAGAGAAATGAATAAAAAGAATGAGCTCCTAAAGTCAGCGACCTATTCTCATTTCTAGAAAAAAACTTCTACCACCAAAAATAGGCTATTATCCGCACTAGATCCTGATTAAGGAAAGTTTCAATCGGAATCCCTTGAGCCAAAAGTTTCTAGCCCCAAATACTGCACAAGATTATAAAACATCAATGTTTTCTTTTGATACAAAACAAATTCACCCTATAGATCAGATAGATCTACATAAAAAAATAGGTGAAATGATATTTTCTTCTTTGACAAATTCTGCCATGGCCACTTCAAAGTTACAAACTTCTTTAAACAACATGCACTCTCAATTGAAGTTGGAAAGGATGTCTTCATTGGCCAAAGATACAAGAATAAAGTATTTAGAAGATTTGACTATTAAATTAGGAATAAACCCTAACGATGTTGATGCAACATAGGAGATTATTTAAAACTGAAATCCTGAAATCCAGGCCTTGAGAAGAAAACTAAAATTCCAACAACGAAACATCCCCAAGTGCAGGAAGTAGGAGAAATTGAGAAAGAAAAAGAGGTCCTGTTACATATGATTGTAGAACATAGTCTCCAAAATGGAGACATAGATGGAAAATATGTTAAAGGAGAGGGAGAAAAATTTTAGTGCAGGGAATTGAATAGTGGAAACAAGATCAACCAACCAAGATGCAACAGAGCATTTATATAAAGCAATGGGTGATTTTTCATTAAGAAATATAGAAATTGAAAAGTTGAAAGAATCATTGCAAGGGGAAGAAGAAAATAAAATAAAAGCAGATAATGAACACATTTTAGAGATACAAAATAATTTCAAACTTGTCTAACAACTTGAAAAATATCAGGACGAATCAGTTACTGCCCAAAATTTGTTAGAAGCCAAGGAGAAAAAATAGATAGACGTTAATTTACCTATTTCATATTTTCGGACATCTATAGATATTTTTTTTGAACAGGAACAACTAGTGAACAAAGCAAAAACAACCATTGAAGAGATCAAAGAAGAGCTATATCATAAACCCGAAGAAGGAATTAAAACCATTAAGGTTTTAAATTCAAAAAATAGGGAGGAATTAGAATACATGGGGATTGGGGATAGGATGGATGCAGTCTTAAGAGTAAGGAAGGTATTGAATAAAAGGATTTAATGCTGCAATTCGAGAACAAATGTTGAAATCTAGAGGTTTAGTTAAATAAGTTTCATAAAAAGTTCTTTGTTCTTCAACATAAAGGAGTTCCATCATTGAGGGATTATCATGGTCAATTAATCCAATAGGAATAATATCAACAAAGGCTACAATTTATAGCAACAGATAAATAAAAATTTTCCAAGGTTAAAGGAATTGTTAGTGGTAAAAGTTTCCTTCAGGGTATATAAGATGATTTGTTTATTTCACATGAAATTCATCATATTTTTATTAGCAAACCCACTATTTAAAAATATATTGAGGTATATGAGGCCTATAGAAAGGTAATAAAATTTTCATTCCCAAATGATGATCAATAGGATAATTTCGTTGAACTTATCAGTTGAAAAACAAACATATTTTGAGGAAAAACTTAAACAAAGTAAAGAACAATAAGGAACACAATTAACAGTAGTGGATTTCAAAGCCATCAGTTGAACACTTGATCCTTGATTAGTGTGTAGTTTCTACTTAAATAGTCAAGGATTTATTTTTTGAGTAATTTTATTGTAAACATCCAAATATTTTTGGATAAATATTTATTTTCTCATGAAAAGATGTAATAGGTTAGATATTTTGAGGAAAAGAATCTATATATACTTTGTAATTCGAAGTAAGCGGGGTTGACACTTTGACAAGACCAAGAGACATTGTTGTATTTTGGAAATTTTGAATATAATCAAAGGCTTATGGCTTTAGTTTTTAACAACATTTGTGTTCATGTGAGTTTTCCCGTGTAATCATTTCTGTTATTCTTCATATATTTGAGGTAACATAGAAGTACTGGGTAAGGCTAGGTTGACTGTTAACTTCCTTGACAACCCACCACAAAGTTATCATCAATACTGAGAATAGATAATTGAACAATTTTTTTAAATTAGTTTCTCTGCATCAATAAATTGTTGCCTTATGTCATCTCTTATATATATATGTTAGTTGTAGTAATATTTCTATATGCTTATCTATATTAGATAATTCAAGTATTCAGGAAGGATATTTAATTACCATATATCTTCTTCTTTCACCTATCAAAAACATTTAAAACAATATATGTTGTTAATAATGGAATCAACACTCTAAGAAATCTTTAAGTTTATGGATTATGTACATATAAATGGTTTGATTCATAGATCATCAATTTCAAATAAAATCCTCATTTAGATGCTTTGGCACAATTCTCCATCCAATAATTGTCTTCAAGAAACAACACCACATATAGTTCGAAAGGAATACAAAGCACACAATGCCTCCACCTAATAGCTAGTTTTCACAGGAATCCAGAGCACCCTCAGGGTCTCCACCTGTGAAAATAAGAGAAGTCTTAGAGTAACTAGTGTCTCCACCTGTATTATAGAAATCCAATTTCCATTGCCACCTCACCTTCTCCACACCACATCTTCACCTTTATGTAATGTTTCCCCAACTAGCTTCCAAGCCTAAGCATACACTAAGTCATACCCAATTATTTCTTGCATTGTTGCTGCAGTATTCTCTTCACTGCCACACAGTTACCGTGCCTTAGTCTTCTTGTGCACTTCTTCTATAATCCTTACTTTCTCTTCTTGTATTTTCTTATGTAACACATTAATTCTAGAATGCTTGAATGCCCCCATCGCGAGAGTGTCATGTATTTTTTCCAATGCCTTTCCTAGTTTTCCTTTGCGTGTTGACCAACCTTTTCCATCCCATAGGACCAACTCATCCTCTTTGTGTCAGGAACCCACTTGCTAGAGTAAATTCTTGTACAATGCAATATTGATATGGGTGAGAATTAATTGCAACATTCAATAGTTTGGCTACTTCCCTAAGCCATTCCCAAGCAACTTCCTCTCAAATATTTGAATCAACGTCTTCTCTCTTAGTCCATTCATTTTCGTATTATCATAATTAATTACAATTATACATAAGGGGAAGCTCAAAATTACTATTATGCTACTAGATCACAAGATAGAAGAAAATAAAGTTCAACGACTTGAAAATAAGCCTCTTTATGGGGGAAACCTCCTTTACATCACATAAATGAACAATTATTGGATGATACAAATGACAAGTCCTCCTTGGTATATATAAGAGTCTAAGGGGTCACAATATAATCAGAGCCTACATAACAATAATAATGTAAAGGCACATCAATAACAATAGTGGGCTTCTATGGGCACAATAATAACAATATGGGGGCTACATGGGCACAAAAATAACAAAAAAGAGACTACACTAACAATAACAACAAGGAAGTTACACTAGTATTATAGGGACCTAACAACTACTATCACAAAATCCAAACAATTCTCTCATACTAATAGCAAAACTCACATTCTTTGTATAGAATTAGATATCTTTCAAACCCATGTATTTGTGGTGATGGTTACATGTGATTATAATATTGGAAAATAATAACATGTGAAAAATTAGCCTTTGAAGAATTATGAATAAATCACATATGATAAGGAAATAGAAACTTCTACTTTCTTTCAACTAATAATATTTTCCATATGTAATATCTCTTATATACTCTTTCCTTGTGACAAAGTTTTCTTTCACCAAAAATCTTATGCATTTATGTTTTATCTCTCCAAGTCGAAGTTTTTGGTGATTTTCATGTATGGAACACGATGGAAAATATAGGAGTTTTTGAGTGGACATAATATGATTCATTAAATTATATCATAAATAAGAAATATTTTCAAATGGCTTAGTCCAACTTACAAATGAAATGACCTTTTTTTGCGACATTTTTTTTCTGGTCAACGTTAAACAAAATCCATAAAAATATTTTAAAAATTTTGAGTTTAATTTATTTAATATGTAGAATTCTAATCCCCCATTCAAAATTTATTTTAAATAACAAAAAATCACATTCTAGCTTGAAATTATATTGCCAGATTTAGAAGGAAAAGATTACTTATAGACTAGGCCTTTTCAAACATATACAAAGATAAGAACTATGAATAACTCATTAAATCAATGAATTCAGATTATAAAACTACAGAAAACTCAGTAAATAAGTTATAGTTTCTGTTATCACCAAATTGAGTCCTATTGGGCTGCTTCAATGGTCAACTTGGAGTAACTATATCAAACCACTTGTAACTAGAAATTATCCTTTCCAGTCTGAGAAGGCTCTCTCAAATTGATAAAGGATATTCAATGAACAACTTGAAAGCAGATGGCTAACTCTGAATTTTATTGGATGTGTTTTTGTTTAGGTGAAATATGTATTAGGTTTACTACCATTGGGCTTATGGAGTCAATATGAAAACTAAGTCACAAGACAATCTATCTCATGGAAGCTGAGGCAATTGTGTTCTTATAAAACCACACATGAAGGATATATCAACAAGCTATATGCATACAGGAAGTTGGAGCATGTTACCATGAATTCCAAGTGATTATACATAAGCAAACTAATAAAGCATGACAAAACAACAGACTAGGTGTATAAATGGAAGTTGGAGCATGTAATCATGAATTCCAAGTGATCATACAACTAGAAAACTGGAGAGAAAGTAAAATGGTGATATAAGAAACATACATAAGAACACATAGAAGAATCTTAGGTCTGAAATAAGCTGCTGCAACTGCATATTACTAATAGACAAAGATTACAAGAGTAGTGCCTTCATAACATCTCCCAACCATTTCTAACTCTAAAACTCTCTCCTTTATAGAGTGAGTACTCATAAAAATGATATGCCACCTTACTCTAGTCTAATTCCCACCTCAAATATCTATTTCAAAAATGATTCCATCACTTGGAGACTACCTAGGGATATTTTTGTTTTGCAGAGTTTGAATACAAAAAGGACTCTTCTTTCATTAATAGTTCAACAAATCAATTTAATAACCCTTATCAACTACAAAAAAATAATTCACTGAGTGTAATAGAGTGTTGATGTGTCATTATGCTACGGGGATTCTGAGTTGGACCTCCTCCAAGTCGAATTTTTATAATTTTTTCACAAATCTGGTTAGTGAAAATTCCGAAAAATAGGCTTCAAAGGTGAGTGTATAATTTCCAAACCCTGATGGCTTTGTAGAAACTGAGAGAGGTTTTTGTATATGGACCTATGCGGAAGAAAAAAATCTTTTCTATTTCCAAAATAATTTTTCATTTGGTCTGAAATCAAACTTGAAGTTGACTGCTAAAACAATCATGTACATAAATTTTCGTAGCGTGTTTTAGTAGCATGGGAAAAATGGCTTTTCCATCAATCTCCTTGACTTCTTTGCTGTTCCAACACCTTCATCATGTCATGACACCTTGCAACCATGAATTCCCCTCTTTGAATCATGCAAAAACTGACTTTAAAAGCAAAAAGGCTCCTACAGGAATTTTCTTAGCGTTGTTTGGCCTTCGAGCCTAGAGCCCGCTACGAAACTACCTGATAATGGAAAAAATTTCAAAATCTTCCTTTTACTTCCAAATTTCATATGTAGGTCTAAAAAGTGACATAATGAAATATGATCATGCAAAATTTCCTCTTACCCTCTTCAAAAAACATCATTTTCACCTTTAGCAAGTTTATTCATCACTAAAATGACTCTGTTTTTTCTAAAAACACAGGGTTCAAAGAGAGCTCTTATCTCCATATCCTTGATAGATATTGCAAAATAGAAGGAAGTTTTTGTAGTTAATTATGTCTTGAATAAAAATGTTTCTTGGTTGTTTGAAAACCTTCTCCAGCTGTACATAATCTGCATTCTAAAACCATGTATAAAACAGGAAAATTCTGCATTCTGAAAATAGGGCTGAAAGACATCCTTGTATCTACCAATTTGTAGCACCTTTGAGAAAAGTGAAAGAGGTTATTTTTATTTTATATGTTCTTGAAACTAACCTCTTTCATTTCTTAAAATACTTCTTTTTTTTCCCAGAAACCATACTTGAAGTTGACTGCTCAAAGTGATAAAACAGTGAAATCCTCATATCCACTACAAAATTATTAGCCAGTTTCGTAGCGTTTTCTGCCTATTTTACACTGAATTCACTACGAAAAGAGGAAAAAATGGCTAAAGTGTCCTTTTCCAATTTAAATGCTTGGGAAATGAAAACTAATAGCATATGATTATTGATGGGACATGACATGACTGAAATGGAGGTGGTCTTGAACCTTAGGATAGGTTAAACATGTAAAAAATGAAGTTTTCCTATACCAACTTGAAAAAGGCTTAAGGAGACCTTATCCTTCTGAGGAGTGAACTGTATGACCATGTCAAGTAATGAATCAAAAAATTATGAGTGATAATAGTGGCTCCACTTGGGATGGTGTGCCCTTGTGGTACACCAAAGAACTTGTAGTTCCAGTGCCATCCATCTTCTTGGAAATAAAAATTCTGAAATTTTCCAAGCCTTCAAACTATTATGGCCTTCACCTCGGGCTCAAGCTTGATGATTACAACTGAAAAACAAAATCTGTACATACTGAAGAGATACTCGATTTACTTGAGCTTATTCACACACACTCCTATCTACCTTAATAACTACAATCTTCATGTTTGATTCAAGCAACATGAAACTTCCAATAAAGCCAGTCAATGATTTGAGTACCAGATTGGAATGGACATTCCACTTTCGATGATCATAAAATTATTCCTAAGAGATGACAACTTGTTACACCATTGGAATTTGTATACATAACTGAAAATCATATTGAAATTCATTCCTGTAGGAGATTCCAGCACAGTTGCGAAAGGATCTTTGAGAGTATGCATGAATAATTATTATTTAACAAGAAGAAAGTGTGAGTAAATATGATCCTTTGATGTTGTTCCTTGTTCATATTCTTCATTATAACCCTTGTGACCTTTCTCGAAAAGAAAAAAGAAAAAATATGTTGATCATTATTTTCATTTGAGAGTAAGAAATACTTGGAGTACTCTTGGACACTTTCACAAGGAACTGCCTCAGCATGTACCATAGAAATTTCTAAAGGTAACTCTTCATATGATTCAACAAACATACCCATCTGATTGTCTAAAATTTTCTTCATTTGATGTAAGCTGATGCAAGGAATGACATGAAGAATAAACTTCTTCCTTTACCTGAGGATTATTGCAATTATCTTCCAGTATTTCCTCGTGTTGTTTGAAATGATTCTCATATTCCTGATGATCAAAAGACTGTCAAGTCTGCTGTAAATTTTCATCAAACTCAGAGGATGTAACATGATTTTCATAAATAAACTCCTGCTGGGTTTCATTTTCATCCAAGAGAGAGGATATTCTTTCTTCTTGGTGATGAAAGGGATTTTCATGAAGGGCCTCTAAAATTTCCTCATCCATGAACTCATCATCTTCATAACAATTCTCCAAATATTCAATAAAATTCACAAAATTTTTACAACAGTATTTGACCAGCAATAAGGAGGGATGACACTCTTCATACATCTCATAAAATGAAACATGGAAATCAACAAGAGAATATAATGAACCATTCGGCAGGATTTCATACCAAGACCATGCTTTTCCCTCTAAAGTGACCATAAACATCTTCATGAGATAATCCTCAGGGAACTGAACCTTAAGTCTGTGTACATGCATATGGAATCTAACCGAATGAAGAGCAGCATTGCCTTTCTTTTAATCTTTAAATATAGGAAGATTAGTTAACCAATCGACCTTTGGTATAGGATTTGGAAAACCAGGGATGCGAGACCGACTCATATGGGCATACCTAGCATTTATTCTTGCAATGGAACTCATCTTGGAACTTCATCAAGATATTGATCCTCAAGCAGTGGAGTCAACTTCCAATTGATTATTTGATGTGTGGAGTCGCCAAAGAAGAAATACAGCCAATATGTGCCTAAGTGTCTGCTACTCTCAGGCCTTAGAACTGAAACTTTGTCATTCTTCCCAGGGAAAATTTACACCTTCGGTCCCCGACAACGACACCAAAATGTTATCACCAAATTCAGTCCTGTTGGGTTGCTTCAATGGTCAACTTGGAGTAACTATTTCAAACCAATTGTAACTGGAAATTAGTCTTTGCAGTTTGAGAGGGCTCTCTCAAATTGATAAAGGATATTCAATGAACAACTTAAAAGCATATGGCTAACTCTGAATTGGATTGGATGTGTTTTTGTGTAGGTGAAAGATGTATTAGGTTTACTACCATTGGGCTTATGGAGTCAATATGAAAACTAAGTCACAAGACAATCTATCTCATGGAAGCTGAGGCAATTGTTTTCTTATAAAACCACACATGAAGGATAGAACATCAAGCTATATGCATACAGTAAGTTGGAGCATGTCACCATGAATTCCAAGTGATTATACATAAGCAAACTAATAAAACATGACAAAACAACTAACTATGTGTATAAATGGAAGTTGGAGCATGTAATCATGAATTCCAAGTGATCATACAACTAGAAAACTGGAGAGAAATTAAAATGCTGATATAAGAAACATACATAAGAACACATAGAAGAATCTTAGGTCTGAAATAAGCTGCTGCAACTGTATATTATTGATAGACAAAGATTACAAGAGTAGTGCCTTCATAACATCTCCCAAACCTTTCTAACTCTAAAACTCTCTCCTTTATAGAGTGAGTACTCATACAAATGATATGCCACATTACTCCCCTCAAATTCCCACCTCAGAGACCTATTTCAAACATGATTCCATCACTTGGAGACTTCCTAGGGATATTTCTGTTTTGCAGTGTTTGAATACAAAAAGGGCTATTCTTTCATTAATAGTTCAACAAATCAATTTAATAACCCTTATCAAATGCAACCAACTAATTTGATGAGTGTACTAGAGTGCTGATGTGTCATTATGCCACGTGGATGCTGAGATGGACCTCCTCCAAGTCAAATTTTTACAATTTCTTCACAAATCTGGTTAGTGAAAATTCTGAAAAATAGGTCTGAAAGATGAGTGTATAATTTCCAAACCCTGATGGCTTTGCAGAAACTGAGAGAGGTTTTTGTAGATGGAACTGTGCTAAAGAAAATCCTCTTTCATATTTCCAAAATAATGTTTCATTTGGTTTGAAATCAAACTTGAAGTTGACTACTAAAACAATCATGTACAGAAATTTTCGTAGCGTGTTTTAGTAGCGTGGGAAAAATGGATTTTCCATCAATCTTCTTGACTTATTTGCTGTTACAACACCTTCATCATGTCATGACACCTTGCAACCATGAATTCCACTAGTTGAAGCATGCAAAAACTGACTTTAAAAGCAAAAGGGCTCCTACAAGAATTTTCGTAGCGTTTTTTGGCCTTTAAGTGTGGAGCACGCTATGAAACTACTTGATAATGGAGAAAATTCCAAAATCTTCCTTTTTCTTCCAAATTTCATATGTAGGTCTGAAAAGTGATATAATGAAATATGATCATGCAAACTTTCCTCTTACCCTCTTCAAAAAACATCATTTTCACCTTTAGCAAGTTTATTCATCACCAAAATGACTCTGTTTTTTTTTTTAAACGTAGGGTTCAAAGATGAGCTCTTATCTCCCTATCCTTGATAGATATTGAAAAAATAAAGGAGGTTTTTGTAGTTCAGTATCTCTTGAAGAAAAAACTCTCTTGGTTTTTTGAAAACCGTCTCCAACTGGACATAATATGCATTATAAAAACATGTATAAAACAGGAAAATTATGCATTCTGAAAATAGGGCTGAAAGACATCCCTGTATCTCCCAATTTGTAGCACCTTTGAGAAAAGTGAAAGAGGTTATTGTGATTTGATATGTGCTTGAAAACAACCTCTTTCCATTTCTTAAAATAATTCTCTGTTTGCCCAGAAACTTCCCTTGAAGTTGACTGCTCAAATTCAGAAAACAATGAAATCCTCATATCCGCTACGAAATTATTAGCCAGTTTCGTAGTGTTTTCTGCCTATTTTACACTAAATTCGCTACGAAAAGAGGAAAAAATGACTAAAGTGTCATTTTTCAATTTAAATGCTTGGGAAATGAAAACTAACGGCATATGATGAGTGATGGGACATGACATGACCTAAATGGAAGTGGTTTTGAACCTTAGGATAGGTTAAACATGTAAAAAATGAAATTTTCCTATACCAACTTGAAAAAGGCTTAATGAGACCTTATCCTTTTGAGAAGTGAACTGTATGACTCAAAAATTTATGAGTGATAACAATGTCTTTGATAATGATGGATTATTTTAAAACAAATTTAATTTACTAAATAGAAGTTTAATTTTTAAATTAAATTATTAAAAATATAAATTTTAAATAATGATCAAATTTTAAAATAAAATATTAATTTCGTAGAAAATAATACATAAGTTATAATGTAAATTTGAATAAATTTGATATAACAAATACCTTGACTATATTTATTATTTTTATGATTTTGGCTTTTGTGATCCATTCTAAATATTTAATTTTTTTTGGTAATAATCAATGTGATTATTACTATCTAGAATTTTTTCAATAGTATTACCAATTTTTTTTTAAATATTTATGATGTGATTATTACTCAACAAATTCTAGATAGAAATAATCACATTGATTATTACGGAAAAATTCTAAATATTTAAGATGAATCACAAAAGCCAAAATTATAAAAATAACAAATATACTCATAATATTTCTTGAGGATAAGGATGAAACGAGATAAGGTTCAAGTTAAGAGGAATTACTTTAGAAGCTTCGATGATATTTTGAAACTTCCTCTTTAGAAGCTTCGATGATATTTTGAAACTTCCTTTCATTTGGTAAATACACGTCATCATATTAAGTCATCTTGACGAATGCAACAACGTGATACACGTTGTCTACTTTATATTCTACTTCGTTTTTTGTGTTCAATGAATTTGGATCACTTTAAAACTTAGAATCTTTGGCCTCATACAAAATATCAAAACAGAGTATTCGATTATAAACCAAATCTTTAAACTATAATATTAAATATAAAATGCCATACTTTAATCACATCGAAAATATTATAAAATATTTATGATAAAGATATTGTATAATCTTTTTTAAATTAAAGGTGATCTGCGTGAGAGGGTTATGGACGATCACAAATGATAGATCCGCATAGAATTTGTTTAGGGATCGTGTATATCCACATATGAGGAAACTACAACAACATTCTTCATTTATTCCTAGTGGTGCTCTCACTGATGGATTACCTAATAGTGCTTTTAGTTATAGATTAAACTATGTTTAGGTGAGTATGTGTGAGTGTATGTATTTTGGTTTTGAAGGAGAGATACCTTGTTTATATTAATGCATTTTGATTTTTATTAGCTTATTGCAAACATAGATGATGATGATGATGATGATGGTTAATGTCCATTGAGACCAATCTTTGGTCTATCGAACCTAAAGAAAAGAGTTATTTAATTTGATTTAAGATTTTATTCCTATGCTCAAAAAGCTTGGAGAGAAGCTTCCCCAGCTCACTATAATTTTGACATCTTAAAAGACTAGGAAGGTCAGTATTGCAACAAAGATTATGAAATTGAGCTCTAATGTGGTTGTACACGGGGCACTCTAAGAGGAAGTGATTTTCAACCTCGATGTTCATATTCTCACAGAGATGGCAAATCCTTTCCATCCATGGTGTTTTAGGAACTGTCCAACGACCTGTTTCACTATGGAGCTCATGAGAGTTCGTTCTAATCTTGGCTATATTAATTTTCTTCTTTGAGCTAGTTAAAACAGAGAGATACTTTTGATCTTCTAAGATGGGGTTGATGACCTCCTTATAATACCTTAATTTTCTTTTAGCTGCTAGATCTTTCTCACACCACATTTTTTCTTTGAACTTAGAAGTAAATTTTTTTTAATGTTATTAATGTTTTGCAATGCAACATTCTCGTTGATCTCCCAATGGTTTAACCAGGCCCTGGTGTCTTTATACCAACCTCGTTTAAGCCTTAGGTGGTTTTGGCTAGAATTTGAAGCTAGCTTAGGAAGCCTATGGTCTCCTATGCTATTGAGCTTGTGCTTGTACAACAGAAGACTAGTCATAGCTAGGCTCTCGATAGGGGAAAGACCCACTTCTATAAGGAGAATAGGATAGGGTGTACTGCTTTTAATTTAAGGTTATACGTTATAAAACACTTCTGGATTTGCTCAATCTTTCTCCAGGATTCTCTAGAGATGCTGCAACCCCAAACCTCACATCCATATAAGATAACAAGAGTGACTAAAGTTTCAAAGAGGAACTTCTTTCTATCCCACATTATGAGATTTGTCGTTTTACAATTATTAACCAATACATTCAACACCCCCAACTTGGTGTCAAGAATGACATTGTTTGGAGTGTATTAAGGTTTTCTTTTTGGGCTAGTATATTTTTTCCTCTACACTTCTCTCTATAATCATGGGTGTGAGTTGCTCTCACTGTAAGAATAATTAGTGCATTTTATGTGACTTCAAGGAGGTTTAGGTTGATTTGAAATGAAGCAAGAAAGTGATTGCTAAGGAAAATAGTAGAGTGGTTAACTCCATGAGAAAATCATGTTGTTAGCAAGAAAAAATAGAGTGCAAGATGAAGGTGGATAATAGCGTTAGAGATTCTTTTTCCATCAAAATGACAACACAATTATGAAGAATCAGAGATTCAAAGAAGGAATTCTTTGTAAGTTGATCTCTTGTTGACAATATTTGGAGTTGGACACCAAGTTGGGGGTGTTGAATGTATTGGTTAATATGATCATATCCTACTCATAGCTTCCATAGGAAGTGGTCTTCCCTCCTTCCCCTCTACTTTTTGTGTTTGGGGACTTTATGCAATCTGAGTTCTCTCATGCAAATTCTAAAGACACACAAGTCAAATACTCTATTATGGAGAAATAATTCTCATTTAGTATTTGTAATTTTGTGGGTCAAATGGAAATCAACGATCACGGACGTCCAAATGAGCATCAAAGAGCATAAGATTCATTTTTTCTTCTTTCATATGTAATATGTTTTGTTGATATATAATGTTGTTATCTTAATTTGTGTGTATAAATTGAATTTATTATAAGTAGTTAAGAGTTTTAATGTAATAGCTTAGAACTTCATTATTAAAAATAAATAATCTCTCCAAAATATATATATATATATATATATATAATAAAAATATTTTTCATATTATATATATATATATATATATATATATTTTAATAAAATTATATCCATTATTATTTAAAAAATTAAATTATTATTAATGAAATGTTACACCATATAATGAAACAGGGTAAGTAAATGATTAAATAAGAAATGAGCAAACTTGAAAAGTGGTTAGGTAAGATGTCCCTTGCTTTATTCTAAATTGAATTTAATAACATAAGGTATTTCCTTGGGATTTGATAGATACACTTTGGTCCACAAAGGATTTAATTTAAGATTTGACCGATACACTTTGGTTCAAACTGGAGAATTTAATTGAAGTGTCATTTCCGTGACATAATTTGGACTAATGCAACCTACATGTTTATCATATGACTCATAGTGCCGGTTCATGATTGTGCGAAGGAATCTTCAAACATGATCTTTTTTAAAATATATTAAACTTAGGCAGGGAAAGGATAAAAATTAAAATAGTAACTTAGGGCCACGTGTTATTATCATAATCGCTGGTATAATTTTTTTTCTATGCTTTCAAATTTAATTTGAAAGAAGTAATCCCTGTCATTGTGGAAGTTCGAGGGTTTATTTTATTATTGTTATTTAATTTTAAGGGTTTTTTTTTCCATGGAAAAAATTGAACTTTTTATTATATAATAAAGAGTTAATTTTGCACATGTATTTAAGCATTTGTTCTGTTTGAGTCTTCATGGAAACTCCAAAACAGATCATACGATCGCTGATCAGCTAAGACCAATAACCATAACCAACAGGGAAGACTCTCTGTCCAGAATTTTTCCATCTAGCAGCAAAAAGAAAAATTCGTTGTTTCTATTCCCGAGTCTCCTCTTATGAGGAAAACAACCCAAACAGGAAAATAGAGATGGTCATCCATATCATAGTTTTATGTCATCAACAATAAGAAAAATAGTCGAATGAAGTACAATCTTGTTCATGAAGCAAAAATACAACATAATACCACTGTTTTTGACGAACCAAAACTACAAATACATGTAAAACAAATAACGAAAATGAAAAATACCACAGTCATGAGAAGGGGGAATAGTCCAACTCCTTTGCGCCTTCAGGACCTATTTTTCTAATTTTCCAGCTACCCAAATTCTGTTGTACACCCTCCTTAGAAAAGAGATCTGTTGCATCGTTTTGTTCCCTGTAAATGTGACACACAATAATGTAAGAAAAATGACCATTCAACATCCATAGTTCCTCAATTATGGGCATTAACATATAGTTTTGACGTGTATTCCTTGTTGAAAATTTTAATTATGTTCAATGAGTCGCCAAAGATCTGAACCGAGAAAATCCCCAGATGGATAAGGCAACATAGAAGAAGGTGAAGGGCTTTGAGCTCTGCATAATTGTTCGTTCCACTACTAAGGCCTACTGAGGTTTCCATTCTTTTATCCGGGCTTAAGTGGACAACTATGCCCGCTCCACAAATGTTGTTAGAACTAGAGGCTCCATTGAAATATGCCCACAGAGTATCTCCCTTTATCACTTCCGGTGAGATCACCCTAGGACTAGTTTTATGTTGTTGAACCGACATAAGGGCATAGATTGCCGCACTCTCCACAAATAAAGCTTGGAAAGGTGTTGCCTGATCTTTGAAGATGATCCTGTTCCTTGCTATCCATATTCCCCATGAAATTAGGAGGGGTAGTGCCTTCCATTTTTCCTCCAAACTACCATTCCACTATTCCTGCCAAGCTTCCTGAACAATGCCCCTCCCTAGCTTTGTGACTTGCCTAACATGACCAAAGTCTCATCCCAAACAAGATTATTGAAAGAACAATGAAGGAAGATATGGGAGACTAATTCAACGTCCGATTTTCATAGAGGGAACCGGCCTAGCCCTTCCTTCTTCCTTTTTTGAATGTTATCCCATGTTGGGACTTTATTTTTTAAAATGTACTAAACGAATTGACGACTTTTAGCTAGGCATTTCAGTTTCCAGAGAAATTTTTACCACCATTCTAGTGCCTCCCATCCATTTTTTTTCATGATATACGAGTATCCGAACTTTGGTGAATATTTTCCTGAGGGAGCATGAACCCATCACAGTTTATCCGCTCTATCCCAAATGTGCACATTTTTTCTTACCAGCTCACTTGTACAATTTTTCGAGACCTCGTTCCAATGTGGATCTAGTTGCAAATATTCCCCCGTCATCCACCATTGTTGCCAATGCATAGAGGAGCCCATCGTATCGATTTGATTTAGGAAAAGAAGTCCTTTGAGCAATAAGTGGATCCTTAGCTCTTTCGGGAGTAAAAATCCTTTGTTACAACCAACCCAAGGGTCAAGCCCAATCCTGATCTATTCACCATTTCCAATCCGCCAAACCAACCCATCCTCTATAATTTGCAGAGATCCCAAAATGGATTTCCACAACATAGAACCCCTGGTTAGCTTTTTCCTCAGGGTCCGCAACCATTCAATCAGAGGCATCGGGTCAATGTATTTTCTTCTCATGACCATGGTCCATAATGAGTCTTTGAAAAGAATTCTCTAGCTCATTTTAGTAGCTAGAGAAGTCACAAAATAAGTGAGGTCTTTTATTCCCCAACCCCCCCATTCTTTTGACATGGCTATTCTGTCCCAGGCCACCCAAGGTAAGACTGCTTCCTCCTTTGATCCTGCCCACAGGAATTTACTGCAAATTTTCCGCACCCACTCTAGAATTCCTTTTGGTACCCATGATAGCATTACCCAATAGATCGAGATGGCCATTAAAAATTTTTTTATTAGCCACATTCTGCCAGCTCTAGAAAGCCACCTATAACTCCATTGGTGAACTTTATTTTCGATTTTTTCCACCATCCACAACCAATCCAAGGGTCTGTAAGATTCTGGCTTGAGGAAAAAGCCAAGATACTTGAAACTATCGTCCATCCTCTTAATCTTGCAAGAGAGGTCTTCAGCAGCCCTCCTGGCCTCCTCGCCTGAGAGACCTTCTATGAGGATGGCAGATTTTCTTATATTAATGCTCATCCCCATGGCTACGAGAAAAAGGTCTATGGAGGATTTTATATTTTTTACATCCCTTCATCTGCCATCACTGAAAAGGAGAATATCATCCACAAACAACATATGAGTTATGTGTAGTTTTATTGCCACTTCAATGCCCTTGATGTCCCCTCTCATCTTGGATACTTCCAAGCATTGGCTTAAACCTTCTGTTGCCAAGAGAAATAGTAGGGGAGAGAGCGAGTGCCCCTGTCTTAGCCCTCTTTGACTTTTGAAAAAAAGGAGAATCAAACCCATTGATCAAAAAAAAAAAAAAAAACTGATATCCGATATACATCCCATCACCCAATTGATAAAAGAGATATTAAATCCCAGATGAGTGATGAGAAATCTGATATAGATCCAACTTATCTTGTCATATGCTTTAGATAGGTCTATTTTAATAATCATACCTTTCCCCCTGTTCCTTTTGATGTTGTGGAGAGTTTCTTGTGCCACCCCTATAGCTTCATGGATCTGTCTCCCCTCCAGGAACCCAAAATGTTCTTTCGATATGTTCCTGGACAGAATCGACTTCAGCCTGACCGCTATGACCTTCAATATAATTATATATATGCAATTGTAGAAAGAGATAGGTCTGAAATCGTCAAAAGAGCCAGGTTCTTCTGACTTCGGGATAAGGGCTATGAACGTTGAGTTCATCGGTTCAAAGATAGCTCCCTTTGTCCTATATTCTTCCACCACCGTTATAAGATCCTCCCCCAAAGATTCAAAGAAGTGTTGATATAATTTGACTATCCAGTCATCCGACCCAGGAATTTTATCCTTCTGCATTGCCTTGAGCACTCCTTCCACTTTCTCCTTTGACATCAGGCATGTCAGCATCTCATTTTCCTCTTCCTCAACATATCTAGGGAAATGTTGGGCCACCTTCACCACTTCGGCTATAGTAACTTCCGCAGGGGCTTTAAAAACATTCCTAAAGTGGTCCTTCCCCATGGATGCCAATTCAGTAAAACAAGTTGCCATCCTATCATCATCCGTCCTCATCCCCCAAATGGTGTTGAAGTTTTTCCTCCCTTTGGCATAGTTGTGGAAGAACTTCGTATTTTCATCTCCTGCTGACAACCATATAGCTCTACTCTTCATCCTCCATTGTTCCTCCCTTTCCAATAAAAAATTCCTTCTTTCCATCTCCAGCTTTTTAATAATTTCCTTCTTTTCCTCTGTTTCATAACCATCTGATTATGGGCTTTCCATTCTCCCCAGTTACTCCCCCAACCTTTTCAGATTCTCCTCCTGAATTCCTTTCCTTTTTTTTTCCAATTCTATAGTAGATTTCTCATCCGCTTAAGGTTCTCCCATAGATGAGAAGCTCTACTAGAAACTTCCTCTGCCCCCAGGGGTCTCCATACCTCCTTAAAGAGGGAGGTATAGGAATCCTCCTTAAGCCATCTAGGATTAAATTTAAAGGGAAACCTAGGTTTTTCAAAAGGACCTTTGAGCTCCAGAATAATTGGGTGGTGGTCCGAGTCCCCTCCTTCGCCAATCCATTGCCTAAGCACTAGAATTCTGTCCACCAAATCCTCTTTGAGTATAAATCTACCTAGTATGTTGGCCAGTCTAGCATCCCCAGTTCTCATGTTCCTCCAAGTTGGCCTCAACTTAAGGAGGTTTATGTCAATGAGCATACCATCTCTGATTTTAGAAGAAAAAAAACCAAACAAAGGGTCAGAGTGGGCATTCGACCCCCAAGATTCCGCCTGACCAATAGAGAAGTTGAGGTATACCCCAATAATAAGATTGGGTTGGTTCAAAAATGATTTGGGCCAAATATTATTCCCAAAATCCACCCTATCTTGGCAAGGTCCATAAATATTCAAGAGCAATAAATTAGATCAAAGGTCTAAAGAGTAGACTTCTAGTGCCAGGACTTGTTCCATGCCCCAAGAGCTGATAAATTTGAATTTCCCATCTTTAAAACATACGGACATACCACCTGACCTTCCTTTAGCATCAAGACACTGAAAACTCCAACCTGGATAGAGTTTCGAGAGAGATAAATTAACATCATCCCCATAACCCAAGGTTTCTTGTAGCATAAGAATGTATGGCCCATAATTAGAGATTAGCGACTTGAGGGCTAGTTTTCTGGGCTTACTAGCCAAACCCCTACAGTTTAGAGAAAAAATAATCATTTATGCACCAAACTGGGGTTTTCACTTCTCTAAGTATTCCTGTTAAAAATATTTGTTTTCCATTGGCTGTAATATTCCCAATTAGCAAATAGCTAATTGGAATATCAAACCGGATCAATTTTGCCGCCTCTAGTAAGTTGCCAACAACCGTGAGCAGGTCATGGACTCACCCGGGCGCGCGAAGGCGAGTACGCAGGCTGAAGCTGGCAGTGTGGGGACCGAGGGGACTACGTGGGAAAGGAGGATGTTAGCTGTGCGGGAAAGGAGGGAGCTCGGGGCTCGAGAGGAGGGCCGAGTACAAAGGGGAGATGGCTTCCTCATTTTTGGTCATTGATGAATTTTATGATATTGAAATTGGTCGCTAAGACTTGAGCACGCCGGTTGTTTAGCAGGTCTGCAGCACTGTTCAGTGCGCCGAGTGTCTCCGATCGGAGATCTCAACCTCAGCCCCGGGGGACTTCGAGTGCCTGCCCGGGTGAGGCAATCTCAACCTCAGCCCCGAGGGACTTCGAGTGCCTGCTCGGGTGAGGCAGTCCTACCGTCGTTTGGTCAGAAGAATTGGGTTGGAAACTGGTTGCAGAGCAGCGTTCAGGAGTGGCGGCGCAGTGTGTGTGGGAAGACCGCAGCCCATCTCGTGTGAGCACTGTCTTGGTTCAATTCAGAGGTTTCGGGACTTGAGATTGTAGCAGAGACAACTCGTATCTATTGAGGGCATTGGACCGGATTGTGATAACACCTTGGGGAGTCTGTTTCAGCCGCAGCATGACACCAGCTATACGGCAGTTCATTCCAGCTGCTTGAACGCAGAACGAAGCATCGTCGTTCCTCTGTTATTTCTGGAATACCTCTTGTTTTGCCGTGGGCAAGTTTCGGGTGCTATCACCTGCTCATGTATTGTATTTCCTTATAAGTCCCCGACATAATAAAATGGCTCAGTGATTTCTCTGTTTAATGTCTATCTGTTGCGTAGGCCATTTCTGTTATTTTATGTGCTGTCGAATATTTTTTTGAAGGAGGCATTCCATTGCTGTACCATTTGCGGTGTTTTATTAATTTCCTTAAATAGGAATATTACAGTGGTATCAGAGCATGGTTCTGGCTCAGCCTGTGGAGTGAAGAGTCTATGTCATCAGAAGGACACCCCTACATCTGCTACAGAGGAAGGAACTACAGAGATATTGAGCGTAGGTTGGAAAACACCTACGGAGAAGGGGATTGTATTCGAGTAGTGGACACAGAATCGGGGGAGCCGGGGATAGGTGCGAGAGAGAGAGAGACGATGGCAGACGATAGCGATGCAAAACAGTTTGGGGAAGCCCTCCTCAAATCCGTACAGGATCTGTCGCGACAGATTGAGATGATGGGGCAGAGGTTCACCGCTGTTGAAGCCAGATAGCGTGAAACCCCGAGGGGTTTTCCGGTGGGTGAGGGGTCGGGTACATCCCACCATTTGCAGGAACAGGCTACCACACCGCACCAGGCATCACACGCCCCCACTCGTGCTACTATGCCCACTTTCCTAAGTGCAGACACTGGGACAGGAGCACAGGAGGAACCAGAGCCTGACCACATCGGTGATTATTTTGCTGAATACCAGACATATGGACAGGAGTTCAGGGAGGCACTTCTGTTTAGAGATTTTGTCCAGCTCAAACGGGACCACAGGCCCCGTGACCATTACAGAGGGCACCGGCATTATCATGATGGAGACACCCAGCGTTCAGCAAGCCGATATCATTTGCCCACGTTTGATGGTTCAACAAGCAGTTCGGCAAGGTCCTGGGTGGAGAAGCTGGACATATATCTCCAGCTCAACCAGATGGCGGAGGCGGAGGCCATTAAGGTGGCTACGCTGCATTTGGATGGTGAGGCTCAGAATTGGTGGTTCCATGGAATGGTGACACTTGGGCATTCCACTGTGACCACATATGCCGAGTTCACCGGAAGACTGATAGAGAGATTCGACCGGAAGGATCCGGAAGAACATTTCGTCGAGCTGACGAGGCTCAAGCAGACGGGAAGCCCAGAGACATATATTGCCGACTTCATGAGGCTTTCAGTAAGGGTGCCCGATTTATCCGCGGCACGGATGATATTCATGTTCATCGAAGGGCTGGCGGAGCCACTTCGAGGATTGGTCAGATCCGCGAGACCATCCACACTTCAGGACGCTATTGGCAGGACCCAGGATCTGCAAGACGCATTGCCTAGGACCAGAACACCTTACCCCCAAAAGCAGGTGTTTCCGCCAAGAGGGAAGGATATGAGGACCCCGCCTTCCAAGGGGAGCCCGGGTGGGGGGCAGTTAGATGACAACGCCAGGAAGGAATTGAGGAAGAAAAAGCTGTGCTTCACCTGTCGGGAGCCATGGGCGCCAGGGCACAGATGCACTGCCGGTAAGGCGCATTTTATAGAGGTCTTCTCCGAGAGTAGTAGGGAAGAAGAGGAGTACGAGGATGGAGAGGCAGGAGATAGGCAGGCCATGCACGATCATGGGCCACCGACGGCGGGAGGTGCGGATTTCGCACCGATGGGGGGAACCCTTGCAGCATTGCGAGGAGTACCTAAGTATCTAACGCTGCGCGTACGAGGGACGGTGCGTGGGCAACGAGTTTCAGTTTTGGTGGAAAGTGGGGCCACCCACAACTTCATCGACGCACAGATGGTTGAGTGGAGGGGCATACTGACAGAAGGTTTCGATGGTTTCTCTGTATTGGTCTCAGGAGATCAGTCAATGCAGTGTGCGCGATACGTCCCGGAGCTGGCAGTAACCATGGGAACTTACACAGTGACCGACCATTTCTTTGTGGTCAACATACTCGACACCAATGTGGTTTTGGGCGTACAATGGCTGATCACTCTGGGGAAGGTCACCACGGATTGGGAGGCATTGGAAATGGAGTGGGACGATAGGAAGACAGGGAAGCATGAGAAGATACGTGGGATGCACACTTACCCACCTCAGGTTGTTTTAGCTCACCGGATGGAGGCAACTTTCCGGAAGGGAAACATAGAATGGGCAGTAGAGCTCCGGGCATCAGAAACGGGAACCGTTGGGCGGGCAGTTCATCCTGACATCCAGGTTGTCCTCGACAGGCATGACGCAGTATTCAGAGATATACCACTAGGGCGGCCACCGGATCGGGGGTTTGAGCACACGATAGAGTTGGAGCAGGGCATCCAGGCCATTATTACCACGCCCTACAGGCACCCTAAGGCCTATCGGGACGAGATTGAGCGGGCTATCCAGGAGCTGCTGGCTCTTGGACACATCCGACCGAGAACCAGCCCGTTTGCTTCCTCCGTGGTGTTAGTTAAGAAGAAAGACGGCACGTTGCGAATGTGCATCGATTACAGGGCTTTGAACAAAAAGACCCTGAAGAATCGGTACCCTATACCCAGGATCGATGAGCTAATGGATGAGTTGAGGGGAGCACAGTTTTTTTCGAAGATTGATTTGAGATCCGGGTACCACCAGATTAGAGTGAGGGAGCAGGACGTGCCCAAAACCGCTTTCAGGTGCCACTATGGCCACTTCGAGTTCTTGGTTATGCCTTTTGGGCTAACCAATGCCCCCGCCACCTTTCAGTCTTGCATGAACCACATCTTCCGCAGCCACCTGAGGAAGTTTGTATTAGTATTCTTCGATGATATATTGATATATAGCAGGACGTGGGAGGAGCATCTCCAGCACATTGAAGCCGTGCTGCATATCTTGGAAGAGCAACAGTTTTATGCCAAGCTCTCCAAGTGTGAGTTTGGGGTGACTGAGATGTTGTATTTGGGACACATCATAGGAGTGGATGGAGTGAGGGTCCACGAAGAAAAGATCAAGGCCATCCGAGATTGGCCAGAGCCGAAGAACGTGACAGAGCTTCGAGGATTTGTTGGCATTTGCACATATTACCAGAAGTTCATCAAGAAATTCTCTCAGCTCGCAGCCCCGCTTACGGATTTGACAAAGAAGGGGGCCTTTAGTTGGTCCGAGACAGCGCAGCGAGCTTTTGACAGGCTCAAGGAGGTTATGAGCAGCTGCCCAGTGCTCGCGCTGCCAGATTTCACACAGCCTTTCGTTTTGGAATGCGATGCGTCGGGAGAAGGGATCGGCGCAGTTTTGAAGCAGGACGGCCACCCTATAGCCTATGAGAGCCGGAAGCTCCTTCCCCATGAGCGGATGTACCCTATATACGACAAGGAGATGCTAGCCGTGATGCACGCGTTAGCCAAATTCCGGCAGTACTTAGTAGGTAGCAGGTTCAGGGTGAGGACGGATCACAACAGCCTCCGATTCTTTTTGAAGCAAAAGCAGCTTCAGGAGAGGCAGCAAAGGTGGATTAGTAAAATTCAGGCTTATGATTTCGACATCGAATATGTTAGGGGGAAAAACAATGTGGTAGCTGATGCACTTTCACGTAGACTAGTTACATTGTCCCCGATGAGTTGGGAGGCGGATTGGAGGGCCCAAATCTTGGTGGAGTACTCCAAGGACAAGTTCGCTTGTGAGATTTTGGATGGTCAGGTGGTGGACGATAAGTACAGGGTGATAGATGAGATTATCTATTACAGAGACAGGATCTTCCTGACTGTGGGCTCCCAGCTCAAGAAGAAAATACTTCAAGCGTCTCATGATTCACCGTTAGCCGGACATCAGGGGTTTTTCAAGACCTACAGGACCATCCGGGAGAGGTTCGCGTGGAAAGGCCTCAAAGGGGACGTACTCCAGCATGTTAGGGAGTGCGAAGTCTGCCAGTGCAACAAGGGGGAAACGAACCATCCAGCAGGACTGTTGCAACCTCTTCCCATTCCCGAGGGGAAGTGGGAAAGTATTTCTATGGATTTCATCACAGGATTGCCCGTAGTGCAGGGCAAGGATAGCATATTTGTTGTCGTTGATCGGCTGACAAAGTACACACATTTCTTTGCCATATCCGCACACTATACCGCCGCGCAGGTGGCAGAACTGTTTTTCAAGGACATCTTCAGGTTGCACGGTCTTCCCAAGACCATTGTCAGTGATCAGGACAGCCGCTTCATGGGCGGGTTCTGGCAGGAACTCTTTCGGTTGGTGGGGACGGAGTTGACACCAAGCACTAGCTACCACCCCCAGACTGATGGGCAGACAGAGAGTGTTAACAAGTGGCTGGAAGGCTACTTGCGAAATTATGTCAGCGGGCAGCAAAGAGCATGGCTAAAGTGGCTACACCTGGGGGAGTATTGCTATAACACCACATATCACATGTCCATCGGAATGTCCCCGTTTTATGCACTATATGGCTATCATGCTATGTCTTTTGTTGATGTTGTGTTTGGTGCCTGCAAGGCTCCGAGAGCCAAGGATTGGATCCAGGAAAGTCAGGACATCCTCCGGGCTCTCAAGGATAATATCGCCACTGTGCAGAATCAGCAGAAGTTGTATGCTGACAAGGGTCGGGTGGAGAGGCAGTTCGAAGTAGGGGATTTGGTCTACCTGCGCCTACAGCCATACCGCCAGTCTACTCTGAAGCGGAAGGGGGTGGAAAAGCTCAAGCCCCGCTTTTATGGACCTTACCGGGTGATACGCCGAGTGGGACAAGTTGCTTATGAGTTGGAGCTACCCCAAGGCAGCAAAATTCATAACATTTTCCATGTGTCATGCCTGAAGAAAGCTTTGGGATCACAGGTGACAGTGACGGAGGAGCTTCCGCCCACAGATGACGAAGGGCATTTGGTGCTGCAGCCGGAAGCCATCATTGATGTCAGAGAGAAGCAGCTGCGGAATAGAACAGTCCGGGAGTTCTTGGTAAGGTGGAATAACTTGTCGGATGAGGATGCTACATGGGAGGGAGAAAAGATCTTGCAGCACCCATCACTACAGTTGCTTGGGGTCAAGCAACATTTTGCCAGGGGAGACTGTAATATTCCCAATTAGCAAATAGCTAATTGGAATATCAAATCGGATCAATTTTGCCGCCTCTAGTAAGTTGCCAACAACCGTGAGCGGGTCGTGGACTCACCCGGGCGCGCGAAGGCGAGTACGCAGGCTGAAGCTGGCAGTGTGGGGACCGAGGGGACTACGCGGGAAAGGAGGATGTTAGCTGCGCGGGAAAGGAGGGAGCTCGGGGCTGGAGAGGAGGGCCGAGTACAAAGGGGAGATGGCTTCCTCATTTTTGGTCATTGATGAATTTTATGATATTGAAATTGGTCGCTAATACTTGAGCACGCCGGCTGTTTAGCAGGTCTGCAGCACTGTTCAGTGCGCCGAGTGTCTCCTAGCGGAGATCTCAACCTCAGCCCCGGGGGATTTCGAGTGCCTGCCCAGGTGAGGCAATCTCAACCTCAGCCCCGGGGGACTTCGAGTGCCTGCTCGGGTGAGGCAGTCCTACCGTCGTTTGGTCAGAAGAATTGGGTTGGAAACTGGTTGCAGAGCAGCGTTCAGGAGTGGCGGCGCAGTCTGTGTGGGAAGACCGCAGCCCATCTCGTGTGAGCACTGTCTTGGTTCAATTCAGAGGTTTCGGGACTGGAGATTGTAGCAGAGACAGCTCGTATCTATTGAGGGCATTGGACCGGATTGTGATAACACCTTGGGGAGTCTGTTTCAGCCGCAGCATGACAGCAGCTATACGGTAGTTCATTCTAGCCGCTTGAACGCAGAACGAATCATCGTCGTTCCTCTGTTATTTCTGGAATACCTCTTGTTTTTCCGTGGGCAAGTTTCGGGTGCTATCACCTGCTCATGTATTGTATTTCCTTATAAGTCCCCGACATAATAAAATGGCTCAGTGATTTCTCTATTTAATGTCTATCTGTTGCGTAGGCCATTTCTGTTATTTTATGTGCTGTCGAATATTTTCTTGAAGGAGGCATTCCATTGCTGTACCATTTGCTGTGTTTTATTAATTTCCTTAAATAGGAATATTACATTGGCTATGTCCAGTTTGGCTTTGATCTAGGCTTTTGACAAATTCGACTTCCTACCTCTCAGCTTAGGCCCCGAGGAGGAGTCCAGGATATTCCCCAATTCCCCCCACAACTTCCAACATATTTCCCTTCTTTTCTCTTGATTTAAGGTTATAGGTTCTTCTCTCACCTTGTATGAAGGGAGGATCAACAGTTCCAGAAGGAGAAGAAGGGTGCGTGTTTAAGCATAGATTAAGAATTGAGGTAATAATACTGTCCATGGCATCAATTACTTGTTTTTTTTGAACTGATGGTAAAGAATGGATGACTGGCATGGAAGGACCAGGCCCCGCAAGCATAGATGACATATCCAAAAAATAAAAATAAAGAGAGGAGGAGGTATCAAGAGCAGTACCCTCATTCAACGGTATTGTTATATCCATGGCTATCTCCATGGTTGCAGCTAGTGTGAAGTCCTCTTCCAATCTTGGTGTTGGAACCTCTACCTCTTCCATAATAGTGTCCATGTTCTTCCCCTCCTCCTCTTGTTGAGAGGCCTTGCAACTTTGGTCTACTCCAGTCTCCTGTCTGAGTTTATCCTCTTCTGGATTCCCCTCCTGCATAGAATTTCCTTTCCCTTTTTTGTGTTTATTCCTCCTCCTAATACTCAGGGGGCACGCTTTAGCCAAGTGTCCATACTGTTGACACCTGTGGTGTTACACCATTTTTTGGTCATCTAACCTATTATTATTAGATGAACCCAAGTACACCATGTAAGACCAATTTTACCCTAAGTAAAATTTCTTTCACCATATAAAATAACTCATTTGTTTATATTTCCTCGTCATATTTAACCCAAAATAAGGAACTTAATTAAATAAATCCTTATTTATTTAATTATTCCCTAAGAATAAGTTATTTAAATCATTATTTAAATAATATTCTTAGTTAAATTTGACTAAATCATCCATAAATAATTAAATAAACCATTATTTATTTAATTATATTCTCATCACTTCCCTAAAATGATAAATAAACCATTTATTTATTTATTATTTATAAATAAAGGAATTGACCCAAGTCAAGAACCCTTTTCCCTCCAAAAAATATAATAAAATATTCCTAAAGGGTGCTTCTAGAATTCGATTAATAATATTTTATTCATGCACCGAGTTCTAGACCGCCCCAATATTTTGTTATCAATAAGGGGGTTTTCCCCATTCATTAGTCACCTCGATTGCATTAGATCACTCTTGATCTACTCTTGGTCACCATTTTCCATTTTGCTTTGTGAACTCCCATTGAGTTCCATGTTTATTTTTCTACACCACTAAGAGAGAGGAATGTTAGATCTGAAACACTGAGGACTTTCAAGAACCCATCCCACTGAGGAGAAACAGAAAACACCTTTCTTGTTTTCCTCTCAAGTTCCCCATTCTTTAATATAATATAAAATTCTTTTATTATTTCTTGTCTTGTCCATTGAATGCATGGAGCCATATTATATTTTATCTGCTTAATATCTTTTATGCTTAGATATGAATTTGTGTAGCAAACTTAAAGATATTTTGCAACCATAATCGATGTTAGGGCTATTTGTTATGCGTAGCTAAAGTGATCTTTTACGACAAAAGATTCATACTAACAATTGGCGACTCCACACGGGTTTTCTTTTGCGACCGCTGTCGTTTTATATATTCCTTCATATCCAGCTGTTTCAGACCCTAGGGTTTCTCTCTCCTTTTCTGTTTTTCCTATTTTTACGGTGTTTTTCACCCCTAAAACCCTCAAATAGTCAAATTTTTAACTTCCGTGTGTTTCTGGCCTTATTGCGTAGGTGACAGACATTAGCCGCAGCTGAGACGAAAAATCTTTCTGAAATATTCCGCCGAGAGAGCTGGATCTGCAGGTCGCACTTATCGGCCCAAAAAGTGCGACCTGGCCTTGAGGTCGCACTTTTCTGCCCAAAAACTGTGTCCTGGACTGCACACAGGTCAGAACCTGTGACCTGCCCTTTTTCTGCAACTTTTCCAACACTTTTTCTGGGTTTGTCTGAAGCTTCTGTCAGGGTTTCTCAGCCTCTGTCTCTGCCCGTTTTGACCTGTTTCTGATCTGCTTTACTCAACTAAGAGGGAATCTTGCCCCTTAGGGCTCTAGTACCCTCCACTTTTTGTGGGAGAGTCTTTGCTGTTTCAGAAGTATGAATTCTCAGAGTTTCAGCCTTATTTTTCTCAGATCTGATACCTCCATTTCATATCCTTTTAGATCAGCTCTTCTCCCTCTCAAATCACCTCATATCGTTTTGTTTGGGTTCATTTCTAAGGCCACTGCCTTGTCTCTCCTAGTTTTAGCTGATCTCCTCCTTTTTAGTAGCAACCTTGCCTCTATCTCTTTGTTGTTCTTTGCACCACTTTTCAACAGATTTCTCCTTTAGATCCCAGTCCCTCCCGACATTTGATCTATTGGCCTCTCTTTAGCGTGCTCTGATTAGTTTTTTCCCTTTTATCGACTAGTTTTGAGAGACCCGCCTTCTTGGGTTAGATTGCTGCATTGGTAGTTGTTCCTTTGCTATTCTTTTAGTCTTATTTACTGCAGATTTATTTTCGGTTACACAACACACTTTTTCTTTTACTGTCAAAATGTCTGGGTTTAAACAATTAAAATTAACGCACGCCACACACTGACCCTAAGTGAAGAAGCGCCTGGTTAACAACGCCTGGAAAAGACTTTAAAATCAATTGTCACTGCACCTTTCTGCCCTTGACCTCACTTGATTTTGTCCCTCCCTGCCCTTGTCGGTTTTTCTTCTTCTCGTCATCATTGCGCCCCCAAGGTGCCTTTCTCAGAGACTTCTTGGCCTTCACCCTCAGTTTCCGCTTGGTCGACTTCCTTCCCGTCGTCATCGAGTAAGTCCTCCCCCGAGTCCGCACTCTGACTCTTCCCCTGATTGCTCGGGTTCTCCCCCTACTCTTGGTCCTCCCCTTGTCACTTTTACCATGTCTACTTCAAGGCCTACTACCAGCAGCAACCCCAGTACTACTGCTGGGTCTGTTTCCAGTGGAACCACCTCAGGACCTACCTCGACTGCCCCATTGCTCCCTTATATGGCCGGCCTTAGTCTCCCCGACTTCAATCAGCTAATCAATGATCCTATCCGCCACGATGTTAGTTGGCCTGCTATGCCAACAAAGCTCCCTTCCGACATTCCCAAGTTCGAAGGCCTTGCTAGTGAAGATCCCTCCAACCATACTCGATCCTTCCATATGTGGTGTTCCTCCAATTCCATTACCGACGACTCCATTTGTCTCAGATTGTTCCAACGCACGCTTATAGGCGAAGCTTCTAAATGGTATGTTGAACAGGCCACCTCCTCCCATACCACTTTTGCGACCATTGCCCAAGCCTTTTTATCTTATTTCCAGCTCCCCCTCCGATATGACGCTGGTACCGAGCTTTTAACTTCTTTCCATCAATCCTCTTCGACTCGCCTTTCTGCTCATGTCCAGGAATGGTGGCGAAGACGGAGCTTGTGCCGTGCTCCCCCCTTTGAAGATCCGGTTTACATGGACTGGTTCCTTCGCTCTCTCTTACCTCCCATTGGCAAATATGTTGCATCCCATTTTCCCCAAACCGAAGAAGTCGCCCTCCAAATAGCCTTGAAGTATGACCTTATCTACGCCCAATCTGGTTATGTTTATACCATCCTCCCTAACCTTCCCAAACCCGGTGGCCCTAATGCCTCGGGGACATCTCCCTCTGCCGACGATATCGTTGGAGCCCTGTCACATACCTCTGCCCCACCTCTTCCAGGCCATGGTTTTCCTCCAGGGGCCAGCCCCTCCGGCATTTTTTCCCCTCCTAGTAGCATGTATTCAGGCTACGGCATGCCTCCTCCTTTTTCCCACCCTCCTGCTTACCTTACTGCTGCCCACCCTACTCCTTATCCATCTCCGCAACCTGGTGTCCCAGCTCCTCCAACATTTGGACCACCCACTCCCTTGCCATTTCCACCTCCGCAACCGCACTTACTACCCCCTCCAGGGCAAGTATTTGCACAGCAGGGGGCACCTAATTTTCCTCCTTCTCAAAGAAAGAGAAGAGGCAATCAATCCGCTTCTGGTAATCATGGACCCAATCCTTCAAGTATTGATCCTCACACTGCCAACCCGCCACAGGGTTCCCAGCCCAAGCCGAGCAGGCCACTTCGCACCAATAAGTCCTGTTCGTGTTGCGATGTCTATGGTCACTACACTCACGATTGTCCCTTATTACCACAAATGCAGCAGATGTGGGATTATCAGGCCATCGTGCGGGGACAACACTCCTCCCCTTCCTCCCCAACTACTTCTCAACCCGCTGTGTTTACCAATCCTTTCCCTCAACAAGGATTTGTGGCCACTCAACCCCCTCATGCCCCGGTAACCACTCAACCTTCCCCTTCTGGTTCCTCTGATTACCAGATTCTCATGATGGCCTCTAACCCACCTCTCACCGTCGACCTCAACCTTCAAACTCGGTCACGTCAGTCTTCCACACCTCCTGTTCCATCTGTCTTTGAGTCTCCATCGTCAGGTCCTACAGAGCCTCTATTGACACCCAATGGTCCCTTGCAACTCCCTCCACCCAAAGCCGAGTTTCATCCCAAACCTCCTAAGGGACCATTACGCCGAAATGCTGCATCTGGTCGGGCTGCCCATTCCACAACATAGTAGATGATCTGGCCCAATCTCCTGCCGCCATTTCAACACTAGAACTCCTCCAGTCATGTCCTTCTCAAAAGAGGGCTCTACTATCTACCGTGGGCGCAGTAGATCCTGCTGATGACCAATTGATTGTTTTCGATGCCCGTCAGTCAGAACATCCCCCCCTTCCTCCTTCGGTTGCTTTCCAAATCCCCGTCAAAATACGAAACGCCAATGTTGCTCGGTGTATTATTGATGAGGGGGCATCTACCTGCGTCATGTCCCCTTCGGTTTGGAAACAACTTGGATCCCCTGAACTGGCCCCTTCCATCATCACCCTTCGCGCGTGGGATGGCCATGCCTCCCAGCCCATTGGCCTATTTCGTAATTGTCCTATCACCCTTGCCACCAAGACTATTTGTGTCGACGTTGAAGTTATCGACGCCCCTCTTGACTACAACATCCTTTTGGGGCATAGTTACACCTATTCCATGTCATTCGTCCCGTCCGCAGTCCACCACAAGATGTTTTTCCCTCATAATGTCAAGATTGTCACCATTTACCAGTTAACTTACCATGAACCAAAATCTTAGACCTCCCCTGAGTCCACCATCTCTACTGTCACCAACAAGCAAACTGTTGATTCTTTGACCAGTGTTTCTCCTAGCGTCTACAAAGACTCCTCCTTGCTTGGCACCTTTTTCGACTCCCCTCCCATCTCTGATCCTAACTTGGTGAATGTTTGCATGATGTAATCATCTTGGGCTAACCTTACATAGCCCACTTTGGCTAGTCAGCAACCTCAACCTCAACCAGCTCCTAGCCCTTCACCCCCGTTAGCCACCCTTCTTCCTTCTGAATCTTCTTCTACTGCCACTCCTCATGGGTCGATTTCACCTGAAATCAACCCCCTTGGCACCATTCCTCCTGGCCACTTCCATGCGGGTCAGATCCCTTTCCTCGCTCCCCCTCCTGGAGCTTATTCGGTCCCTACCTTGGCCACCCTATCCCTCCCTAACTTGACCTTGGGTATACCCGTCTGGTATCTTGACCCTCCAGCCACCACTCCGCCCGGTCAACCTAAACCTTATATTAATTTGACCCCGGTTCAACCAATCCCTACGACTTCTCTTGCTACGCTGGTACCTCAGTCACCTCAAAAAGCACCGCCTCCTGTTACAACCGCTTCGAGTAAAAATGGCAAAGCTCGCAGGGGGGCATCAAAGGAAGAACCTACCCCACCCAACTCTGCCCCTCCTCGGCCTCCCAAGCATCCCATCCAGTGTGTTATGTGTGATGTTGTTGGTCACACCACTCATACCTGCCCTGAATTACCACCTCTCAAGACCATGGTTAATGAAACGTTTCCAGAATCAGACATCCCAGAAGTCCATGTCACCATACTGGATTCTACCCCTAAACTTAATAATTTGCGCACCAATCACCGTTGTTCTTTGTGCAATTTCCATGGCCACTATACCCACCTTTACCCCCACCTTGACGAGTATCGTGCCTCTTTAGCCACATACCACCAATTCGAAGCCGCCCTCGCCCGTAATCCTTCTTCCCTCACACAGGACCACCTGTCTACCATGATTACCATTCCTCCTCCTGATATCGAAATGACTGAAACTTCAGCTACCATTTCCTACCTTTCCTCATCACCGTGATTCTCGGATACCAACCCCTTAGTACCTTCCCCCGATGCTTCGCCTGATCATTCAACTGCTCACTCTATCACCTCATCTAACATCGTACCTATGAGCCCTTCCCATCACAATCAAGAGTCTCATCCCTCTACCTCCTCAGGTCAACCTCTTCCATCCTCTCTTCCCATATTCCAGTTCGATGAAGACATCATGGAAGCCATGACCAACCCTGATTTTCCATGGGACGATATGCACCATCGTGCATATTTCCTCCCACATCAATCCCATGACCAATATGCCCTCGAATCCAAAGACTTCATTCCTGATAAAGTTGATTGGTTCAAAAACCCCATCCCTGCCCCTGATGCTTTTGAAGAAGGCAATATCGCTAATATCTCTCCCACCATCAAAATCAACATTTCTGTCAAGCCAAATATTGAAGAACATATCCCCATGGACGCCCAATGCACTCCGGAAGAAATTGAAGCCTACATGAAAGTCTTCAAAGAATTCCGTGATGTTTTCGCCTGGTCATACTCCGAAATGCCCAGACTCGATCCTGCCATTGTCGAACATCACATCGACATATGGCCTGATGCCATTCCAGTTCATCAAAAGTTGAGACCCATCCATCCTTCTATACGTGAAGCCATCAAAGCTGAAATCGACAAGCTCTGACAGGCTGGTTTCATTTACCCCATTGAATATACCACTTAGGTGTCTAACCCTGTTCCCGTCCTAAAAAAACAAGGCACCATTCGTGTTTGCACCAACTTTCGCGATCTGAACAAAGCGTGTCCCAAAGAAAACTTCCCCACACCATTTATTGACCAAATCATCAATGAGTGTGCGGGGCACGAGATTCTCTCCTTTATGGATGGCTTCTTCGGATACAACCAAATTGTTATACGTCGTGCTGATCAACTTAAAACCGCGTTCATTAGTCCATGGGGCACTTTCGCATACCGAGTCATGCCATTTGGCCTTAAAAGCGTCGGCGCCACCTTTCAATGAGCCATGTCTTATTGCTTCCATGACTTAGCCCATATTATCCTTGCCTATTTAGACGACCTTACCACACGTTCTAAACATCGGGCGCAACACCTTCATGACCTCCGTACCATTTTTCTCTGATGCCGCAAGTATAACATTCGCCTTAACCCTTTGAAATGTTTCTTCTGTGTTCCCGCCGGTCGTCTCCTCAGCTTCATCGTGTCTAAAGACGGGATAACTCTCGACCCTTTGAAGGTTCAAGCCATTCTTGAACTTCCTTTGCCTCGTACCTTACGCCAGCTAAAAAGTCTCCAAGGCAAAGCTAATTTTCTTCGCTGATTCATTCCTGACTACGCCACTACTGCACACGGCTTCCTTAGACTTTTTCGATCTCACACCCATTTTTCCTGGGATAGATACGCTCAAGAGTCTTTTGATGCCCTCAAGCATGCTCTCACATCCGCTCCCTTGATCCATCCCCCTGACTTTGACCGAGATTTCATTCTATACATCTCCGCTTCCACATATTCGGTTGCTGGTGTCCTTATCCAGGAGGATGAAAACAGTGTCGAACATGTGATCTACTATGTCAATAAGAACCTTGTCGATCGACCTGTGTCCTACTCGCATGAAGAAAAATTAACACTAGCTGTCGTGTTCTCAGTCCAAAAATTGCGTCATTATGTCCTCATGCGTTCCACCAAGGTTGTGACTGATTCCAACCCCATGGCTTTCCTATTGAGTCGCTGCATCCTCAACGGGAAGTACGCCCATTGGGTCGTTATTCTCCAAGAATTCGACCTTGAATTTGTCACCCCAAAAAGTAAGAAAGGTTTAGTCCTAGCTGAACTCATTTTTTATTTACCTACCCAAATGCAAGATACTCCAATTAATGACGCTCTTCCCGATGAACATTTGTTTGCCATCACCACTGACGATCCTTGGTACGGTGACATCCTTACTTGTGAACCTAAAAGTTCACCCTTCACCTTGATCATGATGCTCGACGACGTATCCGACACCAAGCCTCTCGCTACCTTCTAATCGGCGATGACCTTTATCATCGCGGCGTAGATATTGTCCTTCGTCGTTGCCTCACCCACGCTGAAGTCGTGCAAGTCCTCAATGCCTGTCATAGTGGCGCTTGTGGTGGCCACCTCTCTGGCCTTGCCACCATCGAAAAAATCATGCGTGCTAGGTATTTTTGGCCTTCTCTCTTCATTGATTGCATTGAAGTAGTTAAACACTGTTCCAATTGTCAACATTTCGCCCCCAAGGCGTGAGCTCCTCCCTCTCCTCTTCATCCTATTGTCACAGCTGGTCCTTTTTGTAAATGGGCCATCGAATTTATGGAATGTCTACCTCCATCTGCTGGTAACCACAAATATATCATCGTGGCAGTTGACTACTTCACTAAATGGGCCGAAGCTATGCCTACGTTCAACAATACGGCAACCACTGCAGCCCTCTTTTTCTTTAACCATGTCATTGCTCGATTCGGAGTTCCAAAACAGTTAGTCTCGGACCATGGCCGACATTTCGAAGATCATGAGCTCTCCTCCTTATTGGGTTTTGAACACCAATATTCATCTTCCTATTACCCCCAAGGTAATGGCCAAGTTGAAGCGGTCAACAAAATTCTTAAAACCATGCTTCAACGAACGGTGAATAAACACAAAACCAATTGGCATCTCATGCTCTTCCCTGCTTTGTGGGCTTATCGTACTTCTGTTAAAACCGCCACCAGTTTCACTCCTTTCCACCTTGTCTTTGGCGAGGAGGCAGTATTACCAATCGAATGTGAAATCCCTTCCCTTCATTTGGCCGTCGAACTTCTCCCCGATACCCAACCTCTAGAACAACGACTTATCATGCTTGAGCGCGCTTCTGAAGATCGTCGTGTTGCATTACAAACTCTTGAAGCGGCCAAAAAGCGCACCAAAGCTCAGTATGACCGAAAAGTGCATCCTCGCACCTTTCATGAAGGTGACCTTGTTCTAGTATATGACCAGGCCCACGATACCCTCGGTCATGGGAAGTTCAACTCATTATGGCTAGGTCCTTACATCATCAGTAAAAATCTTGGGAAGGGGGCATATCTTTTAGAGGACTTTGAAGGCCACCCCCTTCCTAATCCTCGCAAGGCACTCTATCTCAAGAGGTATTACCCTTAGAATTTCTCGCTTGAAATGCATGTTTTACTTTCTTGTAGATAGCCAGCATATGTTTTCATCAGTCACTACTTCACCAGGACACATGTTGTCCACGAAGTCTTCCTTTCCTCCTTTTTCAAATCGGATTTCCTCACTTACAACACTTTTCCTTGGGGCCCCACTTAGCCTCCATCTTTATTCTTGTCTGTGTCGATTTCCGTCATGAGATACCATTTCATACTCATGTTTTTCGGGTCCCCTTTGGACCTTTCATCATTTCAACATCATCATTAGTCTTCGTCTGGGTACCTTGGATCCAGCCTCTTTTCAGCATGTTCGCGATACGTATACTTGGTGGTCCAGTGATGCCGCAGCAGCTATTGGTGATCCCCGGGCATGTGTGAGATGTCTCAACCTTCATGAGGGGGTGGCCCTGCAGGTAGCCCCCACATGCCCGGATGGCTTCATTCCCGCCCTTGATGCAGCTCCTCTCATTTGATGATATCGGCTTCAACCGCTTGCAGCGCCATTTTCGATTCACATGTCTCTGTCAGATTTTGAGAGCCCTTCCCCGTGTGTAGGGGGCATTTGGGTATATTTGTATCTCATGTACTACCATATTACTGTATAAGTCCTGACGATTATTCCAGGCATCACATGTATGTGGGATTCATCCTATGATTTATCTGGCTCATGTTTCGGCCAGCACATGCTTCATTATTGCGTTCTGTGGTTTTTTGGGTGCCTTATTCTTTGTACTTTGTCTCGGCGGGCATAGGTATGCCTCCCCCACCGCCTTTAGCACATGTACCACTTCATAAACTAGAGGCTTGTTGCACCTGTAAGTCTCATCTCCTCGGGGTCTAGTCCTTTAGCACATCAGACAACCTTACATTTCTCTCTCTCACTTCCCTCTCGATATCTAGTGATTGAGTTCTTACAACGTACTTAGGTCATACGATTTTCTCCTAACACTCGTACGTTGGGGGGAAATCTGTTACACCATTTTTCGGTCATCTAACCTATTATTATTAGATGAACCCAGGTACACCATGTAAGACCAATTTTACCCTAAGTAAAATTGCTTTCACCATATAAAATAACTCATTTGTTTATATTTCCTGGTCATATTTAACCCAAAATAAGGAACTTAATTAAATAAATCCTTATTTATTTAATTATTCCCTAAGAATAAGTTATTTAAATCATTATTTAAATAATATTCTTAGTTAAATTTGACTAAATCATCCATAAATAATTAAATAAACCATTATTTATTTAATTATATTCCCATCACTTCCTAAAATGATAAATAAACCATTTATTTATTTATTATTTATAAATAAAGGAATTTACCCAAGTAAAGAACCCTTTTCCCTCCAACAAATATAATAAAATATTCCTAAAAGGTGCTTCTAGAATTCGATGAATAATATTCTATTCATGCACCGAGTTCTAGACCGCCCCAATATTTTGTTATAAATAGGGGGGTTTTCCCCATTCATTAGTCACCTTCATTGCATTAGATCACTCTTGATCTGCTCTTGGTCACCATTTTCCATTTTGCATTTTGCAGACTCCCATTTGAGTTAGTGTTTAGGCTTCTACACCCACTAAGAGGAGAGGGCAGATTTGAAACGAGACTTTCTTTTCAAAACCCATCCTTTGAGGCTTAGGAAAACACCTTTCTTGTTTTCCTCTCGGAGTCTTATTCTTTAATATAATATAAAGCTTTTATTATTTCTTGTCTTTTCCATTGAATGCATGGAGCCATATTATATTTTATCTGCTTAATATCTTTTATGCTTAGATCTGAATTTGTGCAGCAAACTTAAAGATATTTTGCAGCCATAATCGATGTTAGGGCTATTTGTTATGCGTAGCTAAAGTGATATTTTACGACGAAAGATTCATACTAACATGTGGCATCTAAACATAATATTCTCATAGTCAATATCTTGTATGAATGACCAGTCCCTGTAAAGTAACTGAATTTCCTCCTCCAGCCCATCTCTGGGATTGAATTGAACTAGAATTCTAGCAATGCCTTGCTCCCCTATCTACTTGAAGGACATGTTGGCTTCCAAGAAATTCCCAAGCTCATTCCTGATTTCCTTAAATACATTTTCCGACTAGAGTGGTGTGGGAGCCCCAGGAGTCTTACGCAGATTGGGATATCCGCCAACTTCTCCCTTTGAGAATCAAACATAGGGCTCCATCGTTTAAATAAAATTAGGGCTTGGCCGAAACCCCAATTCCTCTCCATCACCCACTGGACCATTTAATTGCTCTGAAATTTTGCCATGAACCATCCAATTGTTAAATTGACAGCCTCGAAACACTGATCTGCAGCCGCCGGCCATGCCTTCGCTGCCCACTCCTTCAGATAATTTGCTGAAAGTTTCTTACCCTTAGCTCTCCTTACCAATTTTAGTTCTACTATCTCCATGGCCTCATCAACCGAAATGTCTATACCCAGAACTAAGTTAGGAATATTTTCCTTATGCCTTACCACCTTCGCTTTCTTTCTAGTGTTTCCTAGAATATCCAAAGCCCCATAAGAATCCTGGCTGGACTATCTCGCTAGTCGAGGCCCTGTATTTTTGCTTCCACGTTTGTGTTCAATCCCCCTTGCTTGTTCCGTGGATCTCCACATCCTCGACCCTGCTGAGACAACCCTTCCAAAGCCAAACCCTTTGCTAATGCCCCCAAAGAAATTTTACTTCCTTCAATCAGGTCCTGAGAATGGACACTCCCCCTTCGACTCCCTGCTACTGAAATCCTTCCTTCCTGACTCTCGGCCTCTTCCCAAACTCTTCTATCATTAGCTATGGCTTCTACAATTCTCCCCAAACTCTCCTCCCTCAGATATCCTTGGAGACTCTTCTCCACTTCGCTCGGGATCCCTTGCGGCCTACACGCTTCCAGGGAATCCAACACCCCACATTTCGAAACTATCGAGGAGGTTAAACTCCTTTCCAAACATGATTTCAGTCTCGAGTTCTTCAAAAGACCGCAGCGAGCAACAATTTCCTCCAAACCTCCTGTCAAATGGAAAGACCGCTCAAAATTCAGTGGCTTACCTATAACTGGTTGATCCCCCTTTTCGATCCCAGACAAAATGGGTGTCTCCAGAATTTGCATAGGGATTCCTACTGTTTGCATGGCCCCTTTCACCTTATCGCTTAGGGTTTGTTCCACCGAAAGCGGAAAACCCTTCTGCTTCCCCTCCTCTCTCGAACCTCCAGGCTTCCATCCTCCCAATCTAGCTGGCCCAATGAAACGCTTCAAGTTCTGGTCTATGACTTCTAACCCCCACATAGTAAACATATCGCTCGACTCGGGATCCACCTCCACCTTTTCCAAGTTGTTGACCATGGTTTCCTCAACCCTCTATCTCGGCAGCGACTGTTCCATTCCCTTGCACCCTTCACACCAGGCGCATGCACCTTCTGGTTGTTACTTCTATCTTCTACCTTGCTGGGTGAATAAAAAAAGCAAAAACCAAGCTTAATGTGCATAATAATACCATAATATCTCTTACCGCCTGTTTGCATGGGTGCGATTCTCGATGTGCCGCGAGTTTGTCGTTAATCGTTGCCATCTGTCAGCCCTCCGTGAACCCCACTACTAGGTACTGCCTCCTTCCGGTGGCTTCCTCCATGCTGCCTTCGCACCGATCAGGCCATGACGTGATTAGGGTTTCAGTGCTTTAGCCACCATCACCCCATAACTGTCTTTTTAATTTTAAGGTTACCGTTAAGTTAGATATCAAATTGGTATATGAAACTTTTTTGTTTGTAAAGCAAAACACTCACAATATTCTTTTCATTAAAATTTTATATATATTTCAAAAATTAATATGATGATAAACTACCATAATTATTATTTAATAAAATAAATTTTAATTTTATAAAAAATATTATTAATTTTATGATTTTATATAATTTTTTAATACTAAAATATTATTATTTTTCTAATAAAATTTTTATTTTTTTTAAATTTAAGGAAATGACATTTTAAATACACCAAGGAAGAGATTAACGTTTATAACATTTTTTTATAAGATTGTGTCATTATTATAACATGGCGAGTTTACATATATTTTCAAGTATTTGTGGAATTGATTGTGGAGATGTAAAGTGTTTATGAGTTTAATTGTGAAATTGTAAAATAAAAAAATATTCAATTTTGTTTTTTCTTCATATATTTTTGTTTTTTATTTATTAATATTATTTATTTAATATTTTCATATTAAATTTTATATTTTAAAATATATATATATATATATATATATATATATATATATATATATATATATATATATCTTTAATATTTTAAGGTCAATTTAATATTAGTTTAAAAATCTTTTTAACATTTTTTAAAACTACTTCTATATCATATCAACATTATATCATACTAGCAATTGTTTCAAAAGATGCAAAGAGAGGTTGATAGGATTGTTAATGTAACACCTAATAGCATGCACATAAAATTATTTTTAATTACACTTTTAGTTTATCCTCCACATCACCTTAATTCAATATTTGTGGTAGGATTGCATGCATATAAAGTCTTTTACCAAATCTAAACACAATCTACTTTAGTGGTTAATTGATTAACTCTGTCAATTTGATTTACCCAAGTGTACTAATATCATAATCATCAATTGTACTCTCCCCATGGGCTCTGATATGATACACATGGCAAAGTTTGGTTATCAACTTGATTTGATGTGTATTTCATTAAACCACATAACCTATAACATCAAAGTTTATTCAAATCAACTTTATAACATATATGTATATATGAGGGTTGATATTTTTGGAGGTGGATAACGCAGTGATTCGATTCCCTCTCTAAGGTTCGAGATGGAACACATGGTTGGTCCGCTGGGCAAGAGTTAGACAATTCCAAGCCCTTGATCTGATCCCAATCGGAAGGTTCATTTTTCTCAAGGGTTGGTTAGGGTATTACCCCCACCCAAACCCTCAACATATTGCTCATTTTCTCTTGCTTTCGCCAGTATTCAGCTCTGGAACCTGCCAACGATTTCCCGAGCTGGGTCTTGGTTTTTGCAAGCTGATTCCAGTCCAAATTTGGCGACCCTTACATCCATGTTCTATTCATCGGACTCCCACCTTGCAATAGGCAGTTTGGCAACCCATATATGCTCGTGGGCAGGTATGGAAAACCGGGGCACTCTTGGTATTCACATTTCAAATCAGCTTCCTTTACAAGCATTTGGATTACTGGTTGACTTATTTAGCTCGTTCATTATGCAGGGGATCTACTTGACAAAGGTTCGATGCTTATTAAGGTAATCTGCTATTGATTTTCCAGTCTGATACTATATGTTTTGACTTAACTCTCTTATCTACTGCTGACTTACCAAATTCGCCTTTGTGTAGGTACAAATTTTCTCTATCGGGTTTCTCTTCACTTGCTCTTCTCTTCCACAAGGCTTTAACTTGTTTTCATTCTCCAAGTAATTTTGGGCTTACTCAAATTAATTGTTGTAGCACAACTTGAAGTTAGCGTTCTGGCTATGGTCATTCCAGTATTCATCTAGTTATTTGGTTACTACGTTTCCTCTATGATTTGGGCTTGAAGATTCGGGGTTAGTCCTGGAAGGGTCATTACTGATGCGGGGTTTTGATGAAACCTCAACTCCTTGGTTTAGGCCGAGAGTCTAAGGATGTTAAGGAATTTTCCCCTTTTTGTTATTTAAGTGTTTTTCGATTAGAACAATGGTAGTTGCAGTGATGAAATTTGTTTTTTAATTATATTTTCGTGTCGTGGAACCCTGACATTGTTCGGGGAAATTCCAATTCTTAAATTTTTAAGGACACATCCTCTTTCCATCTGTAAATTTTTGTTATTTCTTAACTTCTTTCTTATCACTGTTGTAGTTATCATTATCTAGATTATTTACTAGATATCCCGTGGAAGATGTTTGTGATGCTCCTATCATTATTTGTAGTACCAGTTCATGAAATAACATACATACTAGTCATATATATGCTATATTTTATACTCAGTTTGAAAACGAGTTATTGGTTCAACCTTAATATAGTTTCCCCTCATAGATATGATGGTTTTCTACCTTACTCTACCCACCCATCATAGACTGTTCGACCATTAGGGGAATTTTGAGGCATAAAATGGGCCTCCTAAGGAAATTATAAAATAATAGTGGAAATAATAAAATAATATTTGATTACATCATCAAATTTTAGAGGGAAAAAAAGAAAAAAACTATTTTTTCAACTCGTATTTTGAACTTATCTCCCTAAGTTCTTACTCAAATTTTGAGAAGGAATACTCGTTGAATGTAAAATTTAATTCCTCATCTAAGGAGTACCCATGTTGCATACTTTTGATGGACCCTACTACACAAAAAATGAGAAATACATGAAAAAACGTGAAAAACTACTTTTTCAACTTGTATTTTGAGCTTATCTCCCTAAGTTTTTACTCAAATTTCGAGAAGGAATACTTGTTGGATGAAAATTTTAATTTCCCATCTACGGAGTACCCATGTTGCATAATTTTAATGGACTGTGTTACACGAAAAATGAGAAATACATGGAAAACGTGATTGCAATCACGTTTTTTCATGTATTTCTCATTTTTTATGTAGCAAGGTCCATCAAAAGTATGCAACATGGGGACTCCTTGGATGAGGAATTAAATTTTTCATCCAACAAGTACTCTCTCCCGAAATTTGAGTAAACCCTTATGGAGATAAGTTGAAAATACGAGTTGAAAAAGTAGTTTTATTATTTTATTAATTTTTAATCTTTTTACTCTTTTACTCGAAAAATGGTGAATCATCCCCCGTGGTTGACATCATCATCTTCAATCCTATTGGTTCTCATAAAGTTTATTTCGGTTGTACATTTTTCTTAGGAGGCTCATTTTAGACCTCAAAATTCCCCTAATGCTAGGGATTCTCCCTAGGTTGGGCTAACTATGTTGGAAATTCGACTTTCTTGCACCAGGACACACACCCAGAATAAAGAATTTTCTGTTGTAAACAACCCAGTTTTTCTAACTAGAATATTAATGCCACTATATTCCCCTTCACTCACAGGTTAGGGTTGACCAGAGTGTTCGCACACATATCCTATAGGATTAATATTCTAATTCTATTACTGTCGAAGACCATTGGGTATCAAGCGCACAAAGAGCAACCTCTCTTTGGCACAACGAGAACCATACGTAGTTCTAAGTATAAATAATGGTCATAAATAAACAACCCACTAAAATTATAACCTGTAGGACTTTATCTAACTCTTTAACTAGGAATGTAGAGTTTTCTATATCGACTCCATTCAACACTTAATACACACACACACCTACAACACTTTCCAATATTAACTTACAATACTAAAATATTTCCAATATTACGATACCATAATAAATACAAATATCCTATGTATTACCTGGAATTTCAGATTTATTATTTAACTAGTAAAACTTGAGTAGGAAATGTCAATAAAAGGGTCTTCCGCCCTACCAATGAGATCGAAAATTATGTCCAATGATCCCCTCTAGCCCTTACTACTAGACAACCATTGACATCCTCTGTTAATGTGGACTCTTTCACAAACCTTAGAACCAATTTTGGGTTGAGTCTGGCACAAGTCTAGAGAAGCTCCATTGGTCATAACTTTCCAGCTCCAGAGACTTTCGTTACAATCTCCCATTTCCTGTGATAGTTATGTATTCTTTCTCTCTCTTTTCCCTGAGGGTGGAACACCTCTCCTCCCACTTGAGGTCTCTTTTATCTTTGGGGAGGAAAATCAAGAATCACAACTCACTAACTGTCTGGTAGTTAGGTCACTACTATTGGGCCTCTCCTCTTGAGATTTCCCCTCTTGCTTTCCAATTCAATTTTATTAAACTTAAGCATGCCCATCCCTAATAATCACATACTAATTAAAATATATTCATATACGTAATATTTACTGAAATCATAAATCAATTCTTTTAACTTAATAGTTTTCTTGAATTTAAATAACAAATTATTAAATCACCCAAATAGTCAAATAATTCATAACCAACCATAATTCATTGACTTCACGAGGGGTTACATCTCCCATCCCTTAAGTGAACATTGTCCCTAGTGTTCTTAATCATTTCAAAACATATCCAGATAAGCCTCCCTCATCAATTCCTCATCCTCCCAAGTGGGCTCCTCAAGTCCAAAGTGCTTCTATTGCACTTTAACTTGGGTGATGAATCGTTTCCAAAACAAGATTTCTCTCTGATCGAGGATGAGTTGAGGTTATACCAGGAACTCGCCATCTGGTTCGACGTGTAACCATGAGTCAACACAAAAAAAGTAGTTATAATCATTTTCTTAATCGGTCTGTAATATAGTTTAATAAATTTACCTGTACATTTTTCCATTGAATCACATGCCTAGGGCCGTAAACGTATCACTTTAAGAGTGATACATGAAATACATTATGGACCTTTATGTGGCTGGGAAAAGCTAACCGATAATCCACAGGTCCTATTCGCTCTAAAATCTAAAAGGGACCACAGTATTGAGGAGCCAATTTTGCACAAGTAGTCCATCTTAATGTGCTCCTCCTAGGCTTGATTCGAACATAAACATGATCTCCCAATTTAAATTCTCGATAAGTCTGTTTATTATCTACTTAAACTTTCTACCGATCCTAGGTAGTCTTCAAATTATGCTGAATTTTATTTACTTCCCGTTCCATATCCTCCAAAATTTTGGGTCCTAACATCAATTGTTCTTATGGTTATTGCAATTTATAGGGGTTTGACATTTCCTTCCGTATAACAGTTCAAACAGGCTCATCTTCAGTGATTCATTATATCCATTATTATAGGAAAATTCCACCAGATGTAGGTACTCTTCCCATTTTCCTAGCTGTTGCATGACATACATCCACAATACGTCCTCTAAAACTTGATTTAATCATTCATTTTCCCCATCCGTTTGTGGATGGTACGCAGTACTGCACTGGATCTGCATTCCCAATCCTCTAAATAAGGCTTTCCAGAAGGCAGATGTGAACTTCATGTTGCGATATGAAATTTCCAACCTTGGAATTCCATGGAATTTGAATATCTCCTTCATAAAAATATCAACAATCTGTACTGCTTTGTAATTAGATTGCACAGGGATAAAATGAGATGATTTGATAAGTTTGTACACTACAACCATGATTGAGTCATTATGCCTTTTTATCCTCGGAAATCCCATGATAAAATCTAGAGTTATAACCTCCCATTTCCATTCAGGTACAACTATCAGTTGTAAAAGACCTGCAGGATGCTAGTGTTCAACCTTAACTTGCTGAAATTCTATACACCGGATTAGATATTCCATGATTTCCTTATGAATTCTGAGCCATAAATAATTTCTCTTAATTGCTAACAACATCTTCTGGTACTCAGGGTGAGCAGCATAAGGTCTTCGATGAAACTCACCCAAGAGTGCTTGTTTAACAGAGCTCTAGTTCAAGATATGAATTCTTCCTCAGAAGGTCAGCAATTGCTCTTCGTTAATCTAAAATTCAAACTGTTTTCCTTGCCTACCATCCTGTTACACTTGCTACGACAAAAATTGATATTGAGGGTCCTACCTGGAGTTTCCTTTATCAAATTCTGAAAATTAAATTCAACTTCATGGTAATGTAATTCATATAAACAATGTATCTTCTTACTTAGTGTGTTCGCAACAAGATTTTATTTACCTTTTATATGTTGAATTTCAAACTCTACTCAATTAGAAACACATCCATATTTCTTTTCACGCATTCAAGGTAGGTTTCTTGAAATAACTTGTCAATCTATTGTGATCAGTTTTCAACAGAAATATTTTCACTACTAAATAATGTCTCCAGAGTTTTAACGCATGTATTACAACCATTAACTCCAAGTCTTAAGCGGAGTATTTATGCTCATGGTATTTTAATTTCCGTGACTCATATTCTATCTCTTTTCCATCTTGAGTTAAAACTACTCCTACTCCTTGACATGAACCAGTGTAAACCATAAACTCTTTATTTGGGTTTGCATTTTTTAACACCAGAGTCATAGTTAACAGGTTCTTCAACTGTTCAAAAATGTGGTGACAACTGTTGGTCCAATGGAAACTCCTTCCTATCTTTTGTAAGGATATAATTGGGTATGCTATACGTGAGAATCCCTAGATAAACCATCGATAATATTTGGCGAGCCCCATAAATGATATTATATCTACCACATGTTTGGGTGTTGGCTACTCCATGATGGTCCAGATCTTTTCCGGATCAACTGTTATTTCTTCTGCTTATATAGCATGGTCCAAATAATGGATTTGATCTTTATAGAACTCACATTTACTGAACTTGGTGTATAATTATTGTTTCCACAACACTTGCATTACAATGCGTAAATGTTCCTTATTTTCTTCCATTGCCTTAGAATAGATTAATATGTCATCTATAAAACTCAACACAAATTTATCGAGGTGAGGATGGAAGACACCACGCATTAAGCTCATAAATGTGGAGGGTGCATTGGTTAATCCGAACGGTAGAAGAAAAAATTCATAGTGTCCATAATGGGTTTGAAATGTTGTCTTACAAACATCCTCATCTTTGACCTGAATCTAATGATACCTCGATCTTATATCAATCTTAGAAAACACTTTTTCTCCTTTCACTTGATCGAACAGATCATCTATGTGAGGTAGGGGGTATCTGTTCTTGACTGTTAACTTGTTGAGCTACCGGTAATATATGCACATACACAGAGTTCCATCCTTCTACTTCACAAATAGTACTGGTGCTCCCCAAGGGGAACCATTGGGTCTGATATATCCTTTTTATAGTAATTCTTGAAGCTGCACACTGAGTTTTGTTAGCTCTGGTATTCTCATTTGATAAGGAGCTCTAGATACCAGTGTTGCCCCAAGAATTAACTCAGTAGTAAAATCAATGTCATGTTTAGGAGGTAATCTGGGTATGTTTTTCCGAAAAAACATCCACAAATTACTGTACAATTGGTATATTTTCCACAACAGTATTCCTTTCCTTTGTGTTGAAAAATCCCACATGTACTGCATATATCATGCAACCCTTTCTAAGACATTTTCCCAGCTATGTAGTGGTGATGGGACGTAACTTTACAGGTCGTTTAATTCCCTGCAGCGCACATCTTGTCCCATTCTCTGCTAAATAACTAATGGACTTGGTTTTACAGTCCACTAGCAACTAGTGGATTTCCAAACAATCCATGCCCAACAATAGATCATATGATCCTAATGGTAATATGTTCAACTCAACATTTATCTGTTCCTCCCCTATCTCAATCAAGAATGCTGGTACATGAGAATTTACTCGTATTTTTTCCCCGGTTGCTAGCTGTACTAACCAGGGACTTTTAAATTTATGTGTTTTTAAATCAAACTTCTCTACTACCTTAGGACTAACATAAATCAAACTAGCACCTGGATCTACTAAAATAGATATAGGTTGCTTGAGTAGCTTACCTTCCAGTTCCACTATTGAGGGTTGAAAGTGACGATCCTCTAGAGCTGCATTGATTCAAGGCATGCTTCTAGCTACCTCTCCCACGGTCGATGATTCCTGCACATTAGCCATGTGCTCTGATTTGCGGTGAGGACAATTTTTGTAATAGTGCACCTCTCCACAGTCCCAACACTGCAGAGGCGTTTTTTTCACTTTAGTGTTTTCTAGCCTACTAGAGGCTTCATTTTTCTTTGCATCCACCTGCCACTTGGGTTTCTACTGGCTTATACCCATGTTTTTATTCATGTCATATTTTTAGGTATTCCTAAAATTGACAGGTTTGGTATCTCTGGAGGTTGGGTAGATTTTCTGTCCTTTCCTTGGGGGCCAATTTTTATTTTTGTCCTTCCATTTAGACTGCTGATAACACATACACGCCTTTCGTAAGGTCTTATCCATAGTTTTTGGGCTGTCGAATTCAATTCGCTCCTTCATGTGTGCTGGAAATCCACTAAGAAATTGTTGTACCTTGGCTTTCTCTTCCTGAAGATAAGGTAAATACCTCAGCAAGGAGGTAAATTTCATGATATATTCCTCCATTGTCAATTGTCCTAAATGTAGGTCAGGGAACTACTTAGAATTTTCATCATAAAATCGCTCCATTAAGTATTTACTTTTGAAATGTTTTTGAAATTATTCCTAGGTGATGTTTTGTTCTTCAATCGCGTTTATAAGTTTAAAATCCTCCCACCACAGGGTGGCCTTTCCCCGTAGTTGATAGATGGATAACCTAGCTCACAGGTTACTATTATACTCATACACCTGAAAGTAATTTTTCATTTCAATCACCCAAGCTTCAATTGCTTCCTCCGCCTCTCCATCGCAGAATGAAGGTTTAATTTTTCGAAATTCCCCTTGTAACTCCATTTTTGTTTTCTTGGCCCTTGCCAAATTGGTTGTTGTTCTGGTTTCCTTCTCATCATCAACCCTAATCCTCTGCTGGATATGGCTAGCATCTTAATTGTCTTCCATAAATTGTTGTTGTTCCATTCTATCCTGAGTCTCACGTTCAAGACTTGGCTGGGTTGTTCTATGATTTTGTATGTCCGATAGGATTTTCAAGATATTTTCTTGTTCTTGCATTAATCTCTCATTATCAGTCCACATATGCTCCATTTCAGTTTGCATGTGTTGCACATTTTCCAACAGTCTTTGAGTTTGCTATTGCTTCTCTACTAGTAATTGGATTGTTTGGTGCTGTTGGTTAATTTCCCACTTTACCCATATTTATGGGTTTATTTATAGTCTTGGTGTTGACCGGTTTTCCCCAGTGGGTCTATTCGGCATCTGACTTGTAGTCCCCTTCTCATTGTAACAATTGTTCACCTTACTACTTCTGCAATAGTTCACACACATGCAGTGCCCACTCTAGTCTCAGTGTTGTGACTTGGAGCTCTGATACTACATGTAACACCTATTAGCATGCACATAATTTTTTTTTTAACTACACATTTACTTTATCCTCCACAACACCTTAATTCAATATTTGTGGCATGATTACATGCATATAAAGTCTTTTACCAAATCTAAACACAATGTTCTTTAGAGCTTAATTGATTAAACCTATTCACATGATTTACCCAAATGTACTAATATCATAATCATCAATTGTATTGTCCCCATGGGCTCTAATATGATACACATGGAAAAGTTTGGGTATTAACTTGATTTAATGTGTATTTAATTAAACCATCTAATCTATAACATCATATTTTATTCAAATCAAATTTATAACATATATGTATATATGAGGGTTAATTTCTTTGGATGTGGATAACGAAGTGATTTGATTCCCTCCCGAAGGTTCGAGCTAGAACACATGGTTGGTCCACTGGGAGACAGTTGGATAGTTCCAAGCCCTAGATCTGATCGCAATCAAACAATTCATTTTTCTCGAGGGTTGGTTAGGGTATTAACCCTACCCAAACCCTCAGAATGCTGCTCATTTTCTCTTTCTTATGTCGGTCTTCAGATCTACAAACCATCGACGCTTTCCTAAACCTGGTATTGGTTTTGGCAAGTTGATTCCAGTCCAAAATTTTCAACCCTTGCATCTATATTATATTCATTGGATCCCCACCTTGCGGCAGGCAGTTTGGCACCCATCTATCCTTGAGTGTAGGTATGGAAAACTGGGGCACACTTGGTATTCACGTTTCAGCTCAACTTCCCCTGCAAGCATTTGGATTACTGGTTGAATTATTTAGCTCGTTCATTACGCATGAGATCTACTCGGCAAAGGTTCAACACTAATTAAGGTAATCCGCTGTTGAGTTTCTAGTTTGATACTATATGTTTTGACTTAACTCTCTTATCTGTTGCCGACTTACCAAATCCTCCTTTGTGCAAGTACATTTTTTCTCTATCGGGTTGCTCTTCAATTTCTCTTCTCTTCCATGAGGGTTTAACTTGCTTTCATTCTCCAGGTAATTTTTGGCTTACTCCACTTAATTGTTGTAACATAACTTGAACTTAACACTCTGGCTATGACAATTCTGTAAAAATTATACAATATTCATGTATATCTTGGATTCACCCGATATAACAATACGATAAAGTTAAATACTGAATCTCTTCTACAAATCTTTGCGGAATTAAAAACACAATAGGCAATTAAAATATCATGAAGAAATATTAATCACACACAACACAGATAATTTCCCGGGGAAATCTTACAGCTAAAAACCCCACTATCTTCTATTTTATATTATATCATGGATCATGAAACATTTAAATAAAAAAATCCAATCACAAGATCTCTCATTACATCAGCTAATTGTCTCACACTGTCATACAAAAATTGGTAGATTACTTGCTCAATTTACTGTCTCTAGATAGCTTGACTCCACTGTGCAATCCCTGAAATGATGCCTTCTTTTCTGCCTTGACTGCGTAATCCTCATGTGCACATCCAATGTGTGTGTGTTTTCTTGTGTGCAAGTGGATAATGTTACAACTGATAGTTTACTTCCCTTTCACCTAGAACTCAACTGGGTCTCCACTGGATATGACATGCATGAAGTTAATAATAGTAAATCTTCAGTTGCATGTGAGACCATTGATTGTGAATTAATTAATAATTAATTCAATTGATCTCTCACTAGTGTATCTTCAGTTACAACTAGCACAATTGAGTTTAACTCACTTAACTGAATTAAAATACATACAACTTGCACAAATCATGCACCACTGCACTTCCAACTCTGTTACAACTTGAATCACTCAGTTACAACTAAAGTCAACCTGCATGTCCCACCAACCAACCACTTAACTCGAAATTCACTTAGCCAACTGATTTGCCACTTTAGTTAACTATTTCCAAGTTTTCATTGAGAATGGATTATAGTTTATTGTCCATCTAATATTAAGGGATAATAAAGATAAACATGCATCTATAAATAGACATGTATCTATAAATAGATATGCATATGCATATATAAATAGACATACACTCAAAAATAGACTGAGACCCCATCTAAGTGTAGGTGCTTAATTTTCACTAGGATCTTCTTGTTGAATCTCAACAAATTCCAGTATTCATCTGGTTATTTGGGTACCATGGCTCCTCCGTGATTTGGCTTTGACAATCTGAGGTTAGTCCCGGACAGGTAATTACCGACGCGGGTTTTTGATAAAACCACGACTCCTTGGTTTAGGCCGAGAGTCTAAGGATGTTAAGGAATTTTCCCTTTTTTGTTATTTAAATGTTTTGTGGTTAGAGCAATGGTATTTGCAATAATGAGATCTGTTTTTTAATTATCCTTTCGTGCCATGGAACCCTGACACTGTTTGGGGAAATTTCAATTGTTAAATGTTTAAGGACACATCCTCTTTCCATCTATAAATTTTTGTTGTTTCTAATTAAGTTAAGAGCGAAGCTCCAAACATGGTTTTCGTTGTTTATTATTTAAAGTTATAAGCAAAGTTCAGACATGGTATTCACTATGTATATTCATATTATGAGTAATGCCCAGAGAGGGCTTCCACTGCTTGCATTTATATTTTGAGTAGTGCCTAGACATGTCTGTCTCTATTTATATTTAAAATTATGAGTAATTCTTCAACCAAAACTTCGCTGTTTAAATTTTACGATATCCTTCTCAACATGAATATATATAAATGTTTAATGTTTAGTCACCAACATTGTTATTTGTTTTCAAGTCTTGATGGAATAAACAATTCCAAAGTTAGTCTATTTACTTTGGTTCGCATCAGGTTCCTATCACTTCTTAACTGCTTTCTCATCACTGTTGTAATTTTCATTCTCTAGATTATTTACTAGATATCTTGTGGAAGAATTTTGTGACACTCCTGTCATTATTTGCTGTACCATTTCTTGAAATAACATAATTACTGGTCATATATGTGTCTTATATTATACTTAGCATGAAAACTAGTTATTCGTTCAAACTTAATACAGTTTCCCCTCATAGATACGATGGTTTTCTACCTTACTGTATCCACCCATCATAAACTGTTCAACACGGGGACTCTCCCTAGATTGGGCTAACTGTGTTGGCAATTTGACTTTTTTGCACCAGGACACACACCCAAAATCAAGACTTTGCTGTTGTAAATAACCCAATTCCCCTAACTAGAATATTAATGCCATTGTATTCCCCTTCACTTCAAAGGTTAGGATTTACCAGTGCATTCAAACACATATCCTACAAGATTAATGTTCTAATCCTATTACCACTGAAGACCACTAGGTATCAAGTGCACAAAGAGAAGCCTCTCTTTGGCATAGCGAGAACCTTGTGTAGTTCTAAGTATAAAAAATAGTCATAAATAAACAACCCACTAAAATTATGACCTGTAGGACTTTATCTAACTCATTAACTAGGAATGCAAGGTTTTCTGTATCCACTCTGTTCAACACTTAATACACATACACACCTGCAACACTTTCCTGTATTAAATTACAATACTGCAAGATTTCGAATATTACGATACCATAATAAATACAAATATTAGATGTATTACGTGGAATTTCATAGTTATTATTTAACTGGTAAAGCTTTAGTAGGAAAGCTTAGCAGAAGGGTCTGCTGCCCTACCAATGATATCGTAAATTACGTCTAATGCTCCCCCTGAGCCCCTACTACCAGATATCCAATGACATCCTATGTCAATATGGAATCTTTACAGACCTCAGAACCAGTTTTGGGTTCAGTCTGGCATGAGTCTAGAGAAGCTCCACTGGTCGTAACTTTCTATCTCCGGAGAATTTCCTAGCAATCTCCCATTGCCTGTTACAATTATGTGTTCTTTCTCTCTCTTTTCCTTGAGGGTGGAACTCCTCTCCTCCAACCTGAGGTATCTTTTATCTCTGGGGAGAAAGATCAAGAAACAAAACCGACTAATTGTTTCGTAGTTAGGTCACTACTATCAGGCCTCTCCTCTTGAACTTTCCCCTCTTACTTTCCAATTCAATTTTATGAAACTTAAGCATGCCCATTCCTATAATCAGATAATAATTAACATATATTCATATACATAATATTTATTCAAATAATAAATAAATTATTTTTACTTAATAGTTTCCTTGAATTTAAATAAAAAATTATTAAATGACCAAATAGTCAAATAATTCATAACCAACCAGAATTAACTAACTGTACAAGGGGTTACAGTTAGTTTGGAATTGTTGAATTGGAAAAGTTGTACTTTGGTTTGAAATATAAAGTCTCATAGTTTTGTTGGATGAATAGTAATTTCAACCAACCTCGCTGTCAGAATTAAATGTAAGAGTTCTCTAGGTGCTTCTAGAGAGATCGTTCAACTTCTTAAAGAAGCTATCTCACCGTAAATGAACCTCGAGAAGGTTCTTCTCTGTGTATATATTTCCATCTCCAGTAATGCAAATAACAAGTCAAGTTATTGTGTTAAGTTCTCTTTCATGGTATCAGAGCTCCTTCATTGGAGTCTTCCATTTCTATCATGGTATCAGAGCTCCTTCGTTGGAGTCTTCTGTTTCTTTCATGGTATCAGAGCCGATGGTTTCGGCTTGGTGAGTGTTTGCAGGGGTGAGTGCCTGTAGTTGATTGTGTTGTGAGGAGTTGTGTGCTCAGTGAGAGCTAAGTGCTCTGTGAGGGAGCAGTGTGCTTGTGCTCGGTTGTAAAGAGCTGAAGGTTTAGGCTCAGTGTTTGCTGCAGTGAGAATTTGTGTTGAGAAGAGTTGTGAGAGCTCCAGAGGCTATTAAGCCTGTTGTGTAAAGTTGTCACAGCATTGTGAGAAGTATTTGCAGCTGTGTGCCGTTGGCTGCAGAGCCTGGCGAAGTGTGGACAAGTCTGTGTATTCTCAAGTTGGAAAAGTGCGTATTGTGTGTGTAAAGACTGGTGTCGAGCGTAGTGAAGAGGAGTCTATGGCAAGTACGTTGCACAAGGAGTTAAGGTGTTGTTCAGTGCTGGAGAGTCGCGGACTGAGGTCTAGCATTGTGTAGGAGCTGTGGAAGGAAGGCTCAGAGAGTTACTCCATTTGAGGAGGATGTGTTTGGTGTGTGTTTGGTGCGTCAGCGAGCTAAAGTTAAGTGGATGGAATCGTATTGTTATGAAGTGTCCACTGTGTAGAGTTATCTAACCATCTACAGTGCTGTTTGCGGAGAATGCCATGGCTGGCCCAACCTCTTGAAGAACTGTGTTTTGCTAGAGTCATGAGGGCTCTGTTGAAACTGATTGGAGAGTGCTGTTAGGTGCTAGTAACAGAGGAGTTGTTGCGCCAGTGAGTGTTTGGCTTGCGTTCACACTTTTTTTGGTGTGTTGAAGGAGTCTTCAACCGTGAAGCGAGGGTTGTGAGGTCATCGACCATGTAAAGGAGAGAGCTAATTTGTTGAGCAAGGAGAGATGTTTCCCCTTGTGTGAGTAGTTGCCTTGTGTGAAGAGGTGAAGTGTGGAGTGGCCGCGTATTCGAGTGGAAGGAATCTGTCCTAGAATGGGTCTACCAGGAGGAAGGCCTGTTTGAGATCAATATGAACATTTGCAGTGAGTTGGGGTCTCTGATGGTTGTTTTTTTGTAGACAAAAAGCTGAAGGAGCGGCCAGTGTGTCACAAGCACTGGAAAGCCGAGCTTCAAAAAGTGCTTAATTTAATAGCTATGGCATAGACGTTGTAGGAGAGAATTTCTCCTGTGAACACGAGCTAAAGTGCAATTGCGTGGGAGTGTTACAAATTCCAATTTAATGGTGTTAACAAAACTTTGTGTTGCTGGTGTGTCTGTTGGAAGTTGTATTTTTGGTCTATTGCGTTGTCGTGTGTGTGAGCACGGAGGAACTCAAAACACACATTCTCGTTATTCCATCCTATTTTGTTGTTGATTTTCTAGGTATTCTAGTCGGTTACCTTGTTAGTGCATAGATTTGATGTAACCACTTGCGTCACTATTAGAAAGATAAAGTGTTTGAGGTGCAGAGGTTTTGTTCGAAAGTTTTTTTTTAAAAGCATGAAGCATATTTGGTAACCTTTGCCCTGGGTATTTTCTGCTTGAACACATAATTTTTGTTATGAATGTTATTGTTGAGCTCCAGCATATTAAGAGAGAAGCTCAAACATTGTCCAAGTGTAGTGAAGTTGCATTACGGTTGGGTTATCAAGTTGAAAGTGTGAGGCTTTGGCGTTGTAAGTGGAGGATGCTTGAGATTAGCGCAATATTAGGAAAAGTAGTGAGAACCGATCTCCTATGAGAGTTGTGAAAGGATTCTCTTAAGAGGCAGAGTAGTACACTGCTGCATGTGAAGGAGCGTCGAGGAAGAGCGTTGACTAGCTATGAGGATTGTGATTTGCTAGTGGAAGAACGTGGAGCTCGAGCTGACTTGGAGCTGACCAAAAGCATGGGTCAACAAAGAAGATTGAAACAATGGAGGAGAAACAATGAGAGGGTAGATGTAGAATCTGGAAAATATCTAACCATAGAATTTATGCTCAATGAAGATATGAATCTGGATCAGCCAGAAGATTTTACAGACGTTGATGTAATATTGAAAAGATTAATGCCAGTGCTGCCATCATTCTCAAGTAAAAATTTTGAACTTTGGGCTATTAAAATGGAAGGATTATTAGGTTCAGTAGATTTATGGAAATTTGTTCAAGAAACTGATATGAATTTTGAAAATAAGAGCAGACGTGCAATAGCCTTGTTTCTCATTATATCAACTCTAGATGAAAACATCATGTCAAGCATTTTAAATGAATTTGGTGAAGTATTTGATCCAAAAATGTTTTGGAATATTCTTGAAATGAAGTATAGCATGAAGTGGAGTCAGAAAGACATTGTTGTTAAAAATAGTGATTGTGTTGAAAGCATCATAACTAAGATCAAGACTGAAAGTATGTCTCTAGATGACAATAAAGTAGCATGTGATAGTTAGGAAATTTCATGTGATGCAAAAACTTGTGAAGTCAAATATGATGAGAATTATGTATCTCATGAAGAATGGTTATGTTTGATGCATGAAAAGCAACTCATTGATGAGTTGTTGTTTGGTGAGAGGATATGCCTATATTCATATGCAAATCAAATGCAGGATGACATGATTGCAACAACAGAGTTGATTAAAGAGGTTGAAGACACGAATCAACCAACTATGAAAGATGAAGTTGTAGAGGACTTAATAGTAGCTGATAAAGTTGTGGAAGACTCAATAATAGTTGATAAAGTGAAGAAATTTAAGAGCCTCTTTGGTGTGCAGATATTGACAGTGAGGAAAAAGAAATAAAACGTGAAGAAATTGCAAAGGACGAGTTCCAAGAACCTGCAGAAATGGTGAATGGAAAGAATATTAGCCTGCAATCAAGAAAGGAGAAACTTCACCACTATCTTATGGCAAGAAAGGTCAAGATGAAACTGCATCTGCAAATAAACAAGTATGGACCATTTAGAAAGAAGACAAAAATGAAAGCCTTGTTCTCTTGTACTGTTGTAAGCCTAGCTGAGACTTAGACCAGCAGGCATGTCAATTAAGAATATGTTTATATGTATTGTGTTATAGTGTATTGTGTGTGTCTGTATATGGTTGAAATTAAGGGAGAGTGTTGGATAAATAGTAATTTCAACCAATCCCGCTGTCAGAATTAAATGTAAGAGTTCTCTAGGTGCTTCTAGAGAGATCGTTCAACTTCTTAAAAAAGCTATCTCACCGACAATGAACCTCGAGAAGATTCTTCTCTGTGTATATATTTCCATCTCCAGTAATGCAAATAGCAAGTCAAGTTATTGTGTTAAGTTCTCTTTCATGGTATCAAAGCTCCTTCATTGGAGTCTTCTATTTCTGTCATGGTATCGAGCTCCTTCGTTGGAGTCTTCTGTTTCTTTCAAGTTTGTCTATACATATCAAACATGCGGTGGTTTAATATGCACACTTTTCTTATCAATGAGAAATGATATCTTCTAGTCACCTATAATATAAGATGTGAAAGCTGTTCAAATGATGATTCTTACATTGCCAACAATTGAAACTTTTATAATTCTACATTTTCTAATGGACCCGCAAATGTATGGAGCTTTTGTATCAACTCTCTATTATGGTCTTCACCTAATGTTTAACACTACCAACAAAATAGTTTGTCACTTCAAAGGTAAGTGGAACATATTTCCACTCATACGCAAATCCACCCTTATTGTTTACAATTATGGATAGGCAACAATGATGGACATCATTTTGAAAACATTTACCTAGGTTTTATCTTTTCGTCATTATTTAATAGTGAACCAAAAAACATAAACCATGACAAAAAAAAAAAAAAAAAATATTTTAGTATTCAAGAAAAAAAAAAATCCCACAACCCATTTTGTTTTATCCAAATTAAATACTTTTGAAAAATCCTTACCACAAATCAAAGAGTGTTTTTCTGGAGTTGGGATTTGAAAAACATTTAGCAAATATATGGAGATTTTGTATGATCTCTCTAGTATGATATTCACCTAATTTTTTACACTACCAACAAAATAATTTTCCACTTCAAAGGTAAGCGGAAGATATTTCCACTCATAAGCAAAGGTACCCTTGTTGTTTACAATTATGGATAGGCAAATGTGATGGGAATCATTTGGAAATCATTTACCTAGGTTTTATATTTTCATCATTATTTAATAGTAAACCAAAAAACATAGCCCATAACCCAAAAACAGGAAAAAAATTTAAATATTTTTAGTATTCAACCAAAAGAAGCCCATAGCCTATTTTTTCTAATCCAAATTAAATACTTTTGAAAAATCGTTACCACAAATCAAAAAGTGTTTTTTATTGGAGTTGTGATTTGAAAGACATTTATTTCATTATAAATATAATTAATTGTATAATATTATTTTTTACAATTTAATTAAAATCAAAGATAAAAAAAAAATTATTTCATTGCAAACAATTTTCCTTCCAATTTTTAAACCAGCATAGATTCATCTTAAGTACGGGTCTAACATGAGCCTAGAGGGATCAAATTTCTTCATGTGCAAACTTCTTTACAGTGAAAAATACAATGTGTTATCTTTCATTGTTTAAATTGTATTTTTGAATGCTAAATAAGTTTCATTTATTTAGGTGATAGGCACATTTAGAGTAACATTCATTTTAACTACGAATTTATGTGAAGCAGGAGGACACTTTTTTAGATGTGTTTTTTTATTTAAAAATAATAAAAATTTATGATTAAAATGATTAAACTAAAATGAATATAAATTTATTTCTTAACACAGTGAAAAAAATTAAAACTATTTAATTTTAAATAATAAATTAAAAAATCATTATTAAATTTTTCTTCAAAATTGAATATATTTCCTAAGAATCATATGTAATTCTAATTTTGTGCACACTGCCTATTAAATAAAATTGAAATTTAATTTCACATATGGGAAATATTGGATTAAAATTATCCACTTTATAAATATTATACTTACTATTTTATTGTATAAAGAGGGTAAAGTTCCATTTTAAATTTTCCCTTTTATTATTTTTCTTTTGGATATAGGTATGTAATAATTTAATTTTATTGTTTTTATTAAAAGTGAAATTTTTTTATCATAATTTAATTGTAAATTAGCAATAAATATAATTATTGCCAGTTGTTATTCACAAATGTAAACAAATTCATGGAAAAAAACTACTTAATTAAAATCATATTTTAATCTTCCATAAGAAAAATAGGGTTTCATTTTTATAAAATGCTTGTAAATCTATATTTAAGAAATATTGCATTGAAATTATTTAACTTATATACTGTATATATACAATTTCATTTCACCAAAAGAGAAACAAAGTTAATTTTATACAATAAAAAAAAAACAATTACAAAAACTAAGAGAGAGTCAATAGTTTCTAACTATAATTTTTATAATTTGCTATTTTAAAATGTATAAATAAATTTAAAATTAAAAAAAAAATCATGTTTAAATATAACAGCTCAGATTCGCTACAAATTAGAACACCTCCAAAAAAAAATCAAAAACAAAAATATAAAATGAAGCTAACTCCAACATTTTTTTTCTTCAGAAATTATATTAAAATTCATTATCATTTAATATTTATCAAAAACTAAGAGATCTCTGTACAAGAACATTAAACTCATTTAAGATTGATCAAAAATTTTAAAGGAGTTGAATTCTTTGATCTGTAAACAATTTTATACCACTGGAATTGGATGAACTATGTAAGGGTTTTAGCCCGAAAAATAGATTTGTTTTTAATAAAAATCCTCTAACCATTCCTTTTTGATCAATATAATCCAAATAATCCAAATATATAAATTTCCAACTCAATCCCAACCAATTTTAAAATGAGATGAAGACAGTATTGATGCACCAAATAATTTCTTTTTTCACACGCACTTTGTTGTATTTCTAGCTAATCAAAGATCATCTTTCATTCTTCATATAAGGACAATCATATATGATAAAACACGTTACATATGTCCAACATAATTTTTTTTTTGCTGCAGGAGATTGTCACATGAATTTATTGCAACCTGTTCTATTTTCATGTGCTTCTTATCTTGTCATATGTCCCCATCATTAAAGATGAATGAATCCAACTGTCTTGAAATTAATGTTTTTTTTATCAGGGGATCAATAAAAGGATTTACATAAGTTAGGAATGGATTTATTTAATGATAAACAGATCATATTTTGACATTTGAGCCTTCTCAGATCATACTTTATTATTATTAGAACTTATTTCAATCATGTGAGCGTCATGCCAAAAAGTATTCGAGCCTTTGGGAAACCCAGAAGGTTATATTTTGGTGTGGTAGTTCATCACAGATCATATTCTGCTATCAAATAAAGGGTCAACTATATTCAAAAAAAAAAATAATCATAAAAATGAAATAAAATTACATTAATTTGCACTAATGGGAAAATAAGTCGATGAGATTTGAAAGTTTAATAAAATTACATTGATTTCCACTAATGAGGAAAATAGGTCTCATACTTCGTTATTAGAACTCATTTCAATTATGTGAGCGTCATGCCAAAAAGTATTCAAGCTTTTGGGAAACCCAGAAGGTTATATTTTGGTGTGATAGTTCATCACAGCTCATATTTTGCTATCAATTAAAGGGTCAACTATATTCGCAAAAAGAAAATAATTATAGAAATGAAATAAAATTACATTAATTTGCACTAATGAGGAAAATAGGTCAATGGGATTTTAAAGTTCAATAAAATTACATTGATTTCCACTAATGAGGAAAATAGGTCAATTGGATTTGAAAGTTGAGCAAGTAATATTAATAAAGTAAATATCTCCTAAGATATCTAATCATTTAAAACAAAAAAGGCAAATGATGTAGTACCAAATAAAGTGGAATTAAGCCCAAAATGGGTAAACCATTGACAATGAAGTAAAATAAGCCATCAGAAAGAAGGCAGAGAGAGAAGCTATGACACTAAGGAATAGTGGATAACAAAATGTTGTCACAGAACTATAGGAATCCATCTCATGCTTTCACTACAAATATTTCCTAACCTCCCATAAAAGAGCTTATCATTGTTTTCATATACCCAAATTACATAACAAATATTGATGTTCATTTGAAAGTTGAAACACCTGTTTTCACTCATTTGGTCACATGCAAGACAGTTTGTAAAAGAAGTTGCTAATTGAAAGAACTTTCCTTGCATTACATTATAAGTCAAAACTAATCTCCCATGCACCAAATTAGAGCATCCAGATTGCACGTGTTCATCCTACCTTATTGAATGTCTCGGTATGTCTCTCGGTTTCTTGAAAGATGTCATTAATTCGTGAAAAATTCACTCTCTAGATTTCTTTGATTTCTTTTTGCAGTATCCATTGGAGGAGCGAATAATGTTTCTCAAAGGCCCTTACCGTAGATGGCACAACCATTCATCCCCTAAAGGTTATTAGCTTGGGTTCCAATTTTTTTATCAAACTTCTGAAAAAGTAGATGATATGCTATCATATCACAAAAGTGAGTTTTTCAATGGGTAATATAGAAAAATACATAAATCTTCAAGGAATGCAACTCAATCCTCAATTTTTGTTAGTAATCTTTTCAGAATTTTAAGGTTCATACAAAAGTGAAAAATACGTTGAAAACTTACATATCTTCAAAAAATACTATCAAGATCCATTCATGAGAATGGCTTTTCTTCCGAGTCATCACCCCCTTTGCAAAGAACTCAAAAGATATTTCATGGTTAACCTTTTTTTGTCATGTCCTCCAAAGTTGAAATTAGGTATAGGTCACTAATAATAGAGTGATGACATACTCTGATAATATATGTTAGTCATTATCCTACCAATTTTGAATTATGCACACCAAAATATTGTTACAAGCTCCAACAAAATCTTATTAAGCTAATCATCCATTTCTTGCCACTTTCCGTAGCTGAAATCAAGTTAAGCCAAATTATTTGAATCAATCACCCTAAAATTCACTAGGCCAAGGTAATAATAATGGATTTGAAATAAACATAATTCAAAAAAACTTGCGCTACCAATATCATCTCAGTATAAACAGTGTTTTGTTAAACTAAATCACTACCAATCTCATCTCAGTATAAATAGTATTTTGTTAAACTAAATGGAACAATCAATGTTCACCTAGTCATCATTCATAATCATTATCAAATTGTGCGCACAACAATTTTTAGGCATGTCTATGATGAACCCAGTAAATATGCTCCTTATATATTGAAGCCAATAGATACGCTCCTTTTACCTTCAAGGATAGCTACATAGTTCACAAACTAACTTGAATCTTGATTGTCTATTCTCTGCATTGTTTGTGTTTCATATGAAACAAACGTTGCAATGCATAACTTCAAAACGACACCAAATGGACTATTAGAAATTGGAGAGAGCAGAAACGAACAGGAATAACACACAAAAATTAATTTCTATATTTAATAATCAGAGATACATCAAATATATATAGTTAAACTAATGCTAATCTTAGAGAGAGAAGTTGAGAGAATCTCTCAACTTCCTCAACAACCCAATCTAAACTAAGTAAGCACAATAATGGAGGCATTATCTCAAACACCCCCCTTTAATGCCTACATTACAAAAATGGAGAACATACTAATTTAATACAAACATTTGTCTGCCTGGCCTTCATTAACATTTGTACCCACTCTGAGATCTCATAGGAAACGCTCTTTTCTCCACCATTTTCGAGCTACCATTCAACCCATTTAAAATACATTTGTTTCTGACCAGCAATAATGAACTTTGCAAGATCAACAGTATTGACAACTCGGCTCGTCGGGACTTCCGCGATAGAGCTGACAAGTGATGAACCATCTTATGGACCAATCACCATCTGTCGGATATTTCGCTTTCGGCTATCCATCAGTAGCTAGGCAAATGCTCTGAATACTGAATGTGTTCAAGAGCTAATCTAACAACTTGACCTACTTCACATCATACTGTAACCTGTAACTGATGCTCCTTGGCCCGTAGCACAACAAGATCAACATATAACAAATTCACATAATCAAATTAGCCAATTGTTCTCTCGCCCCTGTAGAACGTCAAGAACGACTAATTTAAATAATGCTAATTTGTTCAATAATTGGTTCTCTAATACACAAATCTCATAACAAAAAATTCATAATTCTACAAATTAACAAGCTACACACTCCACCAACACAATTCTTCTTCGCCTATAAACCGACTCTGGACGAACTTGGGGCAATTCAATTTAGACGTAATTCCCTTTAACGCAAAAATAAATGGAAGGTATCCCAAAAATAAATGGAAGGTATGTATCAGCTCTAATGCACATAATCTGCCGGAGGAAGCGCCATTGAAACTGCGTCGCTGGCCTCAGCAACTTGCCAGCTGTTGGAAGAGTTCACATAATCGGCCATTTTCCTCAGATCTGGTTCTGAGATCAGCCGGCGTTGAAGGCCTCGCCTCTAGACTTGATGCCTTTAAATATGCCGAAGACGCCCCTGCTCCCGATGGGGTAAAATACGCACCGTTGAGCATCATCTGCCCTCTGCAGCGCACACCAACCTGGATACAACATTCGAAGCTACGATTGTTCTCAGCTTTGTGCAGATCGAAACCCAACACCCAAAAGATGTGCCAATCACCCTTGACAATAGTTCATACTACACAGTGATCTGACGCGCTTAACAATGTCACTGTTTTCAAAAAAATTACAAACCTAATGCAAAGAAATACAACACAGATGAAGGTGCCAATAGATATGCCCATGCGAGGCCCTTCTTTACATCCTTGATAGAGATCCGGGTTCCATGTCGTCGCTTCCAGATGGGGTACAATCAGAAATCAGACCTTTTCAGATGAGAAACAGAGATTTTCAGCTTATCCAAAATTAGTTTCTGTGCAGCCATTTCGCAGATCTTTAGCGGGGATTGAGACTGTTGCAGAAAAATGGCTTTTCTCAAACAGACGCCACAATCATACCCCGCAACGCTTCTCAAGCACATTTCCAATGCATAGATCGTGACAGAAGAATTCGCAACTGATGATCCTGAAGCAAACCTTTTCCCGTTAAAGGGAGCCTTGCCCGCCAGAGACTCCACGAGATTCCCCAAAGTTTTATTGAAATCATGAATATCACTGTTGCTTTTCACATTCTCGAGAGCTGAGGCAAAACTGTATTTCTCATAACGAATGAAGCAGAATTCCAACTGAATCCAAGCGCCGATGGCGTTGGGGCAGTCTTCGTAAGCCATCTTTGAAGTTTCAAAAGAACACTTTTGGCAGTCTTTCTCAGACACGTCACCCCTGCATTGCAGAAGGCCGTTGACTTTGCCATTTGCATTCATGAGCTGCCACACTTCACATACAAACAGAAATAAAATAAAATAAAAAACAGACATTCACTTTCACACCTATGTACAGACCAACAATTACGCAGACTCTCACATCTTTCTGGGCACTCCCGTCAGGGATTAAGCCTAGCCAAGCTCCGATACCATATTAGAAATTGGATACCATATTAGAAATTGGAGAGCGCAGAAACGAACAGGAATAAAACACAAAAATTAATTTCTATATTTAATAATCAGAGATACATCAAATATATATAGTTACACTAATGCTAATCTTAGAGAGAAAAGTTGAGAGAATCTCTCAACTTCCTCAACAACCCAATCCAAACTAAGTAAGCACAATAATGGAGGCATTATCTCAAACATGGACTTCATATTAGTTGCATTATGTTCTCATTTATTTTGTTGGAAAGTGGAATATGATCTGTTGTACAATTAAAATAGTAACGTCATTCTTTAAACTTGATAAAACTGAAGAGTCAGTACCAATATGTACATTATTGATAACAATACAAAAGAAACATTTTCTCTTTTATTTTCTTTAGTATTTTATTTTTTGAACATATATTGTTTTTTGAAAATTAATCTCTATAAGAATACTCAAGAATCCTAATTGTGAGAGAAATATTCAACCTTGAGTCAAACTTGAACGGTATATAAAAAATATCCTATAAATCCCAAGAATGAAATGAACGATAACAAGAAGTTATATGTCAAGTTAAACCCTTCGATGACCAAATCAAACAAAAATATGCATAAATATGAATTGTAAATTGGTTGGTCATTCCTTCGTAAACTATCTGCACTCTTTTGGTTATTTCCTGCTATTATTTATAACAATGAAAATAGGGAGTACAACCATCTAAGGATTGGATATTGTTTGACAAAGGAAGAGGAACCTAACACCTTGTAATGACAGGTCATCAGAGAATAAAATTTAACCAAAGACTTATCTCGCATATGAAAATAGATCGTCTACAGTCGCAAGAAACTTGAACTAATTAAGAAAAAATTATTTGCTTCCATAAAGTGAAAATAGCATCAAGTTTTAAACCATTTATACACTCAACACTTCAACTCACTCATTTATTATGAAAAAATGTGATGTACACATTTTACATTTTCCAGACTTATGACAACATGAAAGCCAATAAAATTCCTTGGATGCAAAAGATGCTGGAAAGATATTCCTAACACTTTAACATTGCGATAGATGGGATGCAAAATAAAGGTTGTGTACCTAGTTCCTCTGCTTTGGTTTCTAGTACAACCTTGTTTTGGAAGAATAAATTCTCTGCTTGTTGCTGGAAATTACATATAGAAATCATATAGTTTTTTTTTTCAGAGGAAAAAAAACACTGTGTATTAATATATCCCAAGACATTGTGTATTAATATATCCCAAGACATTGTTGTTGGTTCTCACCTTAGGGTAGCATCATTCAACTCCCATACAGAAATAAAAAAATCCCGTGAAGGAAGAAAAATGTACCGATATATGTAAATCGGTTTGTTAACAGCTTGACTCAAACAACGATCTGTTTTACTTTGAAATCCCTTATATATAAATTGATTACATGATTTTGTTTTGTAAAGGCAAATAAATGGAGTCAAAATTGAATGATTTTCTGAATGTTGTATCATGTTACCAACCTGATAGCTATAATATCCCGTTCCCAAAACTCAAATATGGTGTAGCATAATTTGGATCTTAGTAATACCATTATGATTGAGTAATACCATTATTGGTTATGAGTAATACCATTATTGGTTATGAGTAATACCATTATGATTGAGATGGAAATTTTAAACTTGCATCTTCAAAGGAATTGGTGGCCACTAAGATAAATATTAAGATTTTGAATGGATTCCCATCAAGATTTGCTTGGTTGACTCCAGACTTGAAACTCCATGAAAAGAATATTTTTTCACAACATAGACATGGTTTTAAAAAATATAACAATGTTGTCAAATCCATTGATTTGAACTTAGAAGATCACCAGATCATTCACATCTTGTTCATGCTTCTGCCTCCAGCATTATAGTATGATGAAGCATTTGGGTCTCCATTGAACATCCGGTCAATATGCTAATCATACCCACACATATGTATTGCAATAAAAGCCACTAGGGCCTTTCCAATATTCGACAGGAGACATGGTTCACTTTCTGAAATCAATAAACTCTTAGATTCCTCTAGAAATATTTCAGAAGGAAGCATTTCCAAAGAATTTCCATAAAGCATAACTAAAATTACGGCACAATTATTTTCATTGGAGGGATCATATGCCTTACCTCTTTGCAGAATAATCTCTTGGAACATAAAAGTTCCCCCAATTATCAAAAATTATTTTCTGCTCACAATCTTAATCCTGCTCCTCCGACGGATAGAAACACATGCACTTTTGTATGGAGAAGTAGGAACAAGTGTATACCAATAACCAACAGGAATATACATTGAGCCATGAATATCCAGCACACTGATTTCTCTACTTTCACCTCATTATCACTTATAAGTGCTCCCAAACTAGTTTCCCCAACTTGTGAATTAGAGTAGTAAAGTATTACTCTGGAAAATATAGTTGTAGAAGCAGATCCCTAACTACAGGTTCCATAACCATCCCCTCCTTTTCAGTTTGTGGATAAATTTTTCCAGGTTAACCATCTCAATTTTTTTTCTACACCAACAAACAGACTAAAAATATGGGTAGATTTAGGCACAAATATGAAAGCCTCATTGCTTGCAATAATTGTTCTAACATCATTTGGAGTTAATATTGCATTATGGGTACCTAAATAAGTAGTACTAGAAGAAAAAAGACATTGTTGTGTACCTGCATCTTCTCTTTGATCTTTCATTTGACATACTAGTAGCATCTTGAGGAGAGTATGTGTGCTAATGTGAGAAAGTGATTTATTGATACGATTGTTCCCTTCTAATTGATCAACGTAGCATGCCACACTCTCGCCTTTTTCATAAGTCTCTACCAAAACTTCTGGGTGTACAAGTGGATATAAGGGCTTAGGAAAAGACACATCTTTCCACCTTCGGAAATTGTAAATAAAGCGACTCAACTATGAAGATTCTTTGGAAAGATCAACTTGAGACAACATAAAGACAAAAAAAAATTGTACACTTTCATCAAGTCGCAGCCATCTCAGTTCTAACAGACGACTAGAGACCTTTGTAACCCAATTTATTACCACAAAATCCCTTCGAATCACTTCACTATCTCCAGGATGCCTGACTTTCACTACAAAAATCATAGGGTCCAGCTTCTGACCGTCATAATGAAATATCATAGCAGCTTTATGGATTTGTGTAATATTTCCATAAGCCACGAGCTCCTCTTCAAAATCCTCAAATATGTCATCAATTCTACGACCAAAAGCCTTTTCAATAGTTTGCTGTGTATATGAAAATTTATGTTCCAGTGCCTTCATTTGTAATTTTTTAAGCTCATTACATAAATCTCTAGGAAAAATATTAGGATGTGTAGATGCCCATTGACCCCACTTGATAAAGGAAACCCATGATTTATCCAAATATCTATGAACAAGCTGTAGACACATTTCTCAATACCTTCCTCCAAACACAGAGGAAAATGGAGCCATGGCAATAGATGGTATGAATAAAGTAATCAAATAAAGTTCCCTTAGCACCAAAATCAGTCCCTCCATGAATGGCCAGATAGATGAAGTGAAAGTGGAATGTCTATTGAGTTCTATTGTTTAGATATAAATTGGGATGTAATTCTTGCGATCCAGGCCACCTATTACGTGCCCATGAAGCCTCCCCAATAATAACATCCAAGACTCAAGGGGTAAGATGTGACCTAAAACAAGCTAAGCTCAAAACACAAGCTACCTTACTAATATTTGGAAATGCAGGACCACACTAGTATCATATCAGCGATAGTTTCCTCCATGCAGCTCGAGCGTGGAAAGTCATGCCAACAATTGCAGAAATCACAAAAACACCTTTGGTGTTATGTGGTCTACAAAAATCATGTCTGAGTTTTGAAGAATATTGAAAGTAATGGGATATAATGTGCCTTTATTTCACTTTCCTGGCATAACTATAATTATCATCTATCCTAATCCAGTGGGGTTTCTGGTACTATAAATGATAAAATCTAAAACAGTTCCAGAGTATTTTAGGTAACCCGGGAGAAAATGGGTTTCCATGTTTGCTAAATTCTATATCTTGGAACGTTCGGAAAGAGAAACCACATCCTACTTTCTTAGCACGTCGATATGCTAAAAACCTGCAGTAGGTTATTGGGTCAACATCAGCAATGGAGATCAGTTTTAAAGCCTGCAGTTCCCTTAGGAGACTACTAAACCTTGAAATTAAAATGAAGTATAAGGTTAATTTCCCTGTCAAATGAAAATAAAGCTGTTTGACCGACAGTATTATAGATTCACCTTTCAACACTGGATTCTGCCAGAAGACATTTTCAAATTTGCATTTTAGTAGGAATTAAAAAAAAGGCCTTTCAAGTAAAATTAGAAAATCGAAAGATAAACCCTTAATCCAAATAGGAATCCAACAAAAAACCCTCTAGTCGTTACTTTGTTGAAAGGTAGCAAGGCTGTTGTTCAATGCGATATCGCTGAACAGTTAAATCACAAGAAAAGGGAGACCATTAACTTACACCGTTACGTATTAACCATCCTTGTTGTTGTTTCTATTGGAGGTGTTTGATCCGAATTTCGTTCCATGTGATTGATGGGGTTTCGTCCAAAATGGCATTAGCATCCTACAACTCAGTCAGAGAAAAAGGTGGAAAATTATATGTTTATATTTCTACGAGATTCCGTAAGCAATACAAGGAGATTCATACCTTGAGAAATACCGACCAAATGAACCTACCTTTCCCTCTTCCAAATTCCTCGCTGGTCGCTAGCTTAACATAAAAGGCAGTGATAACAGCTGGGTTTGTCACCGACAAAAACTTCCTAAGTGGGCACTGCGTTTCCACCGAAACAAATCTGAATATGAATATAACTTTGCTAAACTGAAATAGGAAAAGCAAGCATGGGATCGAACCCCAACCAGTTCCCTCTTCTTAGGGATTTGGCACTTAAGCTCAACTTCCACATGTTGCATCTGGTACGCTGTGTTTGCATTTAAATGTAATCTGTCAATTCAAAACATAGGAAAACACACAAGAACCTACAAGAAGCTATTGAAGTTATACTTACGGTTTATAAAATTTAACTGTATACAACACGTCATTTACAGACTCGAAAAATCTCTCAAACCTAAATAGTCAATTTTTAGTGCCTGCCGCCTGCGGCATGGCAAGGACTATTGTAATCGAAATGTATCTTTTCATTATTAGTCCCTGCCGCCTGCGGCATGGCAGGGACTATTGTAATCGAAATGTATCTTTTCATTAGTCCCGGCTGCAAACCAAAGTTTATAAACTTAATTTACGCAAAGTTTCTGAAATGCTTTTGAATCTAGATCATGTTCACCGTTTCGTGAACCTATGAGCTTCCACCCGCCGTTATTTCAACTAATAAGAAACATTGAGGTCTTATTTGGCCTTATCTTGAGGTAAATTGTTATAACACTTAGGTTAAATGGCGAATGATCTCCAGAGTTTAAGTTTCAAAGAAGTAATGCTGACATTAGTTCGTCAACATTTTATGTTTATAATTTGTTTATAATTGTTGTGCTCAATTAGTGACCAATTAGCGACCACCTGCATGTAAGCAACGTGGCTATGCATGTACACAACGTGGCTGCCGGTGCTTCTCTTCAAACTTATACAATTTGATAACCAGCTTTAACCAGCTTTTGGGTATTACAACTGTGTTCTTGCTAAAAGAGAAATGTCAGCTACCTGTTTTGCCTGATGAGGGATGAGGGTATCACATTTGCAGGTGGTTGGGGAGAAACTGGATCCGTTGGTGCTGGTTGTTGAACAGAAACTAATTGCGTAGCTGCTGATTTAGATATTGCAGGAGTTTGTTGAACAGAAACTGATTACGTAGTTGCTGATTCAGATATTGCAGGCATTTCTTGAATAGAAAGTGAAGACGTTGCAGCCAGTAGTTGAACAGAAACTGAAGCCGTAGCTACTGATTCAGATGTTGGGCTTATAGCGGAGGGTGTTTTTCCAGAGGATCTTGGATTAGAATAAGCATCCTTAAACTTCTCTGAAATGAGAAACAAGGGTACGATGTTTGGTGAATATTTTGTGTTGTTTTCTTCTACATTAGCCTGCATAAGATTGAGAACATAAATATTTTTTTATCCATACATTTCCTGTTGAGCACCCTATTTATAAGAATCTTTTGAAACTGCATGTTAATAAACATTGTGCATTCAATATCAGCTGCAAACATTCAACCGCCTATTCTCAATCTCAATGTGGTTCAAATTGGAGGTTCAAATTGGAGAAGGCAAACAAATATGAAACTAATACAAGTGTTACCTGCATGACGAAAACAAGTGGCCTCAAGCCTAGTCGATGAGGATGCAAGTGGCGTTTCAGAGGTCTTTTATCAGATCTGTTCATTATCAAGAATTTCTGGGAATTTCTGGACAATATTCACAATTCTACATCATGAATCATGAATTTGTAGCGAAAACCCTTATTCTTCATGCTTCATGAATTTGTAGGGAAAGCACTTATTCCTCTCTGGTTATTGCAATCTGCTTATTCCTCTCTCTCTGGTTATTGCAACAGATTGCAATATTCTTGCAACACTTATTCCTCAGGCGAGTTGCAAGGTGCAATGGATTTGGAGAGCTGGGATGACCTCACCGTGTCAACAGCTTAGGTACAGACCTTGAGTGATGTAAACCCTTGTTTGTGTTACAAAAGGTGTCTTGATCTTCCTCACATAAATTACATAAATTATAGGTTACAAAGCACCAAATGAAAAAATAATTCCTGTTAAATTATAGGTTACAAAGCACCAAATGAAAAAAAAATTCTTGTTTGACGATGAATCAAAATATACTTAGATTGGCAGTGAATACCTGAGTGTTGGTGCTTCTGCTTTTCGTGAAAACCGTATGAGAAAGTGGCAGAGAGCAAATGGATAGGATGACTTAGATTGGAAGTGAATACCTGAGTGCTGGTGCTTCTGCTCTGGTGCCGTTACCCCGCCTTCGACATCCTACCTTAGTGTTGGTGATTTTTCTCTGACAAAAAAAGGCAATACTCGACACGCTCTGACTTGTTCAAGCATCATCTTTTCACGTGACTAAAAGGAGAGGGAAACTCCGAAAGTGCCTTCCTCAAGTGGCTGGGATCGATGGCTATAGTTCTGGCTTTTCAACCCAATTGGATGCTGTCCACCTTAGCTTTAACACAACGGTTCATGAGGCAGTGTTAAAGTATCTTGTTTGAGTTCTTTTTGTTTACGAAACAAATATTTCAAGAACACGATAAATTGTACGAAAAGCTCGAGATTGAAGGAATGAAAAAGCATTATATACGATGATGCACAAGAGGTAGGTTCATTTCAGATTTTCGTGCAGGCTAACGATTTTGGCTGACCTCCGTAAAGCAAAGCATAATTACATATCTAAATAATGACGACTATCAATGTAGACCAAATCTCGAACCGGTACTTAGTAGGACTAGACTACTTCTGCTTTTGACCCTATTGCCGCAGCCTTCGGCATCCTCTAATCTAGAGAGTTCTGAGTATTGTATGGATTCCCTTAGCAGAATCCTAATATATTTCAGCAAGGTCTCTAGGGGTCCCATAAAAAGTATACCTCCTTCGCTGAGTATACCCTTTCTCTGCTTTCGCTGCTAAGTCCTTGTAAGTTCACAAGAACACCTATTCCTATTGGCCATGTATCAAAGAAAGGTTCCACGTTCTATTCACAGCCACAAAATAAGAAACAACTCTTTATTTCATATCGAGAACAGTTAATTGAGACAGCCTCACGTTCTATTCACAACCACAAAATAAAAGACAACTCTTTATTTCACAACTAGAACAGTTAATTGAGACAGCCTCAGTAGCTGGCCAAATTGCGGTGCTGGAGCTTTTCAGACCTAATGGGCAGCAACAGGATTATCTTTTCGGTCTTTTCAGACTTAATGGGCAGCAACAGGATTATGTTTTCATTTCAACAGAAAAATACAAGTTTTCCATCTTCTTGAATCAAATCTTCAATCTTCACCTTATATGAATAAGTGTATAGTTTTCAGGCATCATATGATTTCTGTCATATAAATTTTAATCTCCATTAACATTTTGAAGTGCCTTTAAGGCATGCTCGCCAGGTGGTGGTGCAGACGACGGAACTTGGCAAGCCTATTTTTGTGGTGGAGCTGACAATGAAACTTGGCAACCCGAGTACATTCCCCAAATTTTATATGATTTTTGACTTAATTTCCAGATGTCCGTCCACGTTTTTGCTTCACGAGCATGTTCTCTAGTGGGTCAGGTTTACCATATGCTAGTCCACGTTCTGCACTTTTTATGATACGTGCAAATTTGGATTCCATTTTTCCATTACAAGTTCTCTGCATCCATAGTTCAAAAAAATTATTAGGACCTCGTCCATAGCACGTTCTCTGATATAAAATCTCTTATTTTGAAGGGCATCATTATCAAAGCCTTTCAATCAAATAATTTTACCCCCAACCGCTAGAGTGGGGGTTGATTAGGACCTCACCGGATTAAAAGACAAGTTAGCATATAAATTGTAAAAGCCGAGTTAGCATATGAATTCTAGAAAACAGTTTATGATATCCTAAATTTTCACTAATCCCCTATAGTGGTAGGGCTAGTAATTTCTTTCAAAGGAATCTTCTTATCATCTAATTTCTAAATTTAAGTTATTTAATCCTCATTTATAATATTCAGTTTTACTCACAAAAAGGCAACCATCTTTTCAATTTTGTGAAAATCACATATGTATTTATTTTGGGGTGTTCTTGTTTTCCATACAGGCTCCAGTTGTTAAACAATATCTAGCTCCAATTTCGTTAACAGTTAAAACTATGCTGCAAGGAACTCTACAGTGCATTGTGGTGGCTTTAATTTATGTATTTATTTTGGAGTGTTCTTGTTTTCGATACAAGCTTCAGTTGCTAACGGGAACATTCAGCTTCTCAACATCATATACTTTGTGAGGATCAATCAGAGTATAAATATTAATAGCTGGAGCTCAAGGCAGAATTTGACATCATACTTCTGGCTCAAGGCAAAATTTGACATCATACTTCTAGCACAAGGCAGGGACTAGTTGCTTTGCAACCACCCTTGTTTTATTTACAAAACACCACACAGTCAATTTCACTATTTAAAAAACACCACACCCGTCCATTTATTAGGAGGAGGCCAACAAATGAAGTCAATGTAGATAAATCCAAAACAACAGTTGCTCAACAAACCAGGTAAGCCCCTCCTCCCTCCTATAACCATGTTTAGAATCTGAGCAGCCTATATTTGGCTCTGTTATAGATGGCTTCACTGCTGAGATGCAGAAAGGCACCAGAGCCAGACCACTTGGGGAATAATACCAATACAGAGCATCATGCCCAGGAGGAGGATGGAAAGAATCTTTACTGGGAATTTTGAAGTTCTGGTTAGTTAAGTTGATGATCGGTATGGTGAATTATTTCCGTCACTAGTTATAGGTACCACGTGACATTCAGTGCTAATATGAAGAGGTACCACGCGGCATACGTTCTCGACGAAGAGCGCAAGAGGAATGTTGCACAAATGTCACAAGACGAATGTTGCACAGATGTGAAGATTGGACTGAATAGGTAGACAAAAATATAAGACTACTGATTCAAAATAAAGGCTTATCGGCCTAATTAGCATGATTTGTCCTTTAATATTTTAAATTCAATTTAATACTATTTTAAGAATCATTTTAACATTCTTTAAAATCACTTCTATATCATATGAACATTATATCATATTAGCATGATTTGTACTTCATTCTTTTAGTGTTTTAATGAAATCTATTTGTCATCCTTCATCTTTGTAGCATCCTTATAACATTTTCAAAACATTATTTTAGAATTTAAGTCATATCCTAATAACATCCTTAATGGTGCATAAATTGTGATTGAATCATATCATAAATATTACACCTTTGCCATATCATTCTATGTATTCACAGATAATCTTATCAGTACTTAAATGGCATTTCTTTCTGTTAATATTTGTACTTATCATTCTATGTATTTAGACATTATCTTATTAGCACTTAAATGGCGTGTTGGGTCTTTTGTTTTTGGGTAAGAAATCTTGACAAATTTTGGTCAGGTTGTTGGTTGGAAAGTGGTTGCATAAGAAATCATGGGAAAAAGGGAGATGAATGGCCGAAACAACAAAATGCCGAGGATGATTGGGAAAATTTGCACAAAGGAAATGAAAAGGAAGTTAAGGCGGATTTTGCATAGACTTCCAAATAAAGATAAACAAGCAAGAGGGCATTCATGATGGACTTTGCAGATGATGCTAAAGAATAATAGGTGCGTTGGAGTTTGAAGGAATCTGAGGCAATAAGGGGCAGATCAAGTGAGCGGGATCACGAAGAGAGAATCTATAAAAGTCGAAGGGAATATAGCAAGAAGAATAAGAATATTGGGATTCTATACCGAAATGTTGCCATCATGTTGCTCGGAGAACTCCTTCCTGTTCATGATCCTTCCCTATGAATTATATTTTGTAATATGATCCAATAGTGATTGATGTTCTTGCTTACCAAGAAGAAGTTGTTCTGATGTAATGATGTAACATTATTTTTATTAATGAAAGGGATCTATGGGAGTTTTCTGTTTGCTTGAAATGTGATGGAGTGTTTGGCCCCCTTTGAAATTTTTTGAAGTATAAGTTAGAATGTTATTTTCTATTTCTATTTATGTTGTAGCTCTGTTCTTCTCATGTAATATATGTCTCTAAATGAGGGACTTCTAATATGGTTGTAAGAAACATATTATTTTTTGCCCTAGTATTTGATGCCATACCATGATCCCTCATTTTGTTGAGTCTCAACACACCTCGGGTGGGGCACCTCTCTTTCTTACTAAGTGAGGTGAAAATGCCGGTGTAATGCTAGACTATGACAAACTATTTTGTTCGCACCTTGTGTCCAAACCTAAGGTCTATACTTATTAAAATTTTGAGCCAATAAATGGTTTGTTTCTAGGACCTCAAGTATTTTCAAGGGATCTGGATCATGGTATCGAGGATCCTTAGAGGATATCTTCAGGATTGGTGGCATGAGAAGGTCAAACGATCTATTTTCCAACAAGCATAATTATGCCAGCAGAAGTTGAAGTGGGTAAGAGAGGAGGTTTTGTAAGAAGAACCCGTTGGCGACTAGTATGAGATATTATGGTGTAAGTTACCTTAAGAACTTCATAATTGGTTGTGTTAGTTGAAGATACAAGGGTGAGTTGGGAATCATCGTAGATCTCCTCATACCTGGACTACGATTAATTTAGCTGAGCTGCATAGGCTAGATACAAAATTGACAAGAGTTGTTGATTTATGGGTACAAGCAACCCTAGAGAGTTATATTGTTGAATTCATTGCAGAAGATCATTTATCCTTTTCCAAAGATGAAACTGTATTCAAATATGGGTTGCGTGGAATGTTGTTGAAGGAAACCCCCCTATATATTGAAGTTTTGATGGTGGAAGGAAATTTACTGCTATTTCAAGGACAAAATATGGCAGCTTGAGACTTTAAGTATTGGAGGTAGGCTTTCGGGGAGTAATGCTACCCTGTTGCAAAATATGAAGATGTTGTTGCGATGGATGCAGATGAGTTGTGGAGGGCTCAGAATTTGAGAGTAAAAAGGAGGGCACAGATAGTTGACGAATGGCGGGAGAAAAATTTGCGTGAGATCCAAATATGATGGATGGAAATACACTAAACAGGAAAGGTGTTGAGTAGTCCAAGGTTGCGGGTAGGAGGGCCAAATAGTTTGGAGTTGCAGCAGATGGAGGGTAATGACAGTGCGAGATCTTGCCAAATAGGAGGTGTCGATAACATTGTCGTGAGACAGATGGATGGAAGTAGTGACGATATTAATGTACTATAAGGAGTAAATATGTCATATAGATCAGGGCATACAAATGCAATGGAGAAATATAATATCCCTCATGACGAAGAGATGCATATTGTAATTAGGAAACTATTTTCCGAAGATGATGCATCCCCTAAAAGTAATATTTCATTGCCCAACAACACTGGTAGCACCTTTCCTGACCTCCCCATGGTACCTTATCAGGATCATGCTCATTTTATTTCAATACTAGCTAAAGTTATAAAAGTTCAAAAGGTGTATAGTACATATGCAACTGGTACTTCTAGTGGTGGTGGTATTACTTCTCACTCAACTTCTTCCGGTTCTTTACGACCTGCTTCTCAAGGATTTATACTCATATCATCGGGTCAATCTACAATGGATGGTAACGTAGTAGTTTTGTTCACTTGATATCCTGAATTTTCAAGTCGAAGGATGAAGATGTTGAAAAGAAATGGTATTTGTGTGAAGAAAGATGGAGGGCGAGTCAAAATCCTAGCGCTATTAAACTTATTAAGTTTTAGACTACCCTGAGAGATAGGGCACTCACATACTTTATTAAATGGTCTTCTATGCATCAAAATACTACCATTGACGAGGCTCAATAATAATTTGTTTAGAAGTTCAAGCTTCCACAGACAAATAAACAGGGATTGTCCGAGTTGTGGGATATTAATTTTTTTAAGGATATATTGCATGGGAGATGATGCAATGATTCAAATATGCTATTGGAAATTCAAGTTATCCTATTGATCACAACCATCAGCGAGACTGGTTTATTAAGGACTTTCTGCCATCAACTCAGACACCTTTACCTCAACAGAAGATCGATACATTGCAAGATGCACTTGAGTAAGCTACAAGGATTGAATCTATGGAAGGGTATCCTCATGAGCATCAAGGAGGGTATATTTCTAGTGATCTTGCCCTTATTAGAATACATCATCAGGTAGATGACCTCCATTAGGGTATTTTTGAGGTCTAAAATGGGCCTCCTAAGAAAAATGTACAACCAAAATAAACTTTATAAGAACCAATAGGATTCAAGATGATGATGTCAACCATGGGGGATGATTCACCATTTTTTAAGTAAAAGGGTAAAAAGTTTAAAAAATAATAAAATAATAAAACTGCTTTTCTAACTTGTATTTTCAACTTATCTCCAAAAGCTTTTACTCAAATTTCAAGCGGGAGTACTCATTGGATGCAAAATTTAATTCCTCATCCAAGGAGTACTCATGTTGCATACTTTTGATGGACCGTGCTACACAAAAAATGAGAAATACATGAAAAAATGTGATTGCAATCACGTTTTTCATGTGTTTCTCATTTTTCATGTAGTAGGATCCATCAAAATTATGCAACATGGGTACTTCTTAGATGCGGAATTAAATTTTGCATCTAATGAGTACTCCCGCTCGAAATTTGAGTAAAACATTTGGTAGATAAGTTGAAAATACGAGTTGAAGAAGTAGTTTTTTTTTTTCCCTCCAAATTTTGATGATGTAATTAAATCTTATTTTATTATTTCCACTATTATTTTATAATTTCCTTAGGAGGTCCATTTTAAACCTCAAAATTCCCCCACTGTCAGAAAAGTCAAAAGATATGCATTATGCGTGACACGTACGCCCTCAAGTATGGTGTGCAATTGCCACATTGAAGGTCATCATGCTATGAAATGCCTAAGGATGAGAGGGTTGGGAGCATCCTCCATGCCTATGTGTCCAAATACACCCTTGCCTACTGCCAGAGTTGCACAAGTCAACAAAAATGGCTTGTACCAAGGTCATACTCAATTCCATGCTTTCCTCAATCAATAAAGTATGTCTCCGACTGAGTACTGCAAGATATTACGTACATATAGACACCATCCTCATCTGTGTCTTGTATTAAAAAAATATTCAAATGTTCCAAAAAAAAATTCTGTGAATTTAGAAAGTCATTGACTCAACTCTAGGGTCATTGAATCGTCATACAAATCAGTGTAGAGCTTTGGATGATCGACTTTATCACTCGAAATTTAGAGTGAATGAAACTCCTTGAGGGCGAGGAGGTGGAGGAACAAGGGGGAGAAGAACTAGAGGAAGTGGTTCGATTCATTTCTATAACTATGATTAGGAAGGACGTGTTTCCTACGACTATGTGCTACCTATAAATCCTTGGTTTTCTCAATGTAGAGTAAACATACATGCAACAAAGGTTTGTCATGAATTGATCACTAGGTGGGAAGAGTGTAATTGGTAGATTGGAGCAAATTTAGTTAATGGAAACCCTCAATAACTCAAGCGAACTCCAATGTCAAATATTAATTTAGTTACTAGAGGAGGAAAGAGAAATGGAGTAGGAACGAGTGTCCCTAAAAAACTAGCGACAATCAGACTTGCATATTGTTTGATATTGTGACTCTAACGAGAATAAAGAATATTATAAAGATGCAACAGAAATTTTAAGCAGCTGACACCGCCCCATAAACATCAAATGGGACAACTAGAACAATCAAAATTGAAGAGCCTGAGGTTCCCTCAAGAAATTCCCTAGCCTGTAATGGAATGGTTTAAATTATTTTTACATATTGTGAGTGATGGGAAACTATCGGGCATGTTACATAAGAAACTCAAGATTGTTGTTAAGTACGAGGAGATCCTGGAGCGACCTATCTATGCAAACTTTTCTAAGAGGCATTCCAAATGTGTTCAGAGAAAATACCGGAGAATAGGAGGATAATTCTGTGTCGATGCTCATATTTCATGGTTCCAAATCAAGGACTCTATGCTAGACTTGGGCCCCGATGTCAACATCCTACCGAGGAATATTTGGGAAGCTCTCAGGAAACCAAAACTAGAATTTTCCCCAATTTAGTTATGTATGGCCAATAAATATTTTATTCTTCCCATTGGACTTCTCAAGGATGTTGAAGTGGATATTTCAGGAGTAAAGTGCTATGTATATTTTGAAGTAATAGATATTATGGGAGATAAGGATCCCTATCCTGCATTGCTGGGGATAGATTGGGATTTTGTGAATTATGTTGTTATTGATCTTAAATGGGAGAAAATTATTTTTGAGGTAGACGATAGAGAGGATCCTAGTCTCCTAGACCAGATATATTGACTCACTACAAGGAAAAGAGAATATTATATTAATCCCATAGCCGATGGTTCGATTCGTTGGAGGAGTGTCCAAAGCAGAGGTTGGTTTAGATGTTGCATGGGATGATTGAAAACAAGAAGATCATGAGCTACATTATAGACGATGCACAATTGTTCCATGTACTCATTGGATTGGCATAGAGGTACAAGATTTTCCTACTTTCAATGGTATAGGTTCAGTTGTTAATTTTGTTAATGAATTCGATTTGAAAGTTGAAGAAACACAAAAGATCCCCTTATTGGATGTTTCCCTTCAAGTAACACTAGCGAGGTTGTGGGGAGCCCATCGTAGCCATATTCAAGGGTGGGAATATGTCAAGTTTTCTTTTCTATGTCAGTTTGGTGACCCAAGGGATTATTCAAATGGCATTCCTAAATATGAGGGATATTGATCAGGGGCTAAAAAATGAAAGGTGTCGGAATTGTGTGGAACTTGAACGACTGCGTAGATCTCGTCGTTCTGAATCCCATGCAACTAGTTTCGCGGAAAACCGACAACACATGCTCCCAGATACATGTTATGTCCGCTTTTCCAAATAGGAAAAATTTTCAATAAAGGCAGCTGATAGGGAAAAAAATTGGGCCAATGGCAGGCTGCCACGTGGCCTCTTTTGGTTGGTTGAAAACTAATTTTTTTTGGGCCTGTTAGGCCTCATCACTTGTCCTCTTTTGATTGGTTGCTGGTTGGGATGTTTTTATTGGTTGGAAAGGGGGCCAACCACATGCTACCATGTGGCCCAATTAGAGGCTGCCACGTGGTAGTACGGGAGGCCACTAAAAATTGGTTGAAGAGCCTAGCAAACTGGGCGGGGGTCAAACACTAAACCTTCGTCCAACAAACATAGCCGCATACCATTGAGCCACCAAAGTTCCTTATTAATTCTATGTCATAAAACTATTGTTAATGTTTATAAGCTAGAGGGTTGGGGGTTGGTGGCCAGGGATTAGCCCCAACCACCTCCATATAACATACCATGTGACCCATAGTGCGAGACCGAGGGCATGGTGGAGGCTAACTGCCAGCACAAACCACCACCGTCAATGAAGCCGCCAAATGTGACGACGACCTTAACCGCTGGCGGCCACCGCTTTTTCTTAATTAAAAAATAATAATTTTAATATGACAGTTTATGGTTAATAATAAGGATTTAAGGCGTTAATGGGAAAATTAAGTATTCGAAAATCTCACCTGGATTTCAGTGAAATTAGTGCTCCGTTAGCACAATTCAGGGCAAATTTGTAAGACCGGTCCGGACTTTCAGGAAATTGTGGTGAGGTTAGCAAGAAAACTAGGGAGGCTCATAACTTCTCCAGATTTAGACCAATTTTGGATCAGAAAGAGGCTAGATAAGAATTTTTGGGCATTTTGAAGTTGATGGAACGGGTTTTGAAGCCATTTGAGCATTATAAATGTATGTAATCACCATTTTGAGCATAATGAAAGAGGGCCAAGCCATTGGAAGCTGGAACAAGGAAACGTAGCCTAAGAGGGGTGAAATCATTCATCATTTGCTATGTTGTGGTTATCATTATGGTGCATTTGTTTTCTATTTTATATATAATTTAAACACTTGTAGTTTGCAAAACCTCAAGCACTTTTTCAGTAAGATCTCATACAGATCAAGTTTGGTATTAAAGCTTAGGTTTTCTTTGTTTTTGTGAGGATTTAATTATTTGCAAGTGTATGTGATGATTACAAGGTTGAAGCTCAAGATAGGAGAAGGAAAGATTGTGGTTGCAAGTCCTCAAGTTAGGTCAAGGACAAGGAGAGAAAATTTTCCTCAAGCTCCCCCACAAATCCTTCCTCAAATTGTAGTTTAAGCTTCATCAAGTATGTCTCATGAAGGAGGAACTAATAACATGTCAAAAGATGAAAATAATTTTAGAAAAAATTTCTTTGACATGAATGAAATCGTAAAGTTTCTCTATGAAGAGAGGACTTCAATATTGCAGGGTGAAAGTTCCAAGCCTTCAAAAGGATAGGGTTCTTCTTGAGGAAAAAGAGGAGATGATGTTATAGCATCATTTTCCACCTCTGTATACTTGATGCTTTGAGTTATGGCCTTGGGCAACCCTTTCCCTTCATAATTGGTCCTTTATCTAAAAAAAAATTATTTTGAATTCCATACATGACTCTGCCCTCTCAAAAGCGCGTGCACACGTGGGTTCAGTTATACCCATTTGTGGCCTAACTGTATCCCAACTAAAACAACTATTTTGGGTGGTATAAATACACCTCATGGCAAGGCCTTAAGGGAGGAGAGAGATAGGTATTGATATTATAGCCATTTAGTCCGTGATCAAGTCTGATTTATCCCTGTGCCTCCTGCACTCCCAGATTGTGTAAAAAATTGTTTCCCTCACAGAGATGTTCATTCCTCTTATATGTCATCCATGTGTATGCTTTTTGAAGGAGATTTTTGAGGCTTGGGCTGGATGGATCCACAGGACGGTTTCGCTTGGAGCCGTGGCTGAATCAGGTGGTATTCCTCTGCAATTATTTACATTCATCAATAAAGAAGCTCTGTCCTATTCTTGATGTTCATGATCTTAATGATTTATACATGTTATGATCCTATTATGAATTATTTCATGTTTTTATGCTTATATGCTTATATAATCTAACACTAACATCTTGAACATGCTTTTAGTTATTACTAATATATGTGCTTTTCTTGACTAAGTTCAAGGTTTTGAAGCACTATGAGAAGCAGAGGGTTTGAACCCCACGAGATCGCCTTCAAACATAGGACCTACGAATACTACCCCTTCTTCCCATTCTACTAGTTTGAGTATTAGGACTGTAAATTTGTATGCTTCTTGTTGCTGTATGCTTCTTGCTCTGTTGGTGTTCCCAACCCAAACCCTAGGGTACTTCATCCCATAAGAGAATTGACGACTCCACTAGGGATTACATTCTTGTAATTCATAATTTGGGTTGTTTCTCTCTGGATATAGTCATTCTTGTTTGGTTTGTTCACTTTTCCAGTATCTTTGATTCATTTTCAATCTAGGAAGAAATTCTGATCTTCTATTAGACCTAAAATTTTATTTTTTCTTTACTGGATTTTTTATACGTGCTTTCTAGTTTATACAGTCGTGCGCACATGCGTTTTTTTCCAAATAAACACACATATACACACGTTTCCTTGAGTACCGTTGTGTATATATGCAAGCCTGTTACTGCCAAGCCGCACATTTTTAGTTTCAAACAATTTTTTTGGATTCTGAGTCCAGTAAATGGTTTTTCCTATTTTTGATTCCTTCTGTTTAATCATTGATGGTATGGGAGAGTCTTTCTTTTAGCAATTTTTTAGTTTCCTATCTTTCTTGGTGAAAAACCTAGTCAACCTAGGGTTTACTTTTTGGTGAAGTATTAGTTTGTGTTGTTGAAGGTTGCAACAAGAAACAGTGAAATTGGCATCCAGAAACAACATCCTTGATCCTAGTGAAATTAAGCACCTACACTAGGTGGGGCCCACATAGGCTATTTTTAGGCATATGTATATTTTTAGAATGGTGAGAAAATTCTATTTATAGCGGGAGTCTATTTATAGATGGTTGAGCAAATTATATGTATGGATGGGCGTCTATTTTTGGAATGCATGTGCGAAGTCGGTTCGTAGATTGCATGTCTAAAAATAGAATGCATGTTGATTATTATTATCTCCTAATAATAATTAGACAATAAATAATAATCTATTCTCTTGAAGCACTTGATTTCAGTTAACTGATGTGGAAAAAAAATTGACTAAAGGAATTTCGAGTTCTAAGGTTGGTTGGTGGGACATGCAAGTGAACTCCGTTGTAACTGAGTGATACAAAGTTGTAACAGAGTTGGATGTGTAGTTATGTGAGTTGTAAAGTAGTTTAACTCAGTTAAGTGAGTTAAACTCAGGTGTGCTAATTGTAACTAGTTGTAACTAAAGATACACTAGTGAGAGATCAGTGAATTAGATATTAAATTAATTCACATGGAGTGATCTCACATGCAACTGAAGATTTACTATTGTTAACTACATGCATGTCAGATCTAGTGGAAACCTAGTTGAGAGATAGGTGAAAGGGATAGTTTGACTATCTGTTGTGACATTAGTGGGTGCACTCATGCAACCACACACACATTGGAGATGCCTATGAGTATTGCGTAGTCAAGGCAGGCTAAAATGAATCATTCAGAGTTTCTTTACCATTAGGGATTGCGCACTGGCTGTTAGGCGGTAGTAAATTGAGTCATGAATATGCCAATTTTTGTATGACAATGTGAGACGATTTTATATTGTACTGAGAGCTCTTGGATTAGAGTTTTGTATGATATTTTTTCATGATCCATAATATATACATAATATATGATGGTGGGGTTTTTAGCTTTATTATTTCCAGGTAAAAACATCTGTGTTATGTGTGATTGATCTTTCTTCATGTGTTTGCAATTGGCGATTAAATATCCATAAAGATTTAAGTAGAAGGATTATGTATTTAATAGTGGTATAAAATTTTTAGATCAGGAGAATACAGGCAATACATTATTGTATCAAAATTTCTTCATGGTATCATAGCTAAGAAGATTGCAATTTTGAAGCAGTAGCTGAGTTTGTTGGTAGAAACAATTCGAATTTGCTGCAATAATTTCTTGGTGCGACAGTTGAGTAAACATTGAAATGGCTTTCAATTGTTTGTGGTTCGAGTATGCACTCAAGGGTAGCTTGAACTACATTGCATGGAAGGATAGGATGGAGGTGGTGCTCGAAGATAATGTATTGAAGGAATTCATCAATAGAGATGTTCCTAAGCCTACTTTGACAGATGCTGCATTACTTGATGCATGGAAAAAGAAAGTAGCAAGGGCGAGGAGGATTCTATTGGAAGGTGTACTAGATCACATTGTCACAACCCTTCATGTAAAAGCCACTCCATATGCTATGTGAAAGGCTTTGATGGATCTTTTCCAAAGCAGCAGCGAACATAGGAAATTGGTGTTGAAGAATAAAATCAGAAAGTGATGTAGGAGCATAGGGACTTAGCCAACAACGTGATGTTTTGTTCACATGTTGTGGTTAATCCAAAAGAAATAAACATTAGTAGTAGTATTTTATTATTATTATTATTATTTATTTATGAGAATAGTTAGTTTGTTTTGTATTTTTAATCAATTAGGAATTGGTTTCTTTCCCTGCGTGGATATAGAGCCAACATAGGGATAAGCACTTAAAAATAGGGAGGTATTGATTTGTTGAGAAAATTCGAGAAGAAACCTATTCTAAGAGGAACATCTTCATATTTCAAGTATAAATAATAGGGAAATAGGGAGGAAACACCAAGAGTGCCAGTGTAAAGACTGAAAATGCAAAGGGGTGATCAATGAAATATTTAGCCCGTGCAGTTTTAATGTAATTCGTATTTTGCATTATATGTTATTTTTGAGTCTACAAACTATATGTATATACTTTATATGAGTGTGTGATTGCAGTAAGCTGAGTTTCATTGTGGAATGGTGGTGCGCATTTTTAAAGAATTGCAGTGAAGTGCGTTCGGAGCAACCCAGGCATGAGATTGCAGTCTTAACTTGCAGCAGTGGAGTGCGACAGAGATTGCAAGCACAATCGAAGGTTGAAGATCACAATTTTGTATGTACACAACCACCGTGTAGCTAGTACAATCGGGATACTATGGTTGGGTGTGTGGCTTTAGTTCTTGGAATCTGTGTGAAGATTAAACACAGACCCGTGGGGTATGGTATAAGCCGCATGCGGCATATGTGTTAACAGAGCAATGTATATATATACAAACGCTTCCCAATATGTCTACACAGTCCATTGACATCGTATGGCTTGATTGAAATTACTTTGATTACTGTGTGATGGTTTTTGTGGGTCATAGCTTCAAAAATATTGCAACGTTTGTTCCCTAAGCGATGTTCCAAAATTGGTATTGCGTTATTCTATGTTTAGTAATGCAACGAATTTCGTTAGTTCACATTGTTACATACAACAATGTTTTCTTCAGTTTTTGCATCAACCTTTGGTAATGAGATGATATTTGTATAGTAAAAAAATGAAGTCAAAAAGTGAATTGTAACTTGTAAAGTTTGAAATAAGGATCATTGTTTATATGCTTTAAATTGGTATGGAAATCAGAGTTGCACACTAAGAGAGAAGGAACTAATAAGTTCCATCATATGTGGAGAGTTGTTTTGGGACTTAGTAAAATTGAATAATTTTTCTATACTAAAATTTAAAGTGGGAACTTGTTTTGCTGCATCAATGTTTTGGTATCAGAGCCGTTGAGTTTTTCTTGAGCATTGCAGAGAATGCTGCCCAGAAGAGGAGCTGAAATATGTTGAGGGAGAACTATATAAAATGCAGTTCTACTAGACGAAATCTGACACTTGCATGCGAGGATGGCCACAATGGAAACTATTCAAAGGAGGATGACAGATGATGAATTTCCAGTGTTGATGAAGAATACACCACTGAAGAAGAAAGAGAGGAAGCTAAAGTTATGAAGATGCAAGCAAAATCCAGTAGCAGACCAAAGGTATAAGTACCTTTATACAATAGAAATCTTAGTGTGGAAGTACTAATGGACTGGATCAGTTAATTAGATAAATATTTTGACTATGAAGAAGTTGATGACAAGAAGAAAGTGAAGTTTGCAGCCACAAGATTGAAAGGTCATTTAGCCCTGTGGTGGGATGAATTGCAGTTGTCCAGGGAATGAAAAGGGAAACCCAAAATCAAGCAATGGGATAATATGGTGAGTAAATTGAAAGGTAATTTCATGCCGAAATATTATCAATTAAATCTTTTTAGACAATTGCAAAACTTAAAGAAAAAAGGGATGACTATCAAAGAATATACTAAAGAATTTTATAAGCCGAGTATTAGAGCGGGACATATTGAATATGACATAGAAAAGGTAGCTAGATATAAAAATGGTTTGAGATATGAAATATAGGATGAGATCAACTTATTAAATCTGAAGACGATTGAAGATGCCTATCAAGCAGCTTTGAGGGCAGAGGAGAAAATGTTGCGTAAACAAAATCAAAGGAATAGAGGCAAGAGTCTGGCAAAAGGAAGAGGAACATTATGTCCAGATTTCAACACTCCTAGAATGAAGCAGGGAGTCAAGTAATAGATCACCACAAAGAGGAGACTCTGGTCGCGGAAGGTTTGTGCCCAGAGGTAGAGGTCGAGGAAGAGATATTCAATGCTTTACATGTGGTGAGTGGGGACATGTGCAATGGGATTGTTCTCACAATAGACCAACAACCCAACGAAATGTGAACGTTGCTGAAACAAAGGAAGAAATTCCTCAGATTGCAGTCAAAGAGGAACCACCTGAAGCCGAAGAATCCTTGTTGTTGAAAAGGATATTGCTTAAAACAACTAAGGAAGCCAAAGAACCAGCTTAGAGAAAAAATCTATTCAGAACTATATGTAAATCAAAAGGTAAGTGTTGCAAATTGGTAATTGATAACGGAAGTACTGATAACCTTGTTTCTACAGAAATGGTAGACAAATTGAATTTAGAGAAAACAATACACCCCACTCCTTATAAAGTATCGTGGCTTCAGAAAGGCCATCAAATTATTGTAACTAAGAAATGTAAAGTCGAAATCTAGATTGGTACTTATAAGGATGTTATTTCATGTGATGTAATGCTGATGGATGTATGTCACATATTGCTAGGAAGGCCCTGGCAGTTTTATTAGAAAACCATACATGATGGCAGAAAAAACACTTATACTCTTGAGAAAGATGGGAAAAATCACACACTGCTGCCATTGAAAGATGAAGCTGACGAGGAAGCACCTAGAAACAACATTATGTTGATGAGTGGAAAAACCCTGTTGCAAGAAGTCGAGAAAGGCAAGGAGATGATTTCTATTGTTGGGAGACCCAAGGTAATTTTAACTTCTACAAATTTAGAAGATTTACCTGAAGAAATTCGAAATCTATTGAATGATTTTGCTTAAATTATTGTGGATGAGTTGCCAAATGAGTTACCGCCCATCAGGAGTATTAGTCACCACATTGATCTAATCTGTGGAGCTAGTTTTCCAAATAAAGCAGCCTACAGGTTAACACCGCAGGAAAATGCCGAAGTTGGAAGACAAGTGCAAGATTTAATGGATAAAGGATTAATCATAGAAAGCCTCAGTCCATGTGCTGTACCAATAGTACTCAGTCCAAAGAAAAGAGGTGAATGGCACATGTGCACAGATTCTTGAGCCATAAATAAAATCACCATGAGGTATCGTTTTCCTTTACCACGAATGGATGATTTAATGGATTTTTTGAGTGGGTCGAATTATTTTTCGAAGATAGATTTGAAGAGTGGGTATCATCAGATAATGATTCGAGAAGGGGATGAGTGGAAAACCGCATTAAAAAAAAACAATGTTTTGTATGAATGGTTAGTAATGCCTTTCGGACTTACTAATGCACCTAGTACTTTGATGAGGTTAATGAATGAAGTTTTGAAGGAATATGCGGGTAATTTTGTAATTGTTTATCTTGATGATATTCTCATTTTCAGTCGAAGTAAAGAGGAGCATCTGGAACACCTTAAATTAGTTCTAAAGACATTGCAAAAAGAAAAAATGCTAATAAATTTGAAGAAGTGCAGCTTTATGAAGGAAGAACTAATTTATTTGGGGTTTGTAGTCTCTAAGGAAGGGTTGAAAATGGATCCGGAGAAAATCCAAGCAATCGTGAATTGGCCATCTCCTAGAAGCATATTTGAGGTAAGAAGCTTCCATGGTCTTGCAAGTTTCTATAGAAAATTTATCCGAAGCTTTAGTTAGATTTGTGCACCCATTATTGAAACAATTAGAGAAACTAATTAGCCATTCAAATGGATAGAAGCAACAGATCGAAACTTTAAATTGCTAAAGAAAAAATTACTGAAAAACTAGTCTTGGCTTTACCAAATTTTGAGAAATTTTTCCAGGTTGAAACTGATTCTAGTGGAATTGCAATTGGAGAAATTTTGAGTCAAGATCATAAACCAATAGCATACTTCAGTGAAAAACTAAATTAAGCAAAGAAGAAATATTCATCTTATGACAAGGAATTTTATGCCGTTGTACAGGCTTTAAAAAAATGGAGACATTATTTGTTGCCAAAAGAGTTTGTGTTATATTCTGATAATCATGCATTACAATTTATAAACAACCAACCAAAATAAAATCAGAAACATACCAAATGGGTAGAATATTTGCAGAGTTTCACTTTTGTAATAAAAAATACGAGTGGTAAATTGAATAAAGTTGCTGATGCTTTGAGCAGGGTGAACTTAATTATGAAAGAATTACAAGTTGGTGTTGTAGGGTTCAAGGAAATGGTTGACATGTATAAAGATAATGCAGAGTTTAAAGAAATTTATGCAGCTGTAGAAAATCCAGTAGTCCATAACATAAGGCAGTGGTTGGATTGTCTTATCCAGGGGGATTACTATTCAAAAGTAACAAATTATGTATTCCTAAATGTTCTATGAGGAAAAACATAATCAAGGAGAAGCACAGTGGAGGCCTATCTGGAAATTTCAGACAAGAAAAAACCTTTTCTCAGGTAAATAATTTTTATTACTGGCCAAAGATGCAAACTGATGTTAAACGGTTTGTGGAAAAATGCAGGATTTGTCAGCATGCTAAGGGGAAAAGTCAGAATACAGGATTGTATCAACCATTACCAATACCCGTCTGACCATGGGATGAAGTTAGTATGGATTTTGGGTTTGCCAAAAACTCAAAGGGGAAATGATTCCATTTATGTTGTTGTGGATAGATTTTTTAAAATGCCTCATTTTATTGCATGCAAGAAAACAAGTGATGCAACACATATTGCTAATATGTTTTTTTTCAGAAGTTGTAAGTTTACATGGATTACCTGTAAGCATTGTGTCTGACAGGGATACCAAGTTTGTGGGACATTTCTGGAGAAATCTGTGGAAGAAACTAGGCAGCAACCTTAGTTTCAGTTCAGCATATCATCCTCAAATGGATGGACAAACCGAGGTAGTGAATAGAATTCCGGGGAACATATTGAGAAGCTTGGTGTATAAAAATCCTAAACAATGGATTTAGCCCTTGCTCAGGTTGAGTTTACTTACAACGATACTACAAATCGAAGTAATGGTATGAGTTCATTCAAGATTATTTTTGGAATGCATCCAAGAGGTGTGTATGAACTCAGAGATCTGGGAAAATAGGAGGTAAGGAGCGCAAAGGTTGAAGAATTTGCAGAACAGATGCAGGAAGTACAGGAAGAGGTCAAAAACAGATTGCAGGAAAGCAGTAACAAATACAAGCAAAGAGCATATATGAGGAGGTGAGAAAAGGAATTCCAAGTGGGCGACTTAGTCATGGTATATTTAAGAAAAGAAATATTTCTTGTTAAAACTTATAACAAATTAAAACTGAAGAAGATAGGGCGATGTAAAATTGTAAGGAAATTTTCTTCAAATGCATATGAAGTTAAATTGCCAATAGGAATTGGAATATCGCCAATCTTAAATGTTGCAGATTTGTATCTATACCGAGAACCAGAAGAAGAAACACAAGGGGACTCCATAGCAGAAGAAAACCCGACAGTAAATTGGGAAGAGCAGATGCCCAAAACAGGAAAGAGGGAAGTCGAAGCCGTTTTGGAGAAGAGAGTATCAAAGAAAACTAGGAGCCAAACCTATTATCAATATTTAGTCAAATGGAAAGGACATCCAGTGGAAGAAGCCAGTTGGATGACTGTAGCAGAAATACAGATGTTGGGAGTAGATTCCGAAGCATTACAAGATCAGTTTTATTCCCCGGGAGTCTGATGCAGGAGCATCGGAACTTAGCCAACAATGTGATGTTTTGTTCACATGTTGTGGCTAATCCAAAAGAAATAAATATTAGTAGTAGTATTTTATTTAATTTTATTATTATTATTATTTATTTATGAGAATAGTTAGTTTGTTTTGTATTTTTAATCAATTAGGAATAAAATTAGGAATTGGTTTCTTTCCCTGCATGGATATAGAGCCAACATAGGGATAAGCACTTAAAAAAAGGGAGGTATTGATTTGTTGAGAAAATTTGAGAAGAAACCTATTCTAAGAGGATCAGTTTCATATTTCAAGTATAAATAATAGGGAAATAGGGAGGAAACACCAAGAGTGCTAGTTTCAAGACTGCAAATGCAAAGGGGTGATCAATGAAATATTTAGCCCGTGCAGTGTTAATGTAATTCATATTTCGCATTATATGTTCTTTTTGAGTCTACAAACTACACGTATATGCTGTATATGAGTGTGTGATTGCAGGAAGCCAAGTTTCCTTGTGGAAAGGTGGTGTGCAGTTTTAAAGAATTGCAGTGAAGTGCGTTCGGAACAACCCTTGCATGAGATTGTAGTCTTAACTTGCAGCAGTGGAGTGCGGCAGAGATTACAAGCACAATCGAAGGTTTAAGATCACGATTTTGTGTGTACACAACCACCGTGCATCTAGTACAATCGGGATACTATGGTTGGGTGTGCGGCTTTAGTTCTTGGAGTCTGTGTGAAGATTAAACACAAATCTGTGGGGTATGGTATAAGCCGCATGCGGCATATGTGTTAACAGAGCGATGTATATATATACAAATGATTCCCGATATGTCTACACAGTCTATTGACATCATATGGCTTGATTGAAATTACTTTGATTGCTATGTGATGGTTTGTGCGAGCCATAGCTTCAAAAAAAATGCAGCGTTTGTTCCCTAAGCGATGTTCCAAACTTGGTAGTGCATCATTCTATGTTTAGTTATGCAACAAATTTCGTTAGTTCACATTGTTACATATAGAGATGTTTTCCTCAGTTTTTGCATCGAAATTTGGTAATGAGATGATATTTGTATAGTAAAAAATTGAAGTAAAAAAGGGAATTAGAGTTGCACACTAAGGGAATTGGTATGGAAATTAGAGTTGCACACTAAGGGAGAGGGAACTAATAAGTTCCATCATATGTGGAGAGTTGTTTTGGGACTTAGTAAAATTGAATAATTTCTCTATACTAAAATTTAAAGTGGGAACTTGTTTTGCTACATCATAAAGATCAAGATAAAAAACAACGACACTATTCCAGTATACTTAACAAAGTTTTTCCAATGCAGGGATGAGCTTGGGAGTGCAGGAGGAGTTCAGGCGGAAGACCATAGATGGCTCTTCATCAAAGCTTGATGTTGAAGAGGATTGTGCTTTGGCTGCCAAGGCGAATAAGGGGAAGGGGAAGAAATTCCATTCTAAATTTGAGGCCGGTGAAGATGGCAAGGAGCACAACATGTCCAAAGTGAAGTGTTTTCACTGTCACGAGTATGGACATATTGCCACAAATTGTCCACATAAGAAGAAGAACAAGATGGTTGCTGGAGCTGCAGCTGGTGAGGCTCTTGCCTCACAATTTGAGCTTGACTTCTCATTGATCGCATGCATGGTGTAAAGTGCTTTGGGATCGGGGTGGTACTTGGATACTGGTGCTTCCTTTCACATGACGGGAGATATGAAACTTTTTAGTGACTTGCAGGAGAAAGATATCCAGATGCATATTGAGTTGGGCGACGATGAATGATATAGTGCGACTGGCATTGGTAACATTACCTTTTAGAGGGCGTCAGGTAGAATCTTTCATTTAAAAGATGTTATGCATGTTCCAGGTTTGAAGAAAAAATTAGTCTCAGTTGCAATGTTAGTGAAGGAAAATTTTTCCTACGACACAAAGTAACAGGGAAAGCCAAGAAGGTTGGGATTTGAGTTAAGAATCTCTATATACTTGATGTAGATGGGATTTCTACAAAGCTTCCTACTTTTGGGAAGTGTGAGAAAGCCATGTAATTGACGCTTGAGAGGGAGTAGGATTTGCATGCAGGTAAGAGTGAACCTCGGGATGTGGATCAGCCACAAGATGACGATCATGGAATGGAAGTAACCGCTCATGCAAAAAAATTTCGTGCCAGATGGGAAAAGGGAGTGCATGAAACTATACCACTAGGTGAGAGGTGGGGCGACATGCATGAATAATCACAAGAAGAAATTTCTGGGGAGGATCCATTGAGATGGTGTGGATCTCATGAATCGAACCTGGCTACGAGGAGCCCATAGTACAACAGTAGCAGGATCAGTTGGATTGTTGCAGTTAGATTTCATGAGGACATGAAATCAAAGTGACAGTGTTGGATACTGGTGCACAGATCAGAGTTGACAGCAAGTGCAGAGTGCATGGATGTAGAGGTCAGCAGAGCAGTGGTTCCTGAAGACATGTGCAGTTGGTACCAGCAGAAGTCAAAAGACTTTGATGACAAATGCATTATAATGATTCAGTTTTTTGGAGGCTATTTAGTTTCGGAAGTGTTGCATGCAAGTGTTGTAAGTGTGAGAAACACTAGAGAAGTTTTGCATACAAAGGTTGTAGGGCGAATGCATGGAGTTGCATGTCGCATGCAAAGACATTCCTTTCTTGTTGAGAGGGAGTGTTGAAGGTTGCAACAAGAAACCGTGAAATTGGCATCCGGAAAAAAACATCCTTCATCCTAGTAAAAATTAAGCACCTACACTAGGTGGGGTCCACACAGTCTATTTTTAGGTGTATGTATATTTTTAGAATGGTGAGAAAATTCTATTTATAGCAGGAGTCTATTTATAGATGGTTGAGAAAATTCTATGTATGGATGGGTGTCTACTTTTGGAATGCATGTGCGAAGTCGGTTCGTGGATTGCATGTCTAAAAATAGAGTGCATGTCGATTATTATTATCTCTTAATAATAATTAGACAATAAATAATAATCTATTCTCTTGAAGCACTTGATTTCAGTTCACTGATGTGGCAAACCAGTTGACTGAACGAATTTCGAGTTCTAAGGTTGGTTGGTGGGACATGCAAGTGGACTTCGTTGTAACTGAGTGATACAAAGTTGTAACAGAGTTGGATGTGTAATAATGTGAGATGTAAAGTAGTTAAACTCAGTTGTTCTAGTTGTAACTAGTTGTAACTAAAGATACACTAGTGAGAGATCAATGAATTAAATATTAAATTAATTCACATGGAGTGATCTCACATGCAACTGAAGATTTACTACTGTTAACTACATGCATGTTAGATCCAGTGGAGACCCAGTTGAGAGATAGGTGAAAGGGACAGTTTGACTATTTGTTGTGACATTAGTGGGTGCACTCATGCAACCACACACACATTGGAGATGCCTATGAGTATTTTGTAGTCAAGGCAGGCTAGAATGAATCATTCAGAGGTTCTTGACCATCAGGGATTGCGCAGTGGTTGTCAGGAGGAAGTAAACTGGTTCATGAATATGCCAATTTTTGTATGACAATGTGAGACGATTGCATATTGTACAGAGTTTTGTATGAGATTGTTTCATGATCCATGATATATACATAATATATGATAGTGGGGTTTTTAGCTTTATGATTTCCTAGTAAAAACATATGTTATGTGCAATTGACATTTCTTCATGTGTTTGCAATTGGCGACTAAATTTCCAAAAAGATTTAAGTAGAAGGATTTTGTATTTATTAGTGGTATAAAATTGTTAGATCAGGAGAATCCAAACAATACATTATTGTATTAAAATTTCTATATGTGTGTTTGGGTTCAAGGCTTCTTGCTGAAGTTCTTGGCTATTTAGAGCCTTTGGAATAGGGAATGGGTCTCAATTCACTTATAACCGAGCCTTTATACTGCTTTGGCTTTGATTTTATTTCTTTGGCTTTCTTGGTTTTTCTTGATTTTTGAGAAAGGTACTTCTTGCAATCTTGAAGAGTTTTCTTCGTTTTCTTGAAATTTTCTTGCTTATTGAAGTTGCTATGCTTCTGATCAAGTCAATTTGTTTTAGTTTGTAACCTCTTTCCACTTTTAAAGTCTTTTCATGTTAATGATTTCTATGGCTTTTGGAATTTGAGGTCCCTTTTGCTCAATTTTGTGATATTGACATCTTTTGGTAGTTTTTGTTTTCTCAAGAACTCTTTTTTTCCTTAAAAAGGAAAAATATAAAAACATATTTTTGTTGCCTTTCTTTCTCTTTTGTTTTTTTTTTTGGTTTTGTTTTTGTTTTTGAGAAAGTGTGAAGTCTTTTCATTAGGCTGAATTTGCTTCATATTGGGAAGGATTTTCTTGAATTTGTTCCTCCTTTTTGTCAAGTTGTGGCCTCTTGATATCTATGAGAAACACATTTTCTTGCTTTAAAAAACAATCCATAGGATCTTGCATTTTAAAGCATTCTAGTATGCACTAGGATAGATTCATTTTGGACATTTAGTTCTTTTGTTAGTTTTTGAATGTGTGAATGAAAAAGTGATAAAAAAAAGTTTTTCTTTATTAGGCTTCTTGTAGAACCTTTGTAGAAATCACTTTTTATTGGAGAAAATGAGTTTCATTTTCATGTAGCTAGGTTTTCTATTGATTTCCTTCAAGTGAAAACACCATTAGTTGCACTTCCATCTTACCCTTGACTTAAGAAAAACCATTAAAATGAAGCGCTTAACTAAAATGAACTATAATTTTTTGATTTGTCATATATACATCAACTAGTCTAGGACTTTTAGGGCCTTGGAATAGGTGTGTGGAGAGTAAAATCTCTAAGGCCACTCCAAACTGAAACATAGATGTTGATTAAAGAGTGAAATCCAATTTCGTTAAGATTTCCGGGAAGGCTCTCCATACAAGAGAGTAAAACATGAGGGTGAGCGAAAACAAGGAAGAGAGATACCCCCTCTCCTACTTGTTGGATCCCGACCAAAGACTGTTCCACCCAACTTTCCATACAAACTGGTGATCTTATTTTCCTTTCCTAGGGACCACACAGGTGAATGCGGGGGGGAATACCCTTGGTACCTGAGACATACATTGTATCGCTCTCATTAGTACTTCTAGAGGATGACCTTGCGAAGATAGGGTACTTGCACCGGTAAAGGCTTTTGTTTGGAGGTTAGTGTAACTATTTTTTCTACCTTCGCTGGTAGGTTTGGGGTGTAATTACCCCAGACTATCTTTGGAAGGCCCTTATCTTCACTTTCTTGTATTTTTTTGTCTGGTCCTAATAACCTGGAGTGAAAATACCTGGAAGTTGCTTATTTGCTTGTATATTTATGGAATTTATAGCAGAGTGCTCTTTTCTCTATGTATTTAGTTTGATTTAGGTGGATTTTTGTCATGTCACTTTGGAACTTGGCTTCTAAGAGACTGACCAACCACTCCACTAGTCCTGAAAGGCTCTTGATCTTTCTTTCGAAATTGTGGAGTTGCCTCCTTAAGGGCTAAGTTTTGATTGTGCATTTCTCTTCCTTGAAAATTCATTTGAAATATCCTGTAAGGGAAGGATATGCGCGTTAGTTGGGTATGACCCATATTCCTATGGATTCCAACCAAGGAACCCCTCCATAAGGGGATCCTTGTGTTTTTCCTTTCTTTGGAAATGTCGGTACCCCCTTGATGGCCAATTTGAATATTCCTGGATTAAATGTTGAACTACCCATTTGGTTGTGGTCCACTCTGAATGTTCCAAATGTTCTTGAAGCTTCTCAAATGAATGCTTTATTTCAAGAGCATAGAATGGATGTTAATTCTTCATCCTCTTCATGAGAGAAATATGGGCTTCCTCTTTCTCCTCCCTCTTTCAATAAGAAATCTAAAAAGAAGAGAAAGAGGAGGAATAAGGAGAAGAATAATTATCTCCATGCATCATCATCGACCTCTGCGAGTCATGTTGGAGATGAGCCTTCAACTGCTACAAGTCATGCTGGGGGCATAGGTCTAGTCACTACAAGTCATACTAGCAATGATTTATCTACCTCTATCAGTAATGTTGATGGTGACTCGCATAATTTTGTGAGTTGTTCTGGGGGCATAAGTCCTATCTATCGTGGAAAATATTCACCAACCTTTGCAAGTCATGTCGAAGACCCTCCACCAACCTTCGCAAGTCATGTTGGAGATAAGCCTTCAGCCACTGCAAGTCATGCTGGGGGAATAAATCTAGTCACTGCAAGTCATACTGGCAATGATTTATTGACCTCTATCAGTAATTCGATGATGAATCACATACTTCTGTGAGTCGGGCTAGGGGCATAAGTCCTATCTATCGTGGAAAAGAGTCACCAACCTCTGTAAGTCATGTTGGATACCCTCCACCAACTTTTGCAAGTCATGTTAGAAATCCTCCACCAGCCGCTGCTAGTCATGCTGGGGGCATTGATGTTGATCAAAAGCCTAGGCGTAAAAGATTTAAAACCAAGTTCCCATGTAAGAATTGTAACTTTTTGAAGCCATGAGTTTTAGCTACCAAAGGAGTCTTTGGCCTGAGTCCTACAAGGGGCTTGTCCTGTAGAACTATTATGTGTAAGTCGTAAGGCTGCGTGGTTCATTGTACCATATTGTATATATAAGGTACACGTTTTCAAGTTTTTTATTCTATAACACAAGTTTTTTCTGAAGTTTTTATATGGAATTTATTAACTTCTTGTCTAGTGTTCATGATTATGTCTATAGAATTTTGAGGATTATTTATGTTGTAGGCTCTATAATTTATAAGATTGGAAATAAAAAAATATAAAGGACAACATACAAACACTTTGGAATCTAGGACCTAACCTTCCTAGACCCAGGGAGGGCTCTCTCTGTTTATGTTTAAATTTTATCTTTATGTTATGAATGCCGATGTTAGGTTAGTTACAGTGATTGTGGGAATTGGTTGTTTTGATTGATTATTTTTGTTGGATGAGAATATGTGTTGAAACTAATCCATTGGGCTATGGAGTCACTAAAGGCTGGATTGGGGCATCAACTTTTTCAAGAGCATCACAGGGAAAGCTAACTGTGCTAATTGGATCCCTAGAGCAGTGTGAATTATGAGGCGGGGGAAATAATGGTGTTCAGTAATGATTAAAGAGTATTTAATAATTATGTAACCAAACTTCAGAAGACAACAATCATATGGTAAAAATAGACAAAATTAAGGTGCTCCAGCAACAAATATTAATCTAAAATTTCTGCTTTACAATCAGATAAATATGATGCACAATGAGAAAAGACAATGGAAACATTTGATACATAGAGGAAACACATCACCATATAACACAACTCAAGTATCTTATAAAACAATCTCTTATTATTGATGCTCAACTTCAAAAATTATAGCACTCCAATACAAAAGGTTCTTACAGTGCAAGGTCCAACCCTTGATACTTCCAATACATGTAGTATTTAACTGAAAACTACACCGCTTGCCCTATATAATTTGACTATATGTTATTAATTACAAGTAAGAAAATCTGGACAAGTGTGGCCATGCAATGACCAATGATAAGAAAAATCTAACAATCACTGCTTGCTATATTTGCTTCGGCAACCCTTCATGAATTATAAAGTAGACCAACTCTAGATATGGTGGTCACAAAGAGGAAACAATAAATAAATATGATAGATTGCCCTACTTTTCATATTACTGTTTCAGGATCATTAAATCTAACGTGGCACTGAATGCTTCTGGCTGATCGGTGACTATGTTGACCTTATCCCTATTTTTCAGCCATAAATTGATGCACCATTCTCTGCTGTCAACAAATCTCATTAAAATATACCTTCGATTGCCACTTGTGCTCTTGATTTTTGTCAAAATATGGAAAGGGATAAAACTTTTCACTGCTGAATCTGTTGAAATCCTTTAACTGCTGATTTGGTTTCTTGAAATCTGATTAGATGACTTTCATCGTCCTTTATTTTTTCACAACTATTTGAGGAAACATGTATTTTAATTAAATCATACAAATTAATTTCATGATTAAATTTTTCAATATATTCATTTGAAAAATATATTTCTCACATCAAGTGTCGCTTTCCTTTTCCTCATGGATTTTGAAAAAACCATATGCTGTTTGCAAAAAACCATGCACTGTTTATCCTCTTTTTACCCCCAAATTTACATGTACCTGTAAATTCCTTTAACTCTGTAACTGTAACTTCAGTTTCACATGTATGTGTAGCTATATGATTGCACAACCTCCCTTTTCATTTTCCCGCACGGTAAATTTTCTTTTACCTATATATGTAAAATCATTTTACACATTAGCCTCCCATCCACATAACATTTATTCCATATCTTATAAAATTTCATGGGGCAAGGTAGTAAGAGGATTGGGCTTGGGGGTATGAAATTTATGTGAGGTTGACAGCTGTAAAATGTGGTAAAAAGTGAGAACCACTTTTTGGACCCCCTATGGTAAGGGGATAGGGGGATTCGAACTAACTCAATAGGCATTCGATTTATTTACACACTCTCAAGGGTTATAACATAAGTGGCATGTTAATGCATGAATGCGAGGTGGGCCATGAAATTATTCTAATGTTTTTAGAGTTTATATTCGTTATTTATTTTTGAATTAATTTTAATAATTCGAAAATAAATAATTTCATAATTATGAAATTTTCACTGTTTTATTGTTTACGAGAGCAAACTTCATCCTTCTCTATCTTGTGATCCAGGAGTCGGAATTGGGCGCAAGATATATCATTGGAAAGCTGCTTCTGAGGAATTTCTGATGGAAATTCTTGCAGACTGATCTGACCCAAACATGTCTTGCAAAAATATTCCTGATCTTTCAGACTTGGCTTCTTACTGGAAATAATTTGCAGGATGAAATATTATTGACAATTTAATATGACTGATAGAAAATATTCGATCACATTGTGATACTGTGAATTACAGGAGTCTAACAATTTCCTTTGGGTATTTTTATGGTTGATCAGATATGACAGGTATTGGTTCTCGAAACTGGCATATAGGTTAGGTTGTCCACTTGCATTGTGCATTATCAGTTTTCTTTTCCATTTTTGGCCTTAGAATTGACCCCACCAAGCCGTGACACAAAACCTTCTTGCTGCTTAGAAGTGTCACAACGTGTGTGGTAGGAGCCTACCTTATCATGGGCACCCTAGATAGTACCTTTGTTGTCACTTGGAACCCATGCTGAATTTTTGTTCTTAGGCTCGGGAGTCCTCTTTAGTTCTGCCATGAATTTTTGTTATGAAGCTTCATTCTCCTTCTTCTTCATTATATTTTTGGATTTATAACCTAGTGGCTCCCACTTGTTGAGATCCACTGCTGCATTGCATGTTGTCTATTTGTACCTTTTGGCCTTAAGTCAGCTTCACTTGGACTCGTGTATAAGCCACTTTTTGACCATGTCCTTTTTTCAAAATCAACTCTGTAACAACTTACCCTCTTCAACTTGAAACCTTATGCCGGTGGAGAGAAAATTCCTGTGAGTGTCATTGACCAGTTTAGTCACCTTGCATTGAGAATAGGAATGCTCTAATCCTAGGAACTAGTGCATCTGTACCCCGAAACTCGTTCTTTCCACTGTACTATAGGAAATATTTTATTCTTTTTCAGAATTTTAATGTGAAAAAAGAAAAAAGAAATTACATATTCAAAAAAGAGCGGGAACGGGACATTACTTCCATAATTGATGGCAACTAAAGTCAGTTGTGTCACCCTTAAACAAAGCACCCAAAAAAAAGTCTCTCCTCCATTGGAATGGGCTTTAGTTTGATTTAGGAGAGCCATAACCTTATTATTGAATCAATACTCCCCCGTTTGGTTATCTCTTCCAACCATATGGAGGGTTTGTTTATGCCTCCTGCATGACAAACTTATTCAAAGTTATCATATGCTGCTATATAGTCACATTTGAGTCATTCTTTTGTTCAAGGGAAGTAAACATGAGTCGGCCTTTCTGCAGTGTCTCTCGACTTGTTTTTTTAGTCGGCCATACACGGTCTGTTAGAGTTATGTTCTATCACATCAGCTATTCGGTACTTTGCTCGTGCTAGTTAAGAAGGTCTCCATTGACTTCTTGTTAGTGGGTTTGCTCTTATCAAATTCGAAAAATTTCTTTGAGAATAGGCCTAGAGCCGCACCCTGGCCCTATTTACATCATTGATAGGTGGCCTTCTACTCAACATTGATCAACATCATGGGTCTTTGAATGAGTGGTTTTCCTTGTGTTTGATGTCAGGTTACATTATCACACATTGGGATTTGTGCAATACATTAGTTTCCATTTGATCCTATTGGTCGATTCCTCGCCTCTGTGTTAACTTTCATTATTGGTTGGTTCAGAGGGTTTCTGTCGAGTGATAACCACATCTTTTTTACGCCAGAAACATACTTCGGGTTGGTTACTTCATATTTCTTCATCTGATTCCTTCCAATTTATTGGCCTGCGGGTCACACTCGTGCTGGATTGATGTGGAATTACTTAAAGCCTTTCTTCTAGTAGATCATTTCCCATTGAATCCAACTCATTTATCTGGGAACAAGGTCTAGAGTCCTTTTTGAGTAGCTCAGGGTTTGCAGTCATCAATGGAAGACTCCTTTATTATGGACAGTGAGAATACATTAATGTCTCTTGATTGGTAGATTCTCTCAAGTGTTTCACTTCAACTAATTTATTCACACTTGTTAGATTGTACTTGGGTAACTTGACTCTCATCATCACTATCAGTGAGTTGTCTCACATTTTTTAATGGTATACATCAATGACTGGTAATCAAACGATTTCTCACATGGTTAACTTCAACTCATTTATTCCCATAGTGTAGAAATGTACCATGGTGATCAGTGAAGACCTTGGGTTTACATCAATATGTTATGGTTCATTTGACAACTCCTTATGTTTTTTGCGAGTGACACCATCCACCTTATGTGTTGCAATTCATCACAATACCATTTTATATGTTGGCACCTGAGTTTCGTGTAGTACCATTATTCCACTCTTTATGAATTGGTACTTGGAAATTCAGTTATGTGACTTCAGTGATTAGATGTATTTCTCGGCATCATTGATCAAGTATTCTATATGTGATACTATGACATTACCATGCTATGTACTTTTGAGGCTGTGATCAGATGATCCACTATGTACTTAGCATTTTATTTTGTACTTTTATACATATTGGATCCACTCCATACCTGATATGCGAACATGCTTTACTTTTATTGAGCATGGGTATGCCCGCCTCAAACATGAGATTACTTTCTCATTTCTTCCATTTTTTTTTGGCAAGATGAAATCTAGTGAAATCCTACCAAGTCCTCTCATGATTCTTATTATACACTTAATATATTTCGGCCATCATGTACCCCTTATGACCTCATAAATTAGGGGGCATATGTTATAGAATCATTTTCCACCTCGATATACTTGATGCTCTAAGTTATGGCCCCTAGCAATCCTTTCCCTTCAGAATTGGTCCTTTATCTAAAAAAAAAATATTTTGAATTCCATATGTGACTCTGCCCTCTCAAAAGCGCATGCACTTGCACGTCCAGTTATACCAAACCCGCTTATATACTTTGATATATGAAAAAATATAAAATTCTCTATTTTTTGGGTGGGGTTTACGGGTTACACTGGAAGCCTACCTATAGAAGCTCGTGGCCCAACTATATCCCAACTGAAACAACTATTTTGGGGTGGTATAAATACACCTCATGGTAAGGTGTTAAGGGAGGAGAGAGATAGGTATTGATATTATAGCCATTTGGTCCCTGATCAAGTCTAATTTATCCCTGTGCCTCCTCCACTCCCAGATTATGGAAACCATTATTTCCCTCACAGAGATGTTCATTCCTATTATATGGCATCCATGTGTATGATTTTGGAAGGAGATTGTTGAGGCTTGGATTGGACGGATTCAGAGGATGGTTTCGCTTGGAGCTGTGACTGAATCAGGTGGTATTCCTCCACAATTATTTGCATTCATCAATAAAGAAGCTCTATCCTGTTCTTGATGTTCACGATCTTAATTCTTTATACATGTTATGATACTATTATGAATGATTTCATGTTTTTATGCTTATATGATTATATGATCTAACACTAACATCTTGAACATGCTTTCAGTTATTACTAGTATATGTGCTTTTCTTGAGTGAGTTGCATGTTTTGGAGCACTAGGAGAAGTATAAGGTTTGAACCCTGTGGGATCACCTTCAAACATAGGACCTACAGGTACTAAATATTCTTCCCATTCTACTAGTTTGAGCATTAGGAATGTAAATTTGTATGCTTCTTGTTGATGTATGATTCTTGCTCTGTTGGGGTTCCAAACCCAGACCCTAGGGTAGTTCATCCCGTAACAGATTATGACAAGCCTTCAAAGGGAAATGGTGATAAACCACCCTATTCTCCACCCTCATATTATTCCTCTTCCAAAACCACTATTGCTCAAACACCTCCACATACGCCAAGGTTGCATGGTAAAACTCCTTTATTAAAACTTGATATCAAATTCTAACTCCCTATGTATAATTTTGAAGTGAATGTTGAAATACTTGATAATTTGGTTTTTTAACTTGAAGTTTATTGCAATATCCAAAACATCAAAGATGATGAAAAAAAGATTCAGTTGGTTTCATTGAGGTTGTAAAGTGCTGATTTGATTTGGTGGGAAGCCAAAACATAAGAGGATATGAAAAATCATGGTAAGTTATCCACCTCTCGGATAGATTTTATTGCTACACTTAGAAGATAATTATATCCATTAGCTTATATGCAAAATGCTGTTATGGATTGGCATAATTTTATACAACTAAATGGTCAAAGTGTGCAAAGCTACACTCAAGAATTTAGAAGAAGATGCTTGATATTAGGTGCAGGCTTGAACTCACAAGGCACTTTGTTGAAATATATTGGGAGTTTACACTGTTATTTACAACATACTATCCTTATGTTTAATCCTACTAGTTTAGATTAAGTTTGTGTCCAGGAAACTGTTAAGTCCCTACATTAATAGTGTAGTCCCTTATTATGTTAGTGTAGCCCCCCTTATTGTTATTGTTGTACCCTTGTAACCCCCATATTGTTATTATTGTGCCCTTACATTATTATTGTTAGGTCGTCTAGGATTACATTGTGGCCCCACTAGGATTATATTGTGGCCCCATGGACTCCTATATATAGAAGGAGGTTTAATAGTGTAGTCCCTTATTGTGTTAGTGTAGCCCCCCTTATTGTTATTATTGTACCCCTATAACCCCCATATTGTTATTATTGTTCCCTTACATTATTATTGTTAGGTCGGCTAGGGTTACATTGTGGCCCCACTAGGATTACAGTGTGGCTCCTTGGACTCTTATATATAGAAAGGAGGTTTTTTCATTTGTATCATTCAAGAATTGTTCATTCATGTAATGTATTGGAGGTTTCCCCTTCGAAGTGGCTTATTTCTAAGGCATTGATATCTCATTTATTCTATTTTTGGAGCTAGTTTCATAACATTTGGTATCAGAGCCTTTGGATTCTATGGTTTCACTGCTCCAAACAGGTCATCATGGCATTTTCGCTATAGCATTTTTTATACGAAGGTTGAGAAGCTGAAATTTTTGAGTGTGAATATGAAATCCAGAGGAAAACCCTCACAAAATTTTAGATCTTGGTTCGCACTATTTTCAGAGATATGATCTATGGAAGTTGGGGCTTTTTGCAGGCTCCTGAATTTAACCTAAACAGGTCATCGCAGAATGTTCATTATAACTTTGTTTCTAAAAAGTTTCAGAAGCTGAAATTTGTATGGTGCAAAGCCTAAATCCTAAGGAATATCGTCGCAAAATATTAGAGTTGATTCACAATATTTGCGGAGATATGATCTGTGGAAGTTAGGTCTTTTTCAGGCTCCCGAATTTCATCTCAAAGAGGTGATCGTGGGAAAATATTCATAACTCTCTCTTTGAGCATAAGATTGGAATTCTATAAAAGGTGGTTTGAATTACACAGACTGTAGTTTCTTGTTTATCAATTTCAGAGTCGAAGGAGGAAAAAGTGACACGTGGCAAGTCATACAAGTTCGCTCTACTAAACCAGTCCATAATTAGGTCATCATAGGAGATTGGGCACAACTTTGTCTTCAAGAATCCAAATTAGATCAAACCTATGGCATTCGAAAAAGAATTTAGAGGGATACCACGGTGCCAAATTTCAAATATTGAAGATCCGAAATCACATAGATATTTTAGTTTCAATATGAAGCTCCTCAAAAGAAAGAAAAGGTGTGTTTTTGGTTTTTAAAATTGCATAATGTTTGTTTGAAAAAGCCGTTTTAAGTAATTCCAAGGGAATATTTAAGAATTTTTATCAGTATTGGGTTCTATAATGCCTCCAAAAAATAATTCCATACCCATTGAGCCCTCAAAAAGCTATACTATGAAGCATGAAGAGGAAGAATTACAGTATGAGACATCAAAATTACGGTACCAAGTGAAACAAATTTCGATCTTACGAAGAGCAACCAAAGATGACATAGATGGTTTAAAAGCAGAAATGGAGGCTAAGTTGGATAGTTTTAAGGATCAAATAAATGCTAATATGGATGATAAATTAGTGGAAGATCACATCGAGCATCAACAACAAGTTCTCTAACTCTCAAAGGATAACCTAAATTTGGTGCATAATCTAATGAAACAACAGGAAGATCAACATCACATCGAAAGAAGTTCTAAAGCAGTCACAGAAACAAGAACTCGACAAGTATGATCAATTTCAGAGTATCTCAGCAAGTGGAAGAACTTTCCTGTAGAAGATTCCACATGGGAGGATGAGAATTTTATACAGAAGCATCAAGAAATAATAAAGCGTTGAGGACAACACTTGTTTGAAGGAGAGGGGCATGTTAAGTCCCTATATTAATAGTGTAGTCCCTTATTATGTTAGTGTAGCCCCCTTTATTGTTATTGTTGTAGCCCTGTAACCCCCATATTGTTATTATTGTGCCCTTACATTATTATTGTTAGGTCGGCTAGGGTTACATTGTGGCCCCATGGACTCCTATATATAGAAAGGAGGTTTTGTCATTTGTATCATCCAAGAATTGTTCATTCATGTAATGTATTGGTGGCTGCCCCCTTGAAGTGGCTTATTTCTAAGACATTGATATCTATTCTATTTTTGGAGTTGGTTTCACAACAGAAACTCATCTTGAAGCAAGAGGGAAAAATATTCCATAATAGGGTAGAAAGAAACCATTCACAAGTGGAGACAAGATTAAGAACAAGTTCAAAGGGAAAGGAAAGAATAATACATCAGTGAAAGAGGAAGGATAAAAACTAACATGTAGAAATTGTTCTAAGGAGGGTCATGATGAAGCTCATTGTTGGAAGCTTCATCCTAAGATGAAACCAAAGAAGTTTAACGTCAAGGGGAAGAAAAAGACAGCTATAACAACATAACATGACTTAGGCTCTGATTTGGTAGATGAAACAAATATAACAACACTAGTAATGAAAGGTAAGGATATAACAAGCACTAGCTCTTCAAGTTGTCCTAATGATACTCAAGATCAGAAAACTAGAATTGAACTTTTCCATATTCGGGTTATTTCAAAGCACACCAAAATTGATACACTCTTTGATAGTGGTTCACAAGAAAATTTGATTTATGAAGACTTAGTTAAGAAACTAAACTTACAAACCATTCCTCATCTAAGACCTTATCCTTTAGGTTGGATATGCAAGAATAAAAATTTACAAGTTACGAGGAAATGCATCTTTAAATTTGAAATTACAACAAAATTTCTTGATGAAGTGGAACCTGATGTAGTACCATTTGAGATTTCTGGAAATTTTTTGGGAAGCCCATATTTGCATGATAGGAAGGTTAATTTCCATCTCCATGAAAACAAGTATCACTTGTTCAAAGATGGCATAAAGCACATTGTTAGAGCACATAAAAAAAAAACTAAATCTTTCACTTGTAAATGCCAGACAAATGAAGAGATTCATTAAATATAGAAAATTTTTTGTGCTTCTAATGGTCAAGAAAATGAATGATGTTGAAAATGAAGCTTTTGAAGGTTGTGATTCCAGATTAAAATCTGATTTGGTTGAGGTTGTTAACTAATATGATGAGATGTTTTAGGAGCCAAAAGGATTTCCTCCCAAGAGGGGAATCCAACATGAAATACAATTGCAACAATATTTTCCTATTCCTAACATTGGCATGTTCATTATGTCAGTGATAGAAAGTGTAGAAATTAAAAAGAAAATTCAAGATCTGTTGGAAAAAGGGATCATCAGGACAAGTACTCCGCTACACGGGTCACCTTTTTTTTTGTGCCAAAGAAGGATGGAAAATGGCACATGTGCGTGGACTTCTATGCATTGAGAAAAATTATGGTGAAGAACCATTACCCACTTCCTTGAATTGATGATTTACTTGATCAATTGAAAGGTACAAAGTATTTTACTAAGTTGGACTTAAGGAGTGGCTATCATCCATTTAGAATTGTTGAAGGTGACATATGGAAGACAACATTCAATTCAAAACAAGGTTTGTTTGAATGGCTTGTTATGACTTTTGGTCTTTTCAATGTTGCAACTACCTTTATGTGTGTGATGAATGATGTATTGAGGCAATTTCTAGATGCGACTATGATAGTATACTTAGATGGAATCTTTATTTTTAGTAAATATCATGAAGAACATTTCATGTATGTCAAAAAAGTACTTGATGTCTTGAAGAAAGAACAATTTTTTTTAAAGATGTCAAAGCATGAGTTTGGAAAAGCTTCTTTAGTGTATTTGGGTCATATTTTTGGAGGAGGTGAATTGAAAATATATCCCTCTAAGGTTGATGTCATTTTGAATTGGCTAAAGCCCAAAACAGTTACAGAGGTAAGAAGCTTTTTGGGAGTAGCCCAATATTGGAGGAAGTTTATTGCTAAATTCTCTTCTATCACAACTCCATTTCATGCATTGACAAGTGTGAAGCAGGTCTTCAAGTGGGGAGGTAAACAACAAAAGGAATTTGAAGAATTGAAAGAAAAGACCAGTTCATCCCCAATACTTGAACTTACAAAAATGAGACAGTCATTTGAGATTCAGGCTGATGCTAGTGATCACACCATGGGTGTGGTCCTCGTGAAACATGATAAGCCTATCTGTTTTCATTCGTAAACTTTTAATGCTGCAGTGGTTAATTATCCTACATATGAAAAGGAGTTGTATGCATTGGTGCAAAGTGTGAAAAAGTGGAAACACTACTTGATGGGTAAGGAAACAATCATTCACACTAATCATCAACCATTGCAATACTTGCAATCACAAACAAAGTTGCAACAATCAACGCACTTCCAATGGATGGGTTTTCTTCAATAATTCCACTTGGTGATAAGGTATAAGAACGTTATCTACAATAAAGTTACTGACATGCTTTCTAGGCCTATCATTAGTACCACTACTATTCTTAAGAATAATTCTATTTGCATGAAAGCTATGTTGAATAATATTCTTTATATAGTGATTTTCAGGATGTGTTAGGTTCCTATAATAATAGGGTTCATAATTTTTGAATTGACTTTGATTAGTCTAGTAAATATGTACATACCTTGCTTTCTACAAGTTGTTTTCCCATATTTGAAAATAATAAAAAATAAAAAGAGGGTAAAAGTCCTAAAAGAAAGATCAAAGGACTTGAAAAGAAAAGATAAAAAAGAATATAAAAAATGGACCCCAAACAAAAAAAATACACAAGAATAAGACATGAAAGTGATGCAAGTCAAAATGCCACTACTTTTACTTTTACTGCAAAAATAATGATTATGTGCATATTGTTCAAAATGCCATAATCCATGATGAGTTAAATAGTCTAATCTTAACTTTTTCATGCCTTAAATTTCATATTTATAGATAGAGAATAAAGATATGTCAAACAATGTAAACTTGACAAATCAGTAGATAGTTAGAGAATAAATGAGGAGCTCAACAGTTTAATCCGAGCACTCGGATGAAATAAGGTTAGAGTTAGATAGTTTATGCTTTAAAAGAAAAATGGATTTAGGGTTGCAAGCTCAAATGCACCCATGAAAATAATGAAAAAATGATATAATAAATGATGGGTAGGTAGAAAGCAGTTTTATAAGGCATGTATAAATATCATATGGAAAATTACTAATTTCCCTTCCCTCAAAGTATTCCATTATTAAAAACATTCAGGTCTAAAGGCTCAGATAATTTCTCTGACTTTTATTGGGACCGGACCCAAGGCTTAATGACTGATTGGGACTAAGTATTGGATTCCCTTCATAAAAAACCTTGTTTCTCAACATTATCACTCTTTTTCTAAGATAAAATCCCTTTTCCTAAGTTAAAACACCTTTTTTCTTAAGGAAAGTAAAACCCCTTAACTAATTTCATTTCATACAAAAACATTTAAAAGGCCCACAAAAATACTATTTATCCTAAGTATTAAGTGTAAATGTTTAAAATGGGGCCATCATTGTGCCCAAATGCTTATTTTACACTTTGGTGAGTTCATTTATATGTATTTCCGCTCATCTCCATTCTTATATTAACATTTAATGTAATATATTAAATCACTTTTATTAAAAAACCCAAAACCCACTTTATTATAAGTTTAACCTATGGTTCTAATTCCCAACGTGACATATTCTGCTCCCCCATAGTTTAAAAAAAAAACATATGTTATATATATTCCCTTCCCAAAGGTTGTAATACAACTATAAATCACTCATTTGTCGTGTCAACCACATATCCGCCTATCCTGTAAATACATTAGATTTTATGTTTAGACATGTTTTAAAAGTATTATATTAACCCTGCCACATAACAAACTCCCGGGCCCCACGCCCATCTTCCTAGCAACTCCATCGCCAAATCTTGACCATTCGCACTATTCGTTCCTGATCCGACGAACTACAAGTCATATCACATTTTCAATAACATGATCGTTAATCCATTTTGGATTTGCGATATGGGCGGTATTTCCCTCCCCTCTCTCCTCTATGCGTCCTTTTCTCATTGGATCACATTCGATTGCGAAATACCACAAACCAACCTTCAATGTTGCGATAACCACTTCACAGTATTCAACCCCCGTCGCCAAACTGCCTCCCATCTAACTTGACTGGCATTGAATGCAAATAATGTTTAACCCAAATTCTCTATAAAACTTCATATTCATGCGTTTTAAACCTTTTCTATGTTTTTCTGCTTGTTTAACCCTTTCCAACTAAAGAAAAGACATGGTTGCTTCCTGCTAATACACAAAAAACTAAAATTTAGCCAAATTCATTGCTGCAAATTGCTCTGAGCCTCTTGTTTTCATCCAAAAAGACTTCAAATAGCTTCTGAAAGCTCCCCGATGCCCCAGAAACCCTATTTCAAGTCAAAATACCTACAATAATAGGTATTATTCAAAGAAAGTACCCTTCCGTCATTTCAAAAGAAGCATCCTGTAAATTTAAGCCTCGTGAAGCCTGTTTGTCTACATAAATACCTTTATTGCCTTCAAAAATTGTATTCGCTATAAAAAACCTGATAAAACCACAATTTTGAATACTGTAACCTATTTTAAGAAAAATTGAAGAAATTTAAGTATCTACAGTGTTGGAAATGTTGTCATTGATGGCAAAGGAGATGGCAAAGGAAGAACACCTGAGGCAGCAACAAGGCAAAGGAGATGGCAAAGGAAGAACACCTGAGGCAGCAACAAGGCAAAGGAGATGGCAAAGGAAGAACACCTGAGGCAGCAAAAGGAGAATTAAGGAGTAGCATCAGTCAAGGAGCAGATGAAACAAAGAGAGCATAAGACAAGTAGCCGAGGAATGAGACAGAGTGATGAGGAAGAACACCTGAGGCAGCAAAAGGAGAATTAAGGAGTAGCATCAGTCAAGGAGCAGATGAAACAAAGAGAGCATAAGACAAGTAGCTGAGGAATGAGACAGAGTGATGAGGAAGAACACCTGAGGCAACAAAAGGAGAATTAAGGAGTAGCATCAGTCAAGGAGCAGATGAAACAAAGAGAGCATAAGACAAGTAGCTGAGGAATGAGACAGAGTGATGAGGAACAATTATTCTAGTGGGAAGACTGTGAAGCACTGTTAGGGAGAATACATCAATTCATTCTGCAGAATTAAATCAAGATGAGGAATAGAACTCTGGTAACGTAGCAGAGTTCGAAGTTGAGGAAAAGAACTGTTGAATTGAAGGCATAGAAGATCGGAGCCTCATAGGATGTGCTACAAGTATAACAGGTGGAGTGGATTCTATATACGCAATAGAGAAAGGAGCACAAAGAAACTAAGACAGCAGATATAGCAGAAAGGAAGAGACAAAGAAGTAACAAAGGCAGCAAAGGAGGCAGCACTCAGGCAAAGAAGGCAGCGCTGAATCACAGACAGGCAAAGGAGGCAGCGCTGAAACAAAGACAGAAAAAGGAAGCAGTGAATACAATGGAGGCAGCAAATGAAGGCAGAGGAAGCGAATATAACAGAGGCAGAGTCGTTATCACTGCAGCAGAGGCAGAGGCAAAGGCAAAGCGACAAGAGCAGCAGAGACAGAGGCAGAGATAGAGCTGTTATAATTCCGAGAATCGCCCAACCCGGAGGACAGATATAAAATTCCGAGAATCGCCCAAGCCGGCAGATACAGTCGTATGTATAATTCCGAGAATCATTACCCGATGGGCGTTACATATAACATATAAACCATATTCCGGGAATCGCTTAACCCTTTGGCAAAGTATACATATATGTCTGTTATATTATGGAGTGCACAAAACGAAGTTTTAGATGGTGGGACCTCTCCCCAATCGCAATCGGAGATCGCAAGGGCAGCGGAACATCGCAACAGAACGTTGCAATTGCAATCAAAGGCTGGACCCAATCGAGTTATATACCACAGTTAATTGCTAATCGCATCTGAGTTCCCAATCGCATGTCTTTTGTAAAACGCTGCGATTGAAATGCCGGACCCGATCGAGTTATATACCACAGTTAATTGCTAATCGCATCCGAGTTCCCAATTGCATGTCTTTTGTAAAACGCTGCGATTGAAATGGTGGACCCGATCCTGTTATAAGCAGGAGTTAATAGATGCAAATCACATCTGTGTTCTGATCGCAATCAGAACTTTTCTATTATGCGCCCTGATTGCATTTGTTTGAAGTTCCGGACCCGATGGGTGTATAAACGGTGGTTAATACATATTTGAGTTATGGTCAAATCGCATCGGCACTGGTCAATCAGAACATATGTTAAAGACTTGCGATTGCGATTAAAGCCCGGACCCGATGGGCTTATAAATTATGACTAACAAATGTTTCAGTTCCATGGTCAATCGCATCAGAGGTAAAGTGGAGCATCGAAACATCACAACAGAAAGTTGCGATTGCGATTGAGAATCAGACCCGATGGACTGATAAATTGTGACTTGATAGGTTTGAGCTCCGGAACATGTTAACAAAGATTTGCGATTGCGATTGAAAGGCGGGACCCCTTCATATATTAGAGGCTGTGATTTGATTTATTGGATTGTAATATAAGACCAAAGGCTTAAGGTGGAGGGCGATTGTTTATATAAAATAATTGCTGTGAGTTATATAAAACATGGTTGCGGTTGTATTAAAACATGCCGCGTGGTCTGTAGACCCACGGGCCTCAGCTTAACGGGAGGGCGATTATTAATGTAATACAATTGTAATATATGTATGTTCCGGCCTGCGGAACTCGCCACATCAACAAGACACTTGCCGCGTGTAAAGGATTGAATTACAGTCAACAAATTCATTTATATATAAAGCGTTGGTATAAAACTAAAATAAAAATGCAGTTCATAAATTCAGGAGTTACGCAGCAGCCATAAACAGAAAGGCATACAGAGAAGAGAAAGGGACAAAGAGACAGTTAGAGAAAAGACAAATGCGCAGCAAGCCAAGAGACAAAATGAATGAGCTGGAGTTCACATTGTAATTCGAATGTAAATGTTTTAATTGTTTTTATCGTTTGTGATGCATTGGCAAGTCTCCGGAAGAGAGCAAATATCCCACTGTAATATTAAAATAAGCACCTACAGTTACATTTTTCTGAGTAAGCTGAAAAGAGATGAGAAGGCAGAAGGCAAAGAGACATGACTGTCCATTTCGACTTCCCAGTAGAATACAAATAGTCATGAAGCTATCTTGTATAAAAGGGGGTAATATCCAAGAGTAGAGTTTGATGAAAAAAAGAATGAGAATAGGAGAGAGTGTGAAGCAGAATTGAAGATAGTTGAAGAAAATAAGAAAGCTGCAAGAAGAATGTGAATAAGGAGGAGCTGAGCAAAGAAGAATAAGGGGCTGAGCAGAGATGATGCAGGTCTGATATAAGAGTTGATGAACAACAGAGAATAAGGTACAAAACAAAGCTGATATCCAAGGTAAATCAACAAGTGTTTTTCTTTTGAAAGAGTAAGGAAGTTGGAGCTTCCCTATCAAGTTGTAGCTTGATAGATGTCAGTTGTAGCTGACTGAGGTTGGAGCGTTGGTGCCTGCAGAAAATAGATGGGGGTTGGTGCTTCCACATCAAGTTGTAGCTTGATAAAATGTTAGTTGTAGCTGACTGAGGTTGGAGCCTCCTGTAGGTTGGTACTGCGGAGAAAACGGTGGTGAGAGGAGTTGGAGCTTGCCTTTGCATCACAACAATAATAAGATGTGGTTTTCTCCCTTTATGGGTTTCCACTTATATCTGGTGTCTCTGTCCATGATGTTTATGTGTTGATGTGATTTATCTCATCTGCTTAATACTTGCTGCTCTCATATTCAATCTGCTATTACATTAACAAATCTGTTTGATAGTAATACTTGTTGCTCACATATTAATTTGACCATGAAATGAAGGTGTAAATAAGATTTAAAAGAAAAGTTTTAAAAGTCCATGTATGTGTTAAACTGATTCACCCCCCCCTCTCAGTTTAACTAAGGGTTCAAAAATTGGTATCAGAGCCAGTTCCTTTGGTGTAAGCTTAATAGCTTGAAGGAGATCTGGTTGAGTCATGGACTATCAAAATGTACCTGTGCTAAATACAACTAACTTTCCTGAATGGAGAGATAAGGTTAAGACAGGATTTATGGCTGATGATCCAGAGGTATGGAAGCTTGTTTGTGATGGTTACTGCACAGACTCACCCACAGTGAAAGAACAACAGAGGAATGCTAAGGCAAAATGTATGATATATGACAATCTTCATAACAAGGACCTTGAGTTGATAATGGATTTAACCTCTGCAAAAGAAATCTGGGATAGACTGCACTTCATACATGGAGTAGACACTAAGGACTACACTGACAAGAAGGATAAGAGAATTAAGAAAAAGAGAAATTCATGTCAAAAAGAAGATTCTCAATCAAATGAAGTACCTGCTAGTGTGAATGGTAGTAAGAACCATGAAGAAATTGCAGCTGAAGAAAGGGCCAAACTTGACACTGCTTTGACTGAAATAGAAAGATTGAAGAATGAAAACAAAGACCTTAAGACAGTGATGCAAATATGTGATGAGAGAGAATTTGAAGACAAGAAAGAAATTGTTGGCCTGAAGACACACCTTGAAGAAGCAAGGAAGATAGAAGACACTCTGCTGCAACAAATGAGAAAGAAAAGTCAGGAATGTGAAAGATTGGAAGAATAAGTGATGAGCCTAAGAAAGAACTTAGAAAAAGCCCAAAGAGAACTACTAATGAATACACCTCTAATGAAAAGCTCTAGACAGTTGGACCAAATTCTCAATGCTCAAAGACCACCTCACATAAAGGCTGGGATAGGATATGAAGGGGAAACCAGCAAGTCCAAGATTGAAGATAAAAGGAATGTCATTTTTGTAAAGGCAGCAAAGGAAGATGAAGCAGCTCAGAAGATTCCCACTAAAGAAGAAGCCAGCAAGAACAAGATTTGTAAAGAATCAAACATAACCAAGCAACAACATGAGAAGACAAAGAATGAAGGGATGAAACAATCAGCTACTAAAGGCTCACATGCTCCTAAGGATGAAGTGAATAAATTTGGAAGTTGTCAAAGGAGGTTCTTTCCTCCTATGAAAAATAGCACATGTTTCTCTTGTCATAAACCAGGACATAATGTAGCACAATGTAAGAGAAGGTCTATCAACTCCAACCAGAAAAATATGCAGCAAAAGAGAAGAACCCCTCAAGCAAGCAAAGGGAAAAGACAATCTTCCACCAGGTATACAAATCATTTCCATGGCTACTGTTATGCATGCAATGAATTTGGACATAAATATGTTGATTGTAAATTATGTTCAAAAAGGGAAATGAAATATTATACATCAGCTCAAATGCACCTTGGTCAAATAAGATGTTATGTATGCCTCAAGCGTGGTCACAAAGCTAAAGACTGTAAACTGCCATATATATTAAAGAACTCCAGACAGATGATGAAATTCAATCCAATCAAACAAAACTATGAATCAGAAAGGAGTGCAGACATTATGATGAACCCCGATAGAGTATGGAAAGAAAAGAGAAAAGGGGAGCCTATCATCTCAATAACATAATAAATCCGCCATAGTCTCAGGGGGAGCTGCTCTAGGAAGCAAAGCAAAAATCTATCCAGTGACAAATATGAAGCAACATCCCAGGGGGAGAGCAGTTCATATATTTACCCCATGAAAGTAGTCTAAGAAGATCTCCTTGGAATGATAACAGCTATGAGATCAGTAAGAGAAAGGAAGTTTCTCTAACAGAGATCTATGGAAGAAGAAGACCATCTGAAACTCACAATAGCCAACAAAATTGTTAGAAGGAGAACAGAGGCAGCAAAGGCATTTGACTAGTTAAATCCTGTGACGAGAATTCCGTATGAATGAGACCCTGTAGCAGAATATTTATAAGAAATGCATAAGAAACCTCTGCATAAGAATAATCGAAACCGTGTTATGTATGGTGGAAATCGGAAAAGGTTATGTATGGTGCAAGGGTTGTGAATGGTGAAGCGGAACCATAGTCAAATGCGCAATGTGAATGGTGGAGCAAAACCTTCGTGAGTGGGTTCGAATCATTATAATATACTGAAAAACGACTATTTAATAAAGAAGACCGGAACCTTGGTGAAACACTGTAGCAAAACCACTTATGGTTTCCGGATTATTTTGCACCACTTTTGGTATGGAGGCAGTATTATCTAGAGGGCTAGCGATTCCATAAGATTGTTGACACGTGGCATAGGTGGTATTGGAAGCCACCGTTTAACCTGTGATTTTGCAAGTTAACGTCAATACCGGGACACCGAGCGGAATTTCTCAGGACCGTTGATTTGAAAAGGGGACATCAGGCGGTGAATATTCGATGAAGATACGCGAAGTTTAATAAAAGTGCGCGGAAGATAGAGGAGGTACGGTGCATAGGTGGGCCAGTCCGAAAGTCTTATTATAAAGTTTGTTTTTCAAAGCATGAAGTATTAATACAAGGTCGGGCAGCGAACTATAAAGCGAGTGGTATATTCAAATCTTCAAAGGTTTGTTATGAAGTCTGGTTGCGATTATTAAAAAGGCATCAAGAAGCCATAGTAACAGTTGAATTGGTATATAAAGCAATGTATAAAGCAACAGTGATTCTGGAACTGTCATAAAAAATAAAATGCAGTGACATTCTTTCAAATCAGGAAGACAAAATAAGTAGCAGCTTAATGATTCCAAGATCAGATTTAGTATATTGATGATTGTTGGTGTGAACAGTGGGAAGATCAATAGTGGAAACTATGGGTTCATGTGCAAGCTAAAATGAAATCTCTGCATGGTTTATCAAGGTAATATCAATTGGTACTAGGTACAGGTCGCATATCTATCAATAGAATATCAAGAGTGATCATGGAACAACAATATGATACAGGTCCTCAAGATCAAAGAACTATGGCAAAAGAACCTCAAGCACAAAGGATTTGCAGGGGTTGTTTTGGAAGAGTGTGTAAGCAGTGAAAGTCATTAGTCTCTTATATTGAAAGATATTGCCTATCCTCACAATAAGTTGTAAGCTCTGGTGTGATTCATTTATTTACAATAACAACAAGGACCTTTCAGTCTTTAAGTGTATTATCCCTGTCAGCAGTTTAGCACAGATTACCAACAATAGGCAGTACAGGTGAACCACAGCAATAGAAGATATATTGGCATCATCACAACGGAATAGATTTTGACTACAGATGTCTATTGCAGAAGAAGAAATATTCCATCTGCAATCTTCCTCAACAGAAATATATTGGCACACTACATCAGATATAGACCAAAGTATAGTTGAAGCAAGCCTGATATGTCACTCGGAGCATTCACAATCTTTAAGTCTTGATCCAATGATGCATCTCTTATTATGCAAGTCTAATTATAGCTGTCATTACTTTGGAATGATATCGACTTAATGTGTATATACAAGTTAAAATATTCTCAAAAGTGTTCTCTCAACAAATATTGTACACCAGTATAGAGCAGCATGGTACAAAGTCAGAAGAAGAATGCCTAAACACATCTCAGAGAGAGAAAATGAAAAGATAGAATCTACACTAAGAAATGTGCAACCCTTTGCCATTGATGTCAAAGGGGGAGGAAAAGGAGGTAATAGAAGAAAGGGTCTTCTAAAAGAAGCTAGACAGAGGAAGACTTGGAGGAAGCATTGGATTATTGGTGGAGGTGTTGCCATCAATGCCAAAGGGGGAGACTGTTGGAAATGTTGTCATTGATGGCAAAGGAGATGGCAAAGGAAGAACACCTGAGGCAGCAACAAGGAAAAGGAGATGGCAAAGGAAGAACACCTGAGGCAGCAAGAGGAGAATTAAGGAGTAGCATCAGTCAAGGAGCAGATGAAACAAAGAGAGCATAAGACAAGTAGCTGAGGAATGAGACAGAGTGATGAGGAAGGAACACAGAAACGACGAAAAGGAGAATTAAGGAGTAGCATCGATCGGAGCGGATGGAAACAAAGAGAGCATAAGACAAGTAGTTGAGGAATAGAATGGGAAACGAGTGATGAGAAGAACACGAGGCGGCAAAAGGATTAAGGAGTAGCATCAGTCAAGGAGCAGATGAAACAAAGAGAGCATAAGACAAGTAGCTGAGGAATGAGACAGAGTGATGAGGAACAATTATTCTAATGGGAAGAATGTGAAGCACTGTTGGGGAGAATACATCAATTCATTCTGCAGAATTAAATCAAGATGAGGAACATAACTCTGGTAACGTAGCGGAGTTCGAAGTTGAGGAAAAGAACTGTTGAATTGAAGGCATAGAAGATCGGAGCCTCATAGGATTTGCTACAAGTATAACAGGTGGAGTGGATTCTATAGATGCAACAGAGGAAGGAGCACAAAGAAAATAAGACAGCAGATATAGCAGAAAGGAAGAGACAAAGAAGTAACAGAGGCAACAAAGGAGGCAGCACTCAGGAAAAGAAGGCAGCGCTGAATCACAGACAGGCAAAGGAGGAAGCGCTGAAACAAAGACAAAAAAAGGAAGCAGTGAATACAATGGAGGCAACAAATGAAGGCAGAGGAAGCGAATATAACAGAGGCAGAGTCGTTATCACTGCAGCAGAGGCAGAGGCAGAGGCAAAGCGACAGGAGCAGCAGAGACAGAGGCAGAGGTAGAGCTGTTATAATTCTGAGAATCGCCCAACCCGGAGGACAGATATAAAAATTCCGAGAATCGCCCAACCTGGAGGACATATATAAAATTTCGAGAATCGCCCAAGCCGGCAGATACAGTCGTATGTATAATTCCGAGAATCATTACCCGATGGGCATTACATATAACATATAAACCATATTACGAGAATCACTTAACCCTTTGGCAAAGTATACATATATGTCTGTTATATTATGGAGCGCACAAAACGAAGTTTTAGATGGTGGGACCTCTCCCCAATCGCAATCGGAGATCGCAAGGGCAACGGAACATCGCAACAGAAAGTTGCGATTGCGATTGAAATGCCGGACCGGATCGAGTTATGTACCACAGTTAATTGCTAATCGCATCCGAGTTCCCAATCGCATGTCTTTTGTAAAACGCTGCGATTGAAATGCCGGACCCAATCGAGTTATATACCACAGTTAATTGCTAATCGCATCCGAGTTCCCAATCGCATGTCTTTTGTAAAACGCTCCGACTGAAATGGCGGACCCGATCCTGTTATAAGCAGGAGTTAATAGATGCAAATCGCATCTGTGTTCTGATCACAATCGGAACTTTTCTATTATGTGCCCCGATTGCATTTGTTTGAAGTTCCGGACCCGATGGGTGTATAAACGGTGGTTAATACATATTTGAGTTACGGTCAAATCACATCGGCACTGGTCAATCGGAACATATGTTAAAGACTTGCGATTGCGATTGAAGCCCGGACCCGATGGGCTTATAAATTATGACTAACAAATTTTTCAGTTCCATGGTCAATCGCATCGGAGGTAAAGTGGAGCATCGGAACATCACAACAGAAAGTTGCGATTGCGATTGAGAATCGGACCCGATGGACTGATAAATTGTGACTTGATAGGTTTGAGTTCCGGAACATGTTAACAAAGATTTGCGATTGTGATTGAAAGGCCGGACCCCTTCATATATTAGAGGCTGTGATTTGATTTATTGGATTGTAATATAAGACCAAAGGCTTAAGGTGGAGGGCGATTGTTTATATAAAATAATTGCTGTGAGTTATATAAAACATGGTTGCGGTTGTATTAAAACATGCCGCATGGTCTGTAGACCCACGGGCCTCAGCTTAACGGGAGGGTGATTATTAATGTAATACAATTGTAATATATGTATGTTCCGGCCTGCGGAACTCGCCACATCAACAAGACACTTGCTGCATGTAAAGGATTGAATTACAGTCAGCAGATTCATTTATATATAAAGCGCTGGTATAAAAATAAAATAAAAATGCAGTTCATAAATTCAGGAGTTACGCAGCAGCCATAAACGGAAAGGCATACAGAGAAGAGAAAGGGACAAAGAGACAGTTAGAGAAAAGACAAATGCGCAGCAAGCCAAGAGACAAAATGAGTGAGCTGGAGTTCACATTGTAATTCGAATGTAAATATTTTAATTGTTTTTATTGTTTGTGATGCATTGGCAAGTCTCCGGAAGAGAGAAAATATCCCACTGTAATATTAAAATAAGCACCTACAGTTACATTTTTCTGAGTAAGCTGAAAAGATATGAGAAGGCAGAAGGCAAAGAGACATGACTGTCCATTTCGAATTCCCAGTAGAATACAAATAGTCATGAAGCTATCTTGTATAAAAGGGGGTAATATCCAAGAGGAGTGGTTGACGAAAAAGGAGTGAGAGAAGAAGAGAGTATGCATCAGAATTAAAGAGAGTTGAAGAAAATAAGCAAGCTGCAAGAAGAATGTGAATAAGGAGGAGCTGAGAAAAGAAGAAGAAGGGGTTGAGCAGAGATGATGCAGGTCTGATATAAGAGTTGATGAACAACAGAGAAGAAGGTACAAAACAGAGTTGATATCCAAGGTAAATCAACAAGTGTTTTTCTTTTGAAAGAGTAAGGAAGTTGGAGCTTCCCTATCAAGTTGTAGCTGACTGAGGTAGGAGCCTCCTGTAGGTTGGTGCCTGCAGAAAATAGATGGGAGTTGGAGCTTAATAAAATGTCAGTTGTAGCTGACTGAGGTTGGAGCCTCCTGTAGGTTGGTGCCTGCAGACAATTGATGGGAGTTGGAGCTTCCTTGCAAGTTGTAGCTTGCAGAATTGAGGATAGAGCCTCCTGTAGGTTGGTGCCTGCAGAAAACAGTGGTGAGAGGGAGTTGGAGCTTGCCTTTGCATCACAACAATAATAAGATGTGGTTTTCTCCTTTTATGGGTTTCCACTTATACCTGGTGTCTACCTTGCGGTTTTTGTGTGTTGATCGGTTTGAAACCTTTTGTAATATTGCTTGTCTCATGTTCAATACTGCTTTATTACATTATCGTCTGTTTGATAGTAATACTTGTTGCTCACATATTAAGTTGACCATGAAATGAAGGTGTAAATAAGATTTAAAAGAAAAGTTTTAAAAGTCCATGTATGTGTTAAACTGATTCACCCCCCCCTCTCAGTTTAACTAAGGCTTCAACATACAGACCCTCAGAGAACCCCTGATTGATTTAAAAAGCCTTTACAAATATTCATAATCCCTCTGTGCATTGATTAAACTATTTTAGGTTTGTTTTATCCAAAGAAGAGTAGTAAACCCATGTTAAAATTTCCTGAGACTGTAAAAAGGTATAAAGAGTGATTTTGGAGTAGAATTGAAAGTTTGAACCAAAAGAAAACCTAATTTTTCCTATTGTTGTTTAAAAGAGACCTCTATCATATATAAAATACCTTCTGTAAATAGTATAATCTTACAAAAGTGTACAAAAGCCTAAAAAACAAAGTTTCTAAGATCTGGAGGTCAAAATTGTCAAAAACAAATCCAGTAATGGCTTCTAAAAGCACCATTGTCATAAATCCACTACAACCTCCTGTTATAGATGTTGAGCATACACCTTTAGTTGATGTTGATTATAAGATAACTGATCCTGTAATTGAATTCAATATTCTTGATCTCCACTGCTGGAGTCTAGAAAAATATTTATAGTAGGGAGATGAAGTCCAAATTTGGGAGTCCAATTTACCCAAATATGTGGTTCCCCATACCCATCAGTGTCCAGAAGTCATTAGACTATGTCAAGCCCACTATTCCCCTGACCAAAGAGCTATTATTAATGCTGAAAAAGAAGTATTGTTCACTATTACTGTAGAATCTATAAACCTAATGCTTCAGTTGAAACCAAATCCTAATGCAGTCCCATTATCGATAGAAGCTCTTATAAAGATTTATATTGAGTTAGATTTTCCTAAGATATTTCAGATCTTCTAGACATTCATGCCTTCATATGTTGAAATCCCAAAGATAAACCCTCCATATTCATCTTCCAAATCTCCTGAAGGATCAAGACATGTTATTTCCATGTTATCTTTTATCCTTGGTTACTTTACTGATGAGCACACTGATGAGTCTATACTTGGGTTTCTATCCACTTTTGTGCCTGGTCAACCTCCTTTTGTTATTTATAACTATGTTGAGTATATTGCTGATAGTATCCATGATCAACTTGTAAAAATTCTCACTGAAGGAGTTTTCAGATATACCTCTTTCTTCTTTCATATGTTCCTTTACTTCCAAGCAGATAAATTCCCAATAAACCTTCAGAAGTTGGATGTAGAAGGTAATCCACTGTCAGTCATTTTTTGGAATTATCTAATAAAAAAAGAATCAACAGAATTAACTTATGCAGATTTCATAGATTGTTTTGTTCACCCATTGATAAACATACTTACAAAAAATGTACAACCAAGGATAAGTAATGAGATAAATAAAGTGTTATAGTTATCAGAGCAAAGCAGGACTGGAGATTGGTACCTCTACCAAAATTACACAGATATTAGAGTCTATGGGTCAAACATCTTGTCCTATAAACTGCCAAAATACTTTCCAATGAGAGTGTTTGCCTTAAAGTACATAAGACAAATTCTAAAATCAGATTCTATAAACTTCTTGGCTGCTAAAAAGAAGACTCAATTCAAATTGAAGAACCAGGTGGGTCCTTTTATATGCAATCAAAGGGAAGCAGGTGTAGAGGAAGCAAACAAGTTGCTGGAATATAAGTTTGAATAAAGTTTCTTGTGGAACTATGATCCTCATGGAATACTCAGTAAGATGAGGGTATAATGCAAATTAACCCCTTATATCCATGATAAAAGGCCTGAGATTGAACAATTTTCTAATCAAGTTGAATGGTTGGAAAATACATTAATAGAAACAGTCAAACAGGGTGATACTAGTCACACTTTGAAAAATGTAAATTAGGAGGATAGGACCACAAAGAGAATTAGAGAAGAAGGCACATATACAGCTGAAACAACAACAGAAACCAGATTCAAGATCATATACAATAAGAAAACTAAGCTCAATCCAGTGAACAAAGAGAAGGAAACAATTGAGGTTCTAGATGAAGAAAACCCAGAGAAGAACACAGATGCTACTACAATTATTGAGAATGAGTAGGAAAATGACACTTCAAACAGTTAGATGACTGAAAAACAACAAAGCATGGAGGAATATTCATCATAGAAAGCAGAGGACATAGATAGTGATATCAAAGAAAAGTACAAACAGATCAAAGCTAAAAATGAAGAGATCAAGAATGAGATCTATTCACAGTATTTGAAACAGACTCCAGGAAATCAAAACAGGCTACTCTCAGCCTTTGATTATGCAAACAAAAAGTCGCTAATGACAATGCTACAACCAACAATGCCTAAACCTACAACAACAACAGATTATAAGAAGGTTGACTTTGAAGTACGAGTAGAAAGCATTCATCCTTTAGATCAAATTGAGTTTCATAAGAAAAGCTTAGAAATGCTCTATTCTACTATGACTACAAAGGAAATGAGTGCCTAGAAACTCCAGAATAATATAAAAAGTTTGAAAGATCAGATTAGGATTGAAAAAGATTCTTCTTATGATAAAGACACTAGAATAAAGTCTTTAGAAGAACTGGTGATTGAGGTAGGATATGACCCTTCAAATGTAAAAGCAGCAGAAGAATTGGTGAAAAATAAAAATGTTGACATTGCAGCTCTTAAAAATAAACTAAAATTGCCTTCGGCAGAAAATCCACAGGCTAAAGAAATTGTGCAAGGGGAAAATTAGAAAGATGAGATGATGAGTCTCATACTACAAATGACAGCACAGATCAAAGAAATGGAGATTGAAATGGAAAAGCTTGTCCAAGAAAAAGAAAATACAAAAACTAGAAGTGTTCCTCCTACAATCATCCCCATGGTAACAACAACAGTTCCTTCAAATTTAGCAAAGGAGTTGGCACCAAAAGTCCCATTGGCCATAGCTGTGCCAATTACTTCTTCCACTACTTCTGCTACTGGATCATCGACTTCAACAGTGCAACAAACAGATGAGGCCAAAAAAATCATTAAAGCCATGGAAGAGATTTCTATACAGAATAATGAAATAAATAGACTAAAATAAAAAATTAAGAAATTGGAAGGTGCCAAAAAATTAGCACAAATAAATGTTAAAACAGAGGAGAAAAAGGCCAAAAGGTTAGGTGAACAATTAAAGAAGTTTGAAGCAGAGTTAACCTTGAAAGAGCCAATGGCCTACATAAAGAATCATCTATGGTCCAATATCATTGATTCAATCAATGATACTTGGCCTTCCATTAAGGTAATTTATGAACAAAATGACTTAATCAAAGCAACCAAAGAAGAAATTTTGAAGACAAAGGAAGAGCTAGGTGCTAAGCCTGAAGAAGCCTTAGAACTAATCAAGTTTCTCAACACTAAAACAAGCAAGAATTGGATGAGATAGGGATAACTGATAGAACTAAAGCAATTCTTGAGGTGAGAAAGGTAATTTCAAAGAAAAACTTGATGAAGTAGCTAGAAGAGAAGTGTTAAAACATGGACATAGCCATAGCTAGATTCATGGTTAAGTTTGACACTTTAAGACAAAAAGGATTGCAAAACATTCTTGTAAATAATGAAGCAAGAAGATCAGAGGTTTTTCCAAAGAACAAGTAAACAAATCATATTGGAAAGAAGTACCTCCAGGCAAGGTGTTGCACAAAAGTGTTGACATTTTGTTTTATTTACAACATGAGGTAAAACATCTCTTTGTGGTCAAGCCAACCTTTGTTAGATACACAGATGCTGATGAGAATTTCAGAAAACTTACAAAGATCAAGTTACCTGATGAAGCATTTTGGCAAAAGCTTAATGACTTACTGTAAAGGAAAATTTATATTGAAAGAGGATGAAAAACAGAGTGATGTTTTTACAAAGTAAAAACAGATTTTTACAGCAGTAAAATAGTCCAACAAAAAGTTAAAGAGTATCAGTGGTTAAAGTGTATGAGATAAAGAGTATTAGATGAGAAGATAAAGTTTCAAAACTGATTGAAGATATTTTTGCTAGCATTAAAGACAACACAACAACGAACTACACCCAAATCCAAACAACATTACTATTTAATTTGAATAAGTAGGACAAGTTGCAAGCTGTCACTATATTTTTGTAATAGATATTTTGTTTTCCTTAGAAAATTCTTATGATTTTTCTAGGATATTTTGTATTACTTTTTGTATAAATACTTCATCCTTTGAAGTATTAGTGTGGAATAAATTGCTGAATATTTCTATAGTCAATATTTATGTACCTGAAGGGTTTTTGTACCAATTTTCAAGTCAGCAGGCTAGATCAAATCAATAAAGAAGATATTTCAGGATTCATGTGTTGGGCTACTTAAGTGAAGTAATTTCTATTGTTATTTGTTAAATATTCTTATGTTTTCCATTCATACATAAATGTGTTCGAAATTTTAATGTGAAATCAGGAAGTGATATATCAGAATTTGTTAAAAGCACTTTGTTATTTACTGGTTTTCATTTTAATGTTTTTTGCTGATTTCCAGAGTAGGGAAGCATTAATTTCTCCCTCTTTAGAATGACCTCTGTCCACTTCATTCCTTATTTGGATTAAAAAATCCTTGATTTATGTTTATCCTGATTAAACCACTTCACCAATCAGCCTCAAAGATCTTGTGTGACTCTGCTATCTTGTCCTAAAAATATTTGACTTTAGACCTTGATCCTGACCTATCTGCTTGACACATTGACTCCATTTACCCAATGGAAAAACAGATCTACCACTATCAATCTCATTAAGTGATTTTTCCCGCCAAACAAAACCAAATATCAAAACCAAATTTCCCCATATAACTAGCCTAAAATCTTATATAAAAACAAAGTTGAATCTTATTGAGAGAGCCCTACCTGAGCCTTAGGAAGGCTAGATCCTAAAGCTTGAAAGAAGGTCTGTCGTTACCTCTAATATTCTTTAAACTATAAAATCAAAATCTCACAACTTTGATAATTATTAGAGTGATAACATACTGGCGATTCCGCTGGAGACTAACCAATGCTCAGTTTTTAAATAGGTCTTAAAGGAAATATTTTTATTATCTTTTCACCTTAAATACTGTTTTAAAAGTTGTGACTATATTTTCATTAAAAATTGTAATTCTGGCTTCGAGAAGAGTCTACTATACCATGTCAAATATAGATCCACAACCTGCTGCAATAGTAGATGATCCTAATAGAATTAGGAAAAAGAATAAAAAAGTAGAAGAGTTAGGTAGTAAAGTTTCCTTAGTTAGAGAAAATTCCCTTCCAAAGCAGTTAGTAACTAAACAAGACATTGATTTTGACTTAAATTTTGAACATTCTTTATTTAGAAACAAATCAGAAAGTGATTTAAATAGCACTGTTATAGATCCTAATTTTATTTCATCTCTTGAAATTAAACAGGAAACTGTTTCAGTAGATTCTGAATCAAAGATATTTTAAGCTTATGATAAACTTGATGAGATAAATACTACTATACTTAAGGAAATTGATGAAGCTATTTTTCAGCATTCAAATGAATTAGCTGCTTTATCAACTTATACCCCTAAGCCTTCTACCAGTCATTTAGATACTAGCCTTTTAGAGTCTCAAGGTTCGTCTCTATTTACTACCACATAATCCATTATCTCCACCACACTTCATTCCACAGATCCATTTATTCCTAAACAACCATTCCAACCTAGAGTATTATTCCCATCCTCCACCACCTCATCTCCATCCACTAGTTTTCCTTCTGCATTTTCCAATATATCATTCTCATCTCCTAGTACCTCTTCATATTTCCCAACTTCTAGTACCTCTTCTTATATCCCCATATCATCTACAAGTTCTGCAACTACATCATCAATTTCTTCAAGCTCTGCTCCAAGTACTTCCAATTTATCCCCAAGCCAAGCTAGAATTCAAGCCATGGCTGCTAGATATGCTCCCTTGATTCTTCCAGCCCAGGTACCTGAGATGCCCCAGGACTATCAAAACAAAATACCTCAATTTGATGCAACCACTCAATACACTGCCCAACAACATGTAAATAAGATGATAGATTATTTTGAGCTTCTTGAAATAGATGATTCTGATGTAAAAATGAGACTATTTGCTCAAACATTAACTGCGGAGGTTAAAAAATGGTTTAAAGTTTTAAATCCCGGTAGTATTGCTAACTTAGCCGTGTTTCATATATTATTCATCAATAAATGGGAAAATAATAAAAATCCTCTTCAAATCTTGTCTGAATTTGAAAGTATAAAAAGAGCACCTAATGAAACAATCCAAGATTATCTTACTAGATACAACAACATTTATAGTTCAATCCCTATTAATCTCAAACCCACTCCAGACTCTGTCCTTCTCAAATTCCTTGATGGATTTGACACAAACATAGCATATCAATTGAGAGAGAGGAGTCCAGAGACTTTAGAACAAATGCAGACAAATGTTGTTAGTGTAGAAGCAAATTTGTTGGCTAGAAAATCTAGATTAAGGAATGAGAGGAGAGTAACAATAAAAGAAGAGGCATCTAGTTCAGATTTAAAAATAGATCAATTAGCCAAAAATTTAGAGATAATGGTGGATAGATTAGATAATATAGAAAGGAGACCACAATGGGATAACCAACAGCAAATTAGAAATCCCAACTTCAGGAAAAATACCAACAAAGGAAAATCTAGAGAATCAACACCTGACCAAACAATAAGACCACCTTTCCAAGAGAACTATGCTGAAATTTCTCATCAAAATGCTGATGATGATGACACCATAAATATAATGGGTATAAATGAAGATAACACATCTTTCTTAAACAAGAAGATCAAGAGTTATATGATTTACAACAAATGTAGTTAGATTTTGATGAATCATTTGATTACAAACAAGGTTATGATTTTGCTATCAATGAAGTACATAAACAATATAACCTTAGAACCAAGAAAAACATAGAGCCTTCTACTAAGAAATATGCACAAACACAAACTAAGAAAACATTAGAAGCTCCCACTACTAAATTTATGCAAATTCTCCCTAGGGAAAACAAGCAAAACTCTAATTCAACCCATAAAATTTCAAGCCCTAAAAATTCACCTAGTCCCAAGATTGTTGATATAATAGATGAAGTTGTCCAAACATCAACAGATTCACAAAAATATGTTGTTGTAAAGACAATTAATTCTACTAAAACAACAATTTTAGACTCTATAACACCCACTGCTGATCTAGAATCAGCTGACCCGAAAGTTGTCTCTGTTAAAACAACTTTTGATAATTCAAAATCTGCAAAAAAATATACTTATTCTCAAAATATTCCTGAAAAGAAAACTAAAAATGTTAAGACAGTAGAAACAAAAACTAGAAATGAGAAAATAGCTGTTGAAAAAGAAGACAAACCTACTCAAACCACAATTACTAAAGAAGAGATAATCAAGCTAAGTAAATCACGAGCTCCATTTAATATCCAAGATGAAATTGCAAAATTAAAAATACCAATTCCTCTGACAGAATTGGTAAAACATGATTTGTACAAAACAACTATCACTAAAACCTTAAACATGAATGATGGAGAAGATTCAGTAAGTCTGAGTGATGATCAACCAGAGTTAATTTTTGGTCCTGATGTTAATGAAAAACACCAAGATGGAGTATTTCCACCATTTTACATTAGCCTAACTATTCATGACCAAATATTGCACAATGCAATGCTAGATTCAGGGGCTTCACACAATTTAATGCCAAAAGCAATAATGGAAACCCTGAATTTAGATATCACTAGGCTTGATTAAATATTTGTGTGTCACATTAGTTCAATATCCTGGTAAAAGCATACTCATGGACATTGTAGTAGTTGACATCCCTCCCAAGTATGGAATGCTCTTATCTCGCTCATGGGGAGCTAAATTACAGGGTTCTCTATAACTAGATATGTCATATGCAACAATATCAATTTTTGGCCAACCAAAGAAACTTTATAGGGAAACATTGATGAAATACATGGTGAGTAGTGTAGAAACACCAAGAAAATACCCAATTTACACTACACCTACTGACATGGATTCATTCATCTTATGCAACTCTAAAACTGATATTGAAATCAAAACTGAACTAAAAGATAAAAACAAAACACCAAACAGTGAAAAAAATCTTTCATGAATCATTATGGCACCTAGATTTTGATGGTTCAGTCAATAAATTAGGAGTAGGAGCTGGAGTTTGGATAACTAATATGGAAAAAAATCATGCAAAAGGCCATGCTTTCAGACTAAAATTTAAATGTACCAATAACATGGCTGAATATGAAGCTCTTATTTTAGGACTGCAGATTGTTAGGAATTTAGGAGGTAAAAGAATATCAATTATGGGAGACTTAGAGTTAATTGTAAAACAAATAACTGGAGAATATTCTGTTTATAATCCAAGATTAAGCTGATATAGAGAAACTGTTTTAAATTTGATCAAAGAATTGTTAGAATGTTATTTTTCTGCAATACCCAGAAAACATAACATACAGGCTCACTTCTTAGCAACCTTTGCTAGTACCTATAATCTTCCATTTCAACCAAATTATAGATATAATGTAGAAGTTAAACACAGACCAATAATTCCTGATAATCTTAAATATTGGCAAATTTTCTCACAAGATGAACAGATTTACCATTTCATGAAGAATGAAGGGGAATTTCAGAACTGTAAGATAGATACAGATTGTACCATAGATCAGAATTTAGATACTGAAAATGATTTGAATAATGTAGATGTAAATAACTTACGTTTTTCTAAACCTACTAAATTTAGTCAATTAGACATAGATAATTTAGAAAAAATAGGGATTGAAGAGTTAGCAGATGATGAATATGATATTTTGAACCTAAAAGATAACTTTTTACCAAAAGGCTTAACTCCTTTAGAAGAATTATTTGACTCTAATGATGTTGCAAGAAAACCCAAAATGGAGCCACTTAGATCTGATATTGAGGAATGTAATATTGGTACAGAGTTAAATCCTAAAATGATTAAACTTTCTATAGATTTATATTAGGAAGAAAAAGAAAAATACATAGCTCTTTTTAAGGAATTTCAAGATGATTTTTCTTGGAGTTATGAGGACCTAAAATCCTATGACACTAGCATAATACAACATAAAATACCTATAAAAGAAGACCAAAAACCTTTTAAACAAATGTTAAGAAGGATCAATCCTGTTTTGATGCCTTTAATTGAAAAAGAGGTAAAAAGAATGTATGATGCCCAAATAATTTCACTAATCAGATATTCAGATTGGGTTTCTAATCTAGTTCCCACTAGAAAAAAGACAAGAGAAATTAGATTATGTGTTGATTTTAGAAATTTAAATAAGGTATCCTTAAAAGATAATTACCCTTTACCAAAGATGGATCGCATTTTAAAAAGGGTATTTGGTTCTTCTAGAATTTCATTGTTAGATGGATTTTTTGGATATAACCAAATTCTAGACCAACCAGAAGACCAAGTCAAAACTGCTTTTACTACTCCATTGGGCACTTTTATGTATGTGAAAATGCCTTTTGGGTTAATGAATGCAGGAGCCACTTTTCAAAGAGATATGGATATAGATTTTGCAAAGGAGATTCATGAATTCCTAGTGATTTATTTAGATGACATTAATGTATTTTCAAAGACTGATTATGAACATTTAGATCATCTCAGGCAAGTCTTTCTTATATGCAAGAAATTTGGCATCTCTGTAAACCCTAAGAAAACTTTATTTGGATTGGAAGAAGGAAACTACTAGGACATATTATATCTAAAGAGGGAATTAGGATAGACCCAACCAGAATAGAGGCAATTCTTAACATTAGTCCTCCTAGGAACATTACAGAGTTATAAGCTTTTCTAGGTAAAATGAACTTCCTTAGAAAATTCATCTCAAATCTAGCTGAAATAATCAGAGAACTTAAAAATATGCTTAAAAAAGACTTAGTACTTAAATGGACTATTGAAGCTAAGCAGTCTTTTGAATCAATTAAACAAGCTTTAACCAGAACACCAGTCCTTATAAGTCCCGACTTTAAAAATGATTTCATCATTTTCTCCTTTGCTTAAGAACACACTATTGCTGTAGTTTTACTACAGAAAAATGACCAAGGCTATGAGGATCCCATTGCTTTCTTTACCAAATCACTCAGAGATGCCACTTTAAAGTACAATGTAATGGAGAAACAGGCCCTAGCTTTAGTAAAGGCCATCAAAGACTTTAGAGTGTACATTATTTAGTGACACATCATTGTCTATGTTCCAAATGTAGTTGTAAAATACATTCTAACACAGAATGGTCACGATGGTAAAAGAGGCAAGTAGATTGCCACAATTTTGGAATATGACATAGAAATCAAACCCACCAAACTCATAAAAGGTCAAGGTTTAGCCAAACTCATGGCTGAATCAAATTTTCATGCTTTAGACATTAATTTTGTTGCCCAAATAGATGATCAGGAAGAGATGGAAACTCCAGATATCAGTGAAGCCTTTTCAGACTCACCATGGTATGCAGATATTGTATTTGTATTACTAAATTTACAAGCTCCTCCTGGATTATCAAGAACAAAAGCTAGATTCTTAAAATTGAAGGCAATAATATTTTGTATCATAGTCAATGTATTCTTTTGGAAAGATCATGGTGGAATTTTATTGAATTGTTTGCTTAAAGAAGAAGCTGATAAAGTTTTAGAAGAATTTCATGTAGGTGATCGTTATCACCCAAAAATTTTCAAAACATCACTGTGTCATGTTTGTTTTTGGTCATGGTTCAAATTAGTTTTAGAAGTCAATTTAGGATTTGGTTAAGTGTAGGTTAGATTTTTATAAGTTCGAAGGTCATCATTAAGTTCAAATAAAGTTTTTTAAAGGTTCATTCATTGTCAAAAATCCATAATTTCCATTTATGAGTCATTCCATAAATTTTCAGGTCAAAACTCTAAAATTAGCCAAGAATCCACGTTTTCATAGTGCCAATAGTTCAAAAAAGTTGATTTGCGCTACGAAAGTGCTAATAGTTTCGTAGCACAAACTGGGGAAAATACACTGCCGGCGCTATGAAAGTGCGGTTTATTAACTGTCTTGTCAATTGAGTTGAAATTTGTTAGAATCCGTTGGGAAATGATAGTTTAGGGGTATGATGAGTCAATTAGTGATGAGATTCAATGTACTTACCCATATTACAGTCATAATTGTCACGATAGGGTATTAATGAGGCATCATTCAGTTATGAGATGAGATTTCAAATTCAAAATCTTGCCTAATTTGGTCATTCTCATTTCATTTGCCTCCATATGAGTGTCTGAGCTCTGAAGTAGTCAATCCAAACCTGTGGTTGTTCCATAGAAAGGTTATTTTCATCCTAATCAACCGAGGTTGTTTCATATACTCAAGCGAGGAAGATATATCCTAATCAAGCGAGGTTGTTTCATTTATTCAAGTGAATCTGACAAGTTTTTCTGAGAAGCATGGCAGAGGAAAAGAAAGTTCACAGAGGGGGAAATTTCTTAAGATATGAGCTTCAAAATATGAAGGCCATTGTTGAAGATCCAGCAGTGATGGAGGCATTCAATAGAGTAGGTTGTCTTCAGTTTTGTGAAAAGCTGCAGGGTTGCCACACACAGGTGTCTAAAGAATTTTCCTTGCACTTCAACAGAACAACTAGCAAGGTTGGGATGCTAAGTGTGCCAATTACACCAGAAATTATTGCTACTGTGACAGAAATACCAAGGGGACAAGAAACTTGGTTCAAAGGTTTCAAATTTGATATGGAGCCATGCAAGGAATTCATGAAACCTAATTATATAGATATGGACCTAAATAATGTAACCCCTAGAAGCTGCATCAAAGACACTTATGCAAAGTTGCTGCTCAACATCCAGAGATATTTTACATGTGAAGGTAGGTATCATAAGGTATACACATATCATTTCAAGCTGCTTTTGCATTTCACAGGTAAACTTTCACTTGATTTTCCCTTTTACCTGCATAGCAGTCTTGCTAAAATGGCTGATAAAGTATAAGCCAAATTCGAAGGTTGTGAAACATCTTTGTTTCATCATGGTTTGATGAAGTTGTTTATTTTGAATGAGCTTCAGAAGATAGGCAAGGACTAGTCATCCTTTTTTTTTATAAATGGTTTGAATTGGAAGCATTAAATCCTGCTAGAAGCCCTAAAACTAAAGGAACTTCATCACCACCAGTAGCAGAGTCTAGTCAACCTGTAGTTGCAAAACTGAAGGAATTTGTAAAACTAAAGCCAAGGAAACAAGTTGAGAAAAGGACAGAGTAGACACAAGTGCTTGATACTCCAACTCCATTACCTTCAAAACAGAGGTCAAATATTGTCAAAGAGGAAAAACAAAAACAAGATGTTAGCAGGCAGGAAATCAAAAGAGTAACAAGAAACCAAGAAGTGGCATTAAAGGGAAAAAAAATTGCTACAGATACAGAGGATAGCCCAGTGATAAAGGGAAACTTAGATGACATCCTGCATGCAATTTACGTAGAAGAGACACCCATTGTGCAAGCTGACTTCATTGGAGAAGATGAGCACAAACAGAAAAAATCTAAGTATGTAAAGAAGCTTGAATTTGAGGGTGAAAATGCAGCTTTTGTATTTCAAGATAGAAAGCCTTTAACTAGGCATGCTAAGAAACTTAAGGAAGGCATAAAGGAAGTTTAAGAAGCTATTGAAACAACTAAAGCCCCTGAAGAAGTGGTTGATCTCTCAACACATGCAGAGAATCCTACAACCAACATAACAAAAGAGAAAGAAGAAGAAGTGACGAAGAAAACAGAGTTTAGAAATCTTGAGGAGAAATTGAGGTTGGAAAACCAAGAAAATTTTGTGATGAGAAAAAGGTCTAGAAAGAATAGTATTGAGAAAGCAGAGTTCAAAAGAATGAAGGTACTTTGGGAAGGTCAAACCGGTTCTAGGTCTGAAACACCAAGCAGTGCAGAACAATTTTTCACATGGACAGTTGCAGCCATGAAGAAAGCTAAATTTGTCAGAGTAATCAATACTCACTTGAGAGCCAGTAATATAAGACTTAGAGATCAAGTGGAGGAATTGGAGTAGCAGCTGAAATTGACCCAAGATGAGTTAAAGAACAAAGGTGTAGAATGACAATCATTAAAAAGTCAAAAGCTAAATCAAGTGAAAATTAAGAAGGAACCTCATGAAAAATGTGTTTTTCATATGAAATTTTGATTTGATGAAACCAGTGTTATTTTGAGTTTTGGCACATTTATGGTTTTCATTTTGAAAAAATTTGGACAAAACTGCTCACTCAACAGTTTCGTAGCGCAAACAGTGTAAAAAGAGTGAAAGGTGCTACGAAACTGCTGTAGCAGCGTTTTTCACTCTTTCTCATAAATTTTTAAAGGGAAAAAGTATGAATTATGATTTTAAATTTCCACGGAGGATGTATTAAATGATAATGAAGATAATCCTAGAGGAAATAAATCAAAATTTTGAAGGAAAAAAGGTAAAAAAGTTGCGCTACGAAACTGTGTTGTTTTCGTAGCACAGGTCTATTTCAGCTCATTTGAACAGTTTGATGATGGTTTTGGACAACTGGAACTTAGGGAGGATTTTGGGCAGGTGTTACTTTAGTTTCTAACAGCAAGTAATCTAAAAATGATGAGTTTATGATGGTCAGAGTGTCTCAAGAGTGCAAAGGACCCTATGCCTATAAAACAGGGGACTGTTTCCTACTTTGATGGAGGTCAGCATTATGGACATTAAGATTTGGAGCCAATCATCTAGATTTGACCAAGTGTTAATACATTTGGAAAAGAATGTAATCTAATTAAGATAAGGTTTTTATAGATAGGTGATTAAGAGTTTGAATCCTATTTGTAATAGGACTGTTTAGTGGATTAGTTGTCCTTTTGTAATAAATACCATGTCATATGGTTAGGCAAGTTGTCAAGAGTCAGGAGTTCAATGTATCTAGCTGTAGATAAGGTTATCTTATGTTCTAAGTGATATATAAATGATCAAGAATTCGAATATGCAAGTTTGGACATTTTTAGCAAGAGATTGTGTTTATTGTAAGTAACTGGTTTTCAGCTTAATACAAAGTTTTGTACTTATTAAACTTGAGATTCATAACGAGTTCTAGTGTGTTCTTGTTCTAATTGCATTTTATTACTATCCTATGGTAGTGTTATTTGTTTATGTTACTTAGAATTCATCTTTGATGCTTTGACTTCCTATATAGACAAACTGACTGTGTTTTTTACTGTTTCACATGTGTATCTCTTGACTAGAACTTTGACATCTCTTGACTTCCATGCTAAGTGGATTGTTTGGTTTTACTGAAACTATTTTGACTCCATAAGCCAAATTTTCACTTGCTGATGTGATTTGCAACCAATATCTATCATTAATCTACTTAATACCCCACATAGAGTTAGCCATCTATATTTCTATCAAAAATCATAAACCCTTGAGAGAGCCCTCTCAGGTTGAGGAGGCTAAGCCTCAATCGAATGATTGGTTTGAAATAGTTACATGAAATTGATTTGATTAGTAGCCTATCAGGTCTAATTTTGTCATAAAATTTTGGTGTGTCTATTGGGAGCGTGAATATTATACTCTCCCGAAATTTTGAAGCTGAACTTCTGAAGGTAGCATGAGCTCAGGAAGCCTTTCGAGGCTGCATCTACCTTGGTGACACCATTCAGAATTTATATGATAAAAGGTGGATTTGAGAAGGAGATACACTAAGAGTAATCCTGACCCAGATCCACCTACCATCATGGACAATCCAAACACCATTTCCAAAGGCAGTAAAGGCATTTATGAAATATCAGGTATTCCATCACATTCAAAATCCTTGTCCTCTGAAATTTTAAGAAGTCCTGAAGATAAAAGAGTTGATGATAAAATTTAGGAGGTTTTGTTTAGATCAGAAAGTGAAAAAGAGGTAATTGAAATTATCTTAGACTTTCATAAGAGAGGTAGTGATACCTCAGCTCTAGTAACACATGAATATAAAGAAGAGTTTTGGGAAGCTGTTACTTCTGAGTTGTTTTTGGAAAAGGAGTCTTTAGATAAATTCAAAGAGTTTGACCCTTTTGAAGTATTGTTGAAAAGTAAAGATAGTTTACCTCTTCCAAATTGGAGTTCAATTTTTAGTGGACCACAAAGACAAAACAATCCTCCTCATAGCAGTTTTTCATTCTCTATTTCTACCATCCATAAAACTGCTATAGTCCCTCTAACCATGGCTGGAAATGTACCTCCTCCACTTGCTGCACTTGCTAGATATGCCTCCCTCGTTCTTCCAGCTGTCTTACATGACCTCCCTAGGAAATATGCTGCTAGAATCAAAACTTGGGGAAGTGATGAAAACATTACAGCAGAAGAACATGTGGACCAATTTAATGATTTTATAGACAGGGAGGAGGTTGATGATGAAGATGTGAAGTTGAGGTTGTTTGCTCATAGTTTTACTGGTGAAGTTAGGAAATGGTATAAAGCCCTTACCCCTGGAAGTATTCATAATTGGAATGAGTTTGAAGATAGTTTTATGAGAAAATGGGGAAATAGAACTAATCCAGTACAAGCCCTCACCGAGTATAGCACTTTGAAAAGAGATGCTGATGAATCTGTTCAAAAATTTTCAAAAAGGTTTAATAAAGTGTATGAATATATTCCTGCCCATTTGAAACCACCACAAGCCTTAGCTCAGATGAGATATGCTGAAGCCTTTGACTATGAGTTTTCTATACTGCTGAGAGAAAGAGAATCTCCTTCACTTGCTGAAATGAAAAATTATGTAGTGAAGGTAGAGGTTAATTTAATAGCAACTAAAAAATAAAAAATGGGTAAGACTAAGTTGAAAGAAGAAGAGAAGCCTTCTTCCTCTACCTCTCAGGATAAGCTGGATTCAATGATGAAAACAATGGAAAAATTTATGAATAGGTTGGCCCTTGGGAATACCTCTACTCCTCCTGCACAACATGAACCTTAATTTAGAAAACCTCAGTTCAAGAGACCTCAGAATCAATAAAGGCTAAGGGCAAACAGAATCAACAGCCTGATCCTCTAGTGAGACCTCCTTTCCAACAGAACTTGGTTGATGAAGAAGATGATCCTGAAATTTCTGAAGAGTCTATTCACTGTTTTGATGAGGAAATGTCTGGAGTTTTCTTGACAAAATAAGAACATGATCAATCATACCAAAGTAATCATGGAGAGGAAACATCAAATTATCTAAAGGGGTATCGAAATGCTATTTTTGAGATTCAAAAACAATACACTCTCAGAAATAGAAATGTGCCTATTATTGCAAACAAAACGCAGCCTAAGAAAGATGCTCCTAAGGTTGCTGATGGCAAGAAAGATGCTCCTAAGGTCCCTGGAGGTAAGAAAGATACACCAGTTGTTCCTCCTATCAAAGAAGCCGAAAAATATGTTTATGTTTTTAGCCTTGAGAATCAAATTTCTAAGATTAAAATATCAGTCCCTTTTGCTGAGGTTCTCAAGGTAAATGAATATAGAAGCAGGATTGTCAAAATGTTGAATTCACAACCAGGAGCTGCTGATATCTTGAATGTTTTAGAAGATCATCCAACCATATACTTGGGTCTAAGACTAGAATATGAAAAAAATGAGGAGGTGCCTCCTTTTTATGTGAGCCTTAGCATTCACGACATGACATTGCATAATGCTATGTTGGATTCAGGGGCCTCTCACAATCTTATGCCCAAAGTAATCATGGAAAGAATGGGGTTAGAAATAACTAGGCCATATAAAGACTTGTTTTCTTTCGATTCGAAAAGAGTTCAATGCATTGGTTTAATCAAGGATGTTGTTATTGGTCTAACACAAATTCCTGCTAAAACTGTGGTCATGGACATCGTGGTAGCAGACATTCCACTGAAATTTGGTATGCTTTTGTCAAGGTCATGGGAAGCGAAAATCATAGGTACAATGCAGATGGACCTTACTTATGCTACCATTCATATTTTTGGTGAGAAAAGAAGACTGTATCGAGAGACAAGAATGGCCTACATGGTGAGTAGTAAAGAAAAACCCAAAAAATTTCCAATTTATGCTCTTGATATTGAACTTGGTTATGATATTATTTTCAATGAGTTGACTAATGAAGTAGAAGAGAAAATGAAAGAAAAAAATCAGAGTTCTGAAATTCAGCAGTCTGAAAATCAGCAAACAGAAGATCAGAAAATCAGTGATAAGGAGGTGGAAGGTTGGTGGTCATTGCATTTTGATGGATCAGCAGGCAGAGAAGGAGTAGGAGAAGGGATTTAGATCACAAGTCCAAGTGATGAGAGTAAGTTATTTTCCTATAAATTGAACTTTGATTGCACAAATAACATGGCTGAGGATGAATCATTGATTTTGGGCCTAGAGGTTTTGAAAGGAATGAATACTCAATTTTTTTTTGTTTTTGGAGATTCATAGTTAGTCATTAAATAGGTTGAAGGTGTTTATCAAATAGAATATATAAGGATGAGGGCATATAGAAACTTAGTTTTGGACATGCTGGAAAACTTTCAAGCTTATTATTTCATGGTCAAAACTAGAGAACACAACTCCATTGCTGATTCTCTTCTTGTCTCTGCAAGTATTTTCATTATTACTATGCATTCCATAGAAAAATATGAGGTTGAGATTCATCATAGACCAACTATCCCTGATAATATTACTCATTGGAAAGTTTTTGAGGATGATGAACAAGTGAAGAAATTTATTGAGCTGAAAGAAGAGTTTGAAAGTATACAAGTAGATCAACAAAATATGCTTGCTGAGTCTAAAGGGGAATCTAAAGTTTTGCAACTAAAGAAAAATTCTATACCAAAGGCACTCATACCTCTTGAAAATTTTATTGATCAGAATTTGTTTTTAAAACACCTAAGATACAAGCTGATGATGAAGAAGTTGGAAGCTATAACCTTGGTACAATAGCTATGCCCAAAATTATTAAAATTTCAAAGTTTCTTTCAACTGATATGAAGTTTAAGTATATTGAAATGATGAAGATATTTATAGATGTGTTTTCTTGGAATTATGCTAATTTGAAAGAATATGACCCCACTATTATTCAGCATACTATTCCCATAAAAGAAAATGAAAAGCCTTTTAAGAAGAAGTTAAGGAGGATCAATCCACTTCTCATGCCTTTGATTGAGAAGGAGATCAAAAAAATCTTTGATGCCAAAATCATTGTCCCAATCATATTTTCAAATTGGCTTGCAAACTTGCTTCCAATTAGGAAAAATAGTGGAGAAATCAGAATATGTATTGACTTTAGAAATTTGAATAAAGCCTCTCTGAAGGAAAATTATCCTCTCCCAAAGATGGACCAAATTTTGCAAAATATTGTTGGTTCTCAGAGAATGTCTATGCTTGATGGTTTTTCAGGTTATAATCAGAGCTGTGTACATCCTGATGATTAGGAAAAAATAACCTTTAATACACCATGGGGTACTTTCATGTACGCCAAGATGCCATTTGGTCTCATGAATGGAGGAGCTACTTTCCAGAGGGCAATGTATATTTCTTTTTCTGAAGAGAAGGACAAAATGGTGGTTTTTTATCTTGATGAAATAACAGTCTTCTTAAGGAGGGAAGAAGATCACTTGAAACACCTAGAAATAATTCTATTGAAGTGTAGGAGGTTTGGCATCTCTCTAAATCCCACAAAAAGTATCTTCACTTTAACTTCAGGTAAATTACTTGGACACATAATTTCTAAATATGGGATTAAGATTGATCCAAACAGGGTCAATGCAATTCAGAAGGTGGATTTGCCAAGAAGCAGGAAGGAGATTCAATTTTTCCTTGGAAAGATAAATTTTGTAAGACGATTTATTCCTAATTTTGCTGATATTATGAAGGACATAACAAGGATGCTGAAGAAGGGAGTTGACATTAAGTGGACAGTAGAAGCAAGACACTCATTTGAGGAGATCAAAAGGGCACTTACCCAAGCACCGATATTGATCAGTTCAGATTTCTTAAAATAATTCCTGGTTTTTACTTTTGCATCGGAGAATACTATCGCTAGAGTTCTGCTACAAAAGGGACATCAAGGTATTGAGCAGCCTATTTCTTTCTTTAGTAGGAAATTAACCAACTTTGAGCTGAAATATAATATCTTAGAGAAGCAAGCCTATGCCTTGGTGAAGGCTATAAAAGATTTTAGAATTTATATTCTGCATTCTCATATTGTGGCTTTTGTTCCTAATATTGTTGAGAAAGACATCCTCACTCAAGCTAATTCTGATGGTAAGAGGGGAAAATGGATTGCTAAATTGCTGGAGTATGATATAGAGATTAAGCCAACAAAATTGGTCAAAGGGAAAGGCTTAACAAAGTTGATGGTGTAGTCAAACTTTGACTGTCTTGACATAAATTTAATTGCAGAAATATCAGAAAATTCAGATGAGGAAGAAGAACTAGTTCCTATTGAAGAAAAATACATCACCTTAGATTGGTACAAGGAGGTTATCTTTGTCCTACAACATCATAAGGCACCTGCTGATATAAAAATGTCTAAAGAAAGGTTTGTTAAGCTAAAATCTTTGAGATATTTTATTTTTGACAGAAATCTATTTTGGAAGGATACCAGTGGAATTTTGTTGAATTGTTTGCTGGAAGAGGAGGCAGATAAAGTAATTGAGGAGTTTCACAAAGGAGATTGTGGAGGTCATCATTATTGGAAGGCCACAATGAACAAGATTCTTAGAGCATGATATTATTGGCCTACAATGTTTAAGGTTGTCTACAAAAAGATTGTTTCCTGCCATGAATGCAAGATTTCGAGGGTAAGAAGAAGCTTGTACCTTTACCTTTAATGCCTATCTATGTGGAAGTGCCATTTCAGCAGTGGGGGCTAGATTTTATTGGAGAGATTCATCCATCATCATTAGGTTAGCATCGCTAGATTCTCACAGCGACTGATTACTTCACCAAATGGATTGAACCAATCCCAACTAGGCAAGCAAATAATTCTGTGATTATTTATTTTTTAGAAAATAATATCTTGTCTAGATTTGGTTGCCCCATGAAGATTATAACTGATAATGCACAGGCATTTAAGTCTAAGAAGCTAAACAATTTCTGTCATCAATATCATATTACTCTTGGGAATTCTACTGCATACTATTCGTAAGGGAATGGTCTTGCTGAATCTTCTAACAAGAGTCTTGTGAGGATCATTAAAAAGGTGTTGCAGGAGAATAAGAAGGCTTGGAGTTTGAAGCTGAAGTATGCCTTATGGGCCGATAGGATATGAAAAAAAAGGTCAATTGGAACATCACCATATGAATTGGTATATGGGGATGAGGCTATTTTTCCTACATCTCTAGGGGTACCTGCCATGAAGCTGATTCAAGATTTATAAGAGGAACCAAATGCATTCCATAGGAGAATCAATCAGCTAATATCTCTGCAAGAGAAGAGAAATGAAGTTTATAACAGCAATCAACAATCTCAAAATAGAATCAAGAGGACATTTGATTAGAAGACCAAGCAGGAAATTTTTCAAATTCAGGATGAAGTGTTGAAATGGGAGGCCAGAATTGAAGAGAAAGGCAAACATGGTAAGTTTGAGAACTTGTGGAAAGGTCCTTTCAAGATAGCTTCTTTCCATGGGAACAATACTTACAGACTGCAGTAGATGGATGGAAAATCATATGCTAGAGGACCTGTTAATGGCAGGTTTTTAAATCATTACTCTTCCTGAAATCTGATTGATCATTCATGTCATTGTACATATTCCATGTTATGAGTTTTTTCTGCTAATAATGACAAGCTAAATCAGAAATCTTGAGCCCGAGGTAAAGGCCATTAGAGCTTGAGGAGAAAGCTTGGCAATTTCAAAGTTTTTCTGTTTTGGTCAAGAAAATGGATAGCAGCACTAGAACTACTGGTTCTTAGTGTACCAAAGGGGCACACTATCCCAAGTGGAGCCACTGTTATCACCCAAAAATTTTCAAAAAATCATTGTGTCATGTTTGTTTTTGGTCATGGTTCAAATTAGGTTTAGAAGTCAATTTAAGATTTGGCTAAGGGTAGGATAGATTTTTATAAGTTCAATGGTCATCATTAAGTTCAGATAAAGTTTTTCAAAGGTTCATTCATTGTAAAAAATCCATAATTTCCATTTAGGAGTCATTCCATAAATTTTCAGGTCAAAACTCTGAAATTAGAGCCACTAGTTCAAAAAATTTGATTTGCGCTATCAAAGCGCTAATAGTTTCGTAGTGCAAACTGGGAAAAATACACTACCAGCACTACGAAAGCGTGGTTTCTTAACCATATTGTCAATTGAGATGAAATTTGTCAGAATCCGTTGGGAAATGATAGGTTAGGGGTATGATGAGTCAGTTAGTGATGAGATTCAATGTACTTACCCATCTTACAGTCATCATTGTCATGATAGGGTATGAATGAGGCATCATTCAGTTATGAGATGAGATTTCAAATTCAAAATATTTCCTAATTTGGTCATTCTCGTTTCATTTGCCTCCATACGAGTGTCTGAGCTCTGAAGTAGTTAAGCCAAACCTGTGGTTGTTCCATACAAAGGTTATCTTCATCCTAATCAAGCGAGGTTTTTTCATATATTCAAGTGAAGCTGACAGCTTTTTTGAGAAGCATGGCAGAGGAAAATAAAGTTCACAGAGGAGGACATTGCTTAAGATATGAGCCTAAAAATATGAAGGCCATTGTTGAAGATCCAGCAGTGATGGAGGCATTCAACAAAGTAGGTTGTCTTTGGTTTTGTGAAAAGCTGCAGGGTTGCCACACACAGGTGTCTAAAGAATTTTCCTTGCACTTCAATGGAAAAACTACCAAGGTTGGGATGCTTAGTGTGCCAATTACACCAGAAATTATAGCAACTGTGACATAAATACTAAGGGGACAAGAAAATTGGTTCAAAGGTTTCAAATTTGATATGGAGCCATGCAAGGAATTCATGAAACCTGATTATGCAGATATGGACCTAAATAATGCAATCCCTAGAAGTTGCATCAAAGACATTTATGCAAAGCTGTTGCTCAACATCTAGAGATATTTTACATGTGAAGGAAGGTATCATAAGGTGTACACATCTCATTTCAAGCTACTTTTTCATTTCACAGGTAAAATTTCACTTGATTTGCCCTTTTACCTGCATAGGAGTCTTGCTAAAATGGCTGATAAAGTACAAGCCAAATCTGAAGGTTGTGAAACATCTTTGTTTCATCATGGGTTGATGAAGTTGTTGATTTTGAATGAGCTTCAGAAGATAGGCAGGGAATGTTCATCCTTTTTGTTTATAAATGGTTTTGAATTGGAAGCATTAACTCCTATTTGAAGCCCTAAAACTAAAGGAACTTCACCACCACCAGTAGCAGAGTCTAGTCAAGCTATAGTTGCAAAACTGGAGGAATTTATAAAGATGAAGCCAAGGAAACAAGTTGAGAAAAGGATAGATCAGACACAAGTGCTTGATACTCCAACTCCATTACCTGCAAAACATAGGTCAAAGATTGTCAAAGAGGAAAAACAGAAACAAGAAGTCAGCAGGCAGGAAATCAAAAGAGTAACAAGAAGCCAAGAAGTGGCATTAAAGGGAAAAAAATTTGCTACAGATACAGAGGACAACCCAGTGATAAAGGGAAACTTAGATGACATCCTGCATGCAATTTACATAGAAGAGACACCCATTGTGCAAGCTGACTTCATTGGAGAAGATGAGCACAAACATAAAAAAGCTAAGTCTGTAAAGAAGCTTGAGTTTGAGGGTGAAAATGCAGCTGTTATCTTTCAAGCTAGAAAGCCTTTAACTAGACATGCTAAGAAAATTAAGGAAGGTAGAAAGGAAGTTCAAGAAACTATTGAAACAGCTAAAGCCCCTAAAGAAGTGGTTGATCTCTCAACACCTGTAGAGGAGCCTATAGCCAGCGGAATAAAAGAGAAAGAAGAAGAAGTGACAAAGAAAACAGAGTTTAAACACCTTGAGGAGAAAATAAGGTTGGAAAACCAAGAAATTTTTGTGATGAGGAAAAGGGCTATAAAGCATAGTATTGAGAAAGTAGATTTCAAAATATTGAAGGCACTTTGGGAAGGTCAAACTGGTTCTAGGTCTGAAACCCCATGCAGTGGAGAACAATTTTTCACACGGACAATTCTAGCCATCAAGGAAGATAAATTTGTCAGAGTAATCAATACTCACTTGAGAGCCAGTAATAGAAGACTTAGAGATCAAGTGGAGGACTTGGAGCAGCATCTGAAATTGAATCAAGATGAGTTAAAGAACAAAGGTGCATAATGACAATCATTAAAAAGTAAAAAGCTAAATCAATTGAAAATTAAGAAGGAACCTCATGAAAGCTGTGTTTTTAAGTTCATATGGCTTTTAGATTTGATGAAACCAGTGTTATTTTGAGTTTTGGCACATTTACGGTTTTCATTTTGAAAAAATTTGGACAAAAATGCTCACTCAGCAGTTTCGTAGCGCAAATAGTGTAAAAAGAGTGAAAAGCGCTAAGAAACTGCTGTAGCAACTTTATTCACTCTTTCTCATAAATTTTTAAAGGGAAAAAGTATGAATTATGATTTTAAGTTTCTAGGGAGGATGTATTAAATTATAATGAAGATAATCCTGGAGGAAAGAAATAAAAATTTTGAAGGAAAAAAGGTAAAAAAGTTGCGCTACGAAAAGCACTATGAAACTATGTTGTATTTGTAGCACAGGTCTATTTCAGCACATTTGAACAGTTTGATGATGGTTTTGGACAGCTGGAACTTAGGGAGGATTTTGGGCAGGTGTTACTTCAGTTTATAACAACAAATAATCTCTAAATGATGTGTTTATGATCGTCAGAGTGTCTCAAGAGTGCAAAGGACCCTATGCCTAGAAAATAGGGGACTGTTTCCTACTTTGATGGAGCTTAGCGTTATGGACATTAAGATTTGGAGCCAATCATCTAGATTCGACCAGGTGTTAATACATTTGGAAAAGAATTTAATCTAATTAAGATAAGGTTTTTATAGATAGGTGATTAAGAGTTTGAATCCTATTTGTAATAGGACTGTTTAGTGGATTAGCAGTCCTTTTGTAATAAATACCATGTCATATGGTTAGGCAAGGTGTCAAGAGTCAGGAGTTCGATGTATCTAGCTGTAGATAAGGTTATCTTATGTTGTAAGTGATCTATAAATGATCAAGAAGTCAAATTATGCAAGGGTTGGAAATTTTTAGCAAGATACTATGTTTATTGTAAGTAACTGGTTTTCAGCTTAATACAGAGTTTTCTACTTAGCCAAATTGAGATTCATAAAGAGTTCTAGTGTGTTCTTGTTTTAATTGAATTTTATTACTATCCTATGGTAGTGGTGTTTTTTTATGTTACTCATAATTCATATTTGATGCTTTGACTTCCTATATAGACAAACTGACTGTGTTTTTTACTGTTTCACATGTGTATCTCCTGACTAGAACTCTAATATGCCTTGACTTCCATGTTAAGTGGATTGGTTGGTTTTACTAAAGCTATTTTGACTCCATAAGCCCAATGTGCACTTGCTGATGTGATTTGCAACCAATATCTATCATTAATATAATTAATACCCCACATAGAGTTAGCCATCTATATTTCTATCAAAAATCATTAACCCTTGAGAGAGCCCTCTCATATTAAAAAGGCTAAGCCTCAATCGAAAGATTGGTTTGAAATAGTTACATGAAATTGATTTGATTAGCAGCCTATCAGGTCTAATTTTGTGATAACAGTGGCTGTGGAGGACATCTCTACTAGAATACTACTGTAGGAAAAATCTTGAGAGCTGGTTTTTACTGGCCTACTTTTTTTGTAGATGTAAAAAGGTATGTGACCTCCTGTCACAAGTGTCAAATATTTGAGGGAAATAAAAAGCTGTTACCCTTGCCCTTAAAACCCATATCAACAGAAATTCCTTTTCAACAATGGGGTCTTGACTTCATTAGTGAAATTCCCCCTCCATCCTCAACTCAACATAAGTGGAGTCTGACAGCCACTGACTATTTTAATAAGTGGATAGAAGCCATACCCTCTAGGAAAGCCACTGACACTGTCATTATCTCATTTTTGGAAATTTGGATGCCCCCAAAATATTATCACTGACAATGTAGCTGCATTCAAATCCAAAAATATGATTGATTTTTTCCATAAGTACCACATTACCCTTGGCCATTCTACTACATATTACCCTCAAGGTAATGGCCTTGCTGAATCTTCCAATAAAAGCCTTGTGAACATTATCAAAAAATTACTAGAAGATAAAAAGAAAACTTGGAACAAGAGGTTAGTTAATGCCTTATGGGCAGATAGACTTACCACTAAAAAATCTATTGGTACATCTCCTTACCAACCTGTTTATGGAATGGATGTTGTTTTTCCATCTTCCTTAGGAGTACTAGTAATGAAGATAATCCAAGAATTACAAGTTGAGATGAATGAAATTCAAAGAAGGATTAATCAAACCATTCACTTGTAGCAAACAAGAGAAGAGGTTTATCTTAAGTCTCAAGTTATCCAAGATAAGATTAAGAATTTTTTTGACAAAAAGAGTAAAGAAGATGATTTCTACATTGGTGACAAAGTTCTAAAATGGGATTCAAGGAAAGAAGAAAAAGGTAAACATGGGAAATTTGATTTCCTACGGAAATGACCTTATGTTATTTATGGTTACTGAGGTAACAATGCTTTCTTTTTGAAAGAGATGGATGGATCAGATCTGCTAGGTGGACCTGTCAATGGTAGAATGCTGAAGCATTACTACTCTTTAGAAATAACCAGTAGTTAATTTTGTTTACTTTATCCATTGTAAATAAAATTACAGATTTTAGATTGGATTGGATGTTTTCCTAACAAAGTTGAAGCCCGGAGAGAAGGCCCTAAGCTTTGAAAGGTAGAATATCATAAGTATGAATAATTTCGGAGGTCAGACAACATTTAAAAGGTCAGCACAGTCAAAATTCAAAGGCTACTAGTCTCAAAGTTCTTGAAATTTCACCAGGAAATACCATCCCCATATGGAGCCACTATTAGGGTCCTATAATAATAGGTTTCATAATTTTTGAATTGACTTTGATTAGCCTTGTAAATATGTCCATACCTTGCTTTCTACAAGTTGTTTTCCCATATTTGAAAATAATAAAAAATGAAGAGGGTAAAAGTCTTAAAAGAAAGATCAAAGGACTTGAAAAAAAAGAGAAAAAAGAATGTAAAAAATGGACGCAAAACAAAAAAAAGACACAAGAATAATACATGAAGGCGATGCAAGTCAAAATGGCACTACTTTTACTTTTATTGCAAAAATAATGATTATGTGCAGATTGTTCAAATTGCCATAATCCATGATGAGTTAAATAGTTTAATCTTAACTTTTTCATGCCTTAAATTTCATATTTATAGATAGAGAATAAAGATCCGTCAAATAGTTTAAACTTGACAAATCAATAGATAGTTAGAGAATAAATGAGGAGCTCAATAGTTTAATTTAAGCACTCGAGATGAAATAAGGTTAGAGTTAGATAGTTTATGCTTTAAAAGAAAAATGGATTAGGGTTGCAAGCTCAAATGCACCCATGAAAATAATGAAAAAATGATAGAATAAATGATGGGTAGGTAGAAAGCAATTTTATAATGCATGTATAAATATTGTTTAGAAAATTACTAATTTCCCTTCCCTCAAAGTATTCCATTATTAAAAACCTTCAGTTATAAAGGCTCAAAGAATTTCTCTGACTTTTGTTGGGACTGGACCCAAGGCTTAATGATTGATTGGCACTAGGTATTGGATTCCCTTCATAAAAAACCTTGTTCCTCAACATTATCACCCTTTTTCTAAGACAAAATCCCTTTTCCTAAGTTAAAACACCTTTTTTCTTAGGGAAAGTAAAACCCCTTAACTAATTTCATTTCATACAAAAACATTCAAAAAAGCCACAAAAATACTATTTATCCTAAGGATTAAGTGTAAATGTTGAAAATGGGGCCATCATTGTGCCCAAATGCTTATTTTACACATTGGTGAGTTCATTTATATGTATTTCCGCTCATCTCCATTCTCATGTTAACATTTAATGTAATATATTAAATCCCTTTTATTAAAAAACCCAAACCCACTTTATTATAAGTTTAACCTATGGTTCTAATTCCCAACGTGACATATTCTGCTCCCCCATAGTTAAAAAAAAAATAAAAAGCATATGTTATATATATTCCCCGCCCAAAGGTTGTAATACAATTGTAAATCACTCATTTTTTGTGTAAATCACATATCCGCCTATCCTGTAAATACATTAGATTTTACATTTAAACATGTTTTAAATGTATTATATTAACCCCGCCACATAACAAACTCACAGGCCCCATGCCCATCCGCCTAGAAACTCCATCTCCAAATCTCATCTGTTTGCACTATCCTTTCCCGATCCGATGAACTACACATCATATCACATTTTTAATAACGTGATCGTTAATCCATTTTGGATTTACGATATGGGAAGTATTGCCCTCCCCTCTCTCCTCCACGCGTCCTTTTCTCACTGGATCGCATTCGATTGCAAAATCCCACAAACCACCCTTCAGCGTTGCGATAATCACTTCACGGTATTCAACCCCCCGTCGCCAAACCGCCTCCCATCTGACTTGACCCACATTGAATGCAGATAATGTTTAACCCAAATTCTCTATAAAACTTCATATTCATGCATTTTAAACCTTTTCTGCTCATTTAACCCTTTCCAACTAAAGAAAAGACGCAGTTGCTTCTTGTTAATACAAAAAAAACCAGAATTTGGCCAAATTCATTGCTACAAATTGCTCGGAGCCTCCTGTTTTCATCCAAAAAGACTTCAAATAGCTTTTGAAAGATCCCTGACGCCCTAGAAACCCTATTTCAAGTCAAAATACCTGCAATAATAGGTATTATTCAAAGAAAATACCCTTCTGTCATTTGAAAATAAGCATACTGTAAATTTAAGCCTCGTGAAGCCTGTTTGTCTACCTTTATTGCCTTCAAAAATTGTATTCGCTATAATAATCCTGATAAAACCACAGTTTTGAATACTGTAACCTATTTTAAGCAAAATTGAAGAAATTTAAGTATTTACAGACCCTAAGAGAACCCATGATTGATTTAAAAATCCTTTACGAATATTCATAATCCCTCTGCACATTGAATAAACTGTTTTAGGTTTTTTTTATCCAAAGAAGAGCAATAAACCCTTGTTAAACTTTCTTGAGACTGTAAAAAGGTATAAAGAGTGATTCTGGAGCAGAATTGAAAATTTTAACCAGAAGAAAACCTAATTTTACCTATTATTGTTTAAAAGAGACCTCTCTCATACCAAAAATACCTTCTGTAAATAGTCTAAGCTTACAGAAGTGTACAAAAGCCTAAAAAAACAGAGTTTCTAAAATATGGAGGTCAAAATTATCAAGAACAAATCCAGTAACAGCTTCTAAAAGCAGCATTGTCATAAATCCAATACAACCTCCTATTGTAGATGTTGAGCATACACCTTTAGTTGATGTTGATTATAAGATAACTGATCCAGTAATTGAATTCAATCTTCTTGATCTCCACTGCTGGAGTCTAGAAAAAGCTTTAGATCAGGGAGATTAAGTTAAAATTTGGGAGTCCAATTTACCCTAATATGTGGTTCCCCATACCCATCAGTGTCCAGAAGTCATTAGACTATTCCCCTGACAAAAGAGCTATTTTTAATGTTGAAAAAGAAGTATTATTCACTATTATTGTAGAATCTATAAACCTAATGCTTCAGTTGAAACCAAATCCTAATGTAGTCCCATTAACCATAGAAGCTATTACAAAGCTTTATATTGAGTTATATTTTCCTAAGAGATTTTAGTTCTTCCAAAAATTCACGCCTTCATATGTTGAAATCCCAAAGATAAACCCTCCATATTCATCTTCCAAATTTCCTGAAGGATCAAGACATGTTATTTAAGTTTTATCCTTTATCCTTAGTTACTTTACTGATGAGAACATTGATGAGTCTATACTTGGTTTTCTATCTTCTTTTGTGATTGGTTAACCTCCTTCTGTCATTTATAACTATGCTAAGTATATAGTTGATAGTATCCTTGATCAGCTTGTAAAACTTCCCACTGAAGGAGTTTTCATACAGACCTCCTTCTTCTTTCATATGTTCATTTACTTCCAAGAAGATAAATGCTACAGGTCAAATAACCTCCTCATCAGCTCAGAGGAGAAGATAAATATGGAAGGAATACAGAGACCTAAACTAAACCTACTTCTTCGAAGGTAATGCACCCGTATAATAGCCAGAGAGCGTTATAACACACCTGATCAATGAAAAGGTCGTGTTAGTGGCTAGGGAAACACTCTATTTAGACTAGGGGGCAGCGTTACCCGTGTTTTGAGTTTGAAACAGGAAAAACCTGCGGAGAATGATTTGAAATTCCAGATTTTTATCATAAGAGAGTTAGTACAAAATGGAAACTGCAAAGCACTAATCTCTTATTGGGCCTTGCCAAAAACAACTAAACTCTCAAGGAAGGAAAAAGAATGGGAAGTTGAGGAAACATCTTGGTTTTTTCTATTTAGAACTGGTGGAAGGAGAAAGGAAATGATTGCTCTCTCCATCTCCTATAAAATGGAGCTGTAGGCTCTTAGTTCAAGGTCGAAGGTTTGTCAAGGATTTTTTGAATACATCTGAAGTAGAGAATTATTGTTGTAGTGTGAAGGTCAAAAATCAAAGAGGTTCATTGAGAACTTGTTGATCAAGACATCACCACATTGAGAGATAGAGAGATTGGAAGGTTGAGGAGGGCTTGGTGCAACTGACGGTTGTAATCCTCCTTTTTATAAATCAATAGAACTGTATCTGTTTTGTCCATTGTATGCGTCAACATTGTTATTGTTTCTCAATTACTTATATAGCATGAGATGAATGGCTTAGATGTACATTGTTTAACGTTTGTTATATGTTAACTAAATTGATAGGAAATGTATGTTGTGGTAGAGATTACACGGGTGCTTTGATTGATCATAGGGTTGAGATTTGGAGCTGGTGAAGGAGGATCCCTGCTTCGCTGCTTAGCGCTCTCCAAAATACTTCAAGATCATAAAAGAGGTAATATTCCACCTTATTCCATCAAGTTGTTTAAGTTGATATGAGCATGTATGTATATTCTTCGTGAACTATACAGCTAATCTTACTATCTTCCTCGGGCACCGAAAAGCCCTAAGAGGGATATTAGAGAACCAACAACCCAAGCATTTTACCCTATAGCAGAATTGGCGACTCTGCTGGGGATTTAACCCTAAGTTTCTGAATTTTTTCCTTCCTTCTTTCCTCTATTCATATATCCTTCTGACTAGCTTTTATGCCCAGTAAACATTTCAAAAGCTCACAGAGTTCAGTCCTGTGCTCTTTTTGGCCATCTGAAGAACTTTACCCTGGCTAACACTGTCTTTTTCAGTATTCCAGAGTGTTATAATGCAACCTAGCTTTGATTATAGTGCGTTAGTCTCTTCATTAACGTTGTCTCTGCTCAGAACCAGTGCGTTACTCTGCCAAAAAATTGCTGTTCACCCCTGTGTTGTGTTCCTTTTTGGTTGCAGAGTTTTGGCCATCAGAACCACTTCTTGACTGAATCCTTGTGCTTGTTTACCAGTTGGCATCACTATTTGTTTGTTCTTGTTTAATTCTGAAAATTAATTCTGAAAATTTCAGTTAAAAGACTGTTAAGATGAGGTAAATAGATATCTGAATCTTTAAGGTTAAACTTTGCTATTTGAGTGTTAGTGAATGGATGTTGAAAGGAAACCTCTCCTTGTAGAAATACTCTTCATCGAATTGAATATTTAGAGCATATTTTTGCATGGTTTCTTGAGTTAGAGTCTCATTACATTTCATACATCCACTCCCCCTTCACAAGACTAATAATCAAGTACACTAAGAATCAAGCGACAATAAAATCAATCACATTAATTTTTTTGAGCTCACACCAATAGTAGTTCAGGCTAGGATCTTGGGTTAGGAAAAAGTGAGAAAATCACCCAAGATCTCAAAACTTGAGACTAGAGTCATTAACAAGCGAAATCCTACGGCACTCATATTATCAGGACCACTCCTTTACTGGAGCTAAGCACGAGACAACACTTGGGTGCACAAGAAGGTAGCCCACCTTCGACTGCATCCGGTGGGCATTCTATATATTGGGGTTCCCTTTGGTGATGTCGAAACTAGATCAGGGATCTAGGTGTTCTGCCCATATAGCATGCTGTCCTAGACCATGGACCCCCTTGATGATGTCTGTGATTTGAGGTATCGTTAGTGGCCATAATTTTTAGGGACTTACACAAGGTGACTGGGACGAGCTGTCTTGGTACCTGAAATAGACAGACCTACTTTGTATTCGGTCTTTAGGAGGATAATCATCTTCACGAGAGTGCTTGCACCTATCGTATGAGGTTTGGGAGAAGCTCTAGAGTAACCGTAACTGTAATTTCGACCAACCCTCTCTGTATACTATTGTGATATTGGATTTCATCACCAGAAAATGGTAGTACTCAGACAGGGCACCTTATTCTGGCTGCTTGCTGATTGATTTTAGAGAGTCCTTTTTTCTTTTTTTAGGTGTGTGGTTACTGTCATTGAGACTTTATAATACATCACAATTTATTAAAAATTTGTTAAAAATAAACAGGTCACCGTGGCGTCATCCGACCAACGCCGTCTGTCTTGATGACAGCAAGGTCTACCTCCTCTAACTCTTGAGGAAGAACTGAACCTTGGTGAACCCGTGCCTTCTGCGGAAGGGCAATCTCCATTGACAAACCTTAATTTTCACATAGCCTCATATCATACGGAATTTTCAGAGGACCCTTTCACGGAAGGTGTCATACCTCATTACAATCCTCCACTCACTGATCCGTCGGCAACTGTGATAATTTTAGATTCCACCATGCGAAGACATGTCTTCGGCCGCACAAACATCCATTTCACAACCGACATGCACAGGGTCGATACCAATGGCAACCATCCCAGGTTCGCCATCATCCTGCTTGCCAGTTGTTAGTTATATGCCATTACTTGGTAACCCCAGTAGTCAACTTATGCCTAGTCCCAACCCTACAGTCATCACAACTGTGAGTAACTCGCAGAGTCTTTCGGGATCTACTCCTACCATGACCACGTTGGGACCTATGGTTTCTCCTCCCATGAGTGGGACTACTTCGGTTCCTTTTAGAAACCCTTTCGGTTGGAACCCTTTGCTGAGTTCAAACCCCTTAGCCACCATACCAGGGGGCAGTGTCACCAGCACGCAAACAACAGGGAACATTTCACTACCCCTGCAATCATTAGGACAAACCGGACAACCTATTGTTAACACTATTCCCTTAAATGGTTTAAATATCGGTGTAGGGTCTATGCTGTTGCCGAACTATGCAAGTAGTAGCATGTCTCCAGGAAGCTCTATTGTATCCATATGGACTAACCCACCCCAACCTCCATCTGGAATGGGAGGGCACTTTTATACTGGGGGCAACCAACTGTTCGCCCCGCAATACAATATGCCCTATGGATAGCAACCATATATCCCTACCCCTCCATCTATAGGAAATTTTTATCAAAGTCCTACTTATCCTACTGGTAACACATTGATGGGTGAACCCTATGGTCCAAATAGTCAGCCAATACTTCCTTGGTTAGATTCGGGGGCAAACCCGCAATTTCCATTTTTGGCAGCTCTAGACATTCCTGACATCTATAAACTGACTAATGACCCCATCAATCACAACTCGCTCTGGCCTCCAGTACCGCACAAGATTCCTTCTGACATCCCAAAGTTCGATGGGAAACAAGGGGAAGACCCAGCCGCACACATCAACACCTTTCATTTATGGTCTATATCTAATTCCATGGTGGATGATAGTGTCCGGCTTCAACTGTTTCCCCGCACCCTTATAGGAAATGCCGCCAAGTGGTATATTGAGTTGCCACACGCCGCCATAAACACCTTTTACACTTTAGCAACGGAGTTTCTAAAGAACTTCCAATTACCAATCAGATTTGAAACTGGAATGGAACTATTAACCTCGCCGTGCCAAGACACCGCCACCCACATCTCCAATCACATTCATGAATGGAGGCGTAGGAGGAGGCTAGTCAAAGCGCCAATCCCATATCATCTTCTATCTAATTGGTTTTGTAAGTCTGTCTTACCCCACATCTCTAAAGACATTGGCCCATCCGGTGCGGTTACATAAGATCAATGCATTCTTCGTGCCCAACATTTAGATTTAATCTATTCACAATCTAGCATGCTATATGATTTAATCCCCAATGCCCCTGGTAACCCAAATCCCCCGCTACTCAGAAAATCAGAGCCCATGCCGATGGTCTCGTTGGCACAATCTCTGGCGTAGCCATAAAATAGTCTCAGGGGAAAACCTCCCAGCCATCCTTGGCTGCCACCGCCCCTAACCAAACGACTACTCTTCCTACCGCTGAGGTAAACTCTGTGAAAAATTTACAAAAACCTAGTGGAAAGAATAAGAAGAACAAGAAAGAGACATCTTCTTCGGAAGAGCAGTCGGACAATCAGAATAATCCTAATTAGAAAAACACTGCCAAAAATGGCAAAGGGAAGGATAAACCCATGAAATTTCCTTGCAAGATCTGTGTGGAGGACCACTTGACATACAAATGTCCTCGGCTGCAGGAATGCACCTATTTTATCGCCAACAAGGATTCTGGGTGAACACCTGCTGTTCTTCATAATCCTTTCCCTAATCAATAGCAGCAACACCAACACATGGTTGACAACCTGCCACAACCCCAAAAAATGGGAAATGGTGGTTCAAATCCTTCCGGTGAAGGATCATCTACCATTTATGGCATTGAAAGTGTTGAACTTCAAACACGAGCCAAGATTTATGGAAATCCTACCATAGACACTCAAGAACCTAGTACTAGTTCAACTCCACCGCCGCCCAATGATCTGCATATCGGATGGCCTACTACTGATCTCGTGATTCATCCCCCCAAAGGGACACTTCAACGCATGACTCATAACACCTCTGCACGTGCAGCCCAAAACTACAACATTGTAGAAGATTTGGCACAGGCACTGTCAGCTATGTCTACTCTCGAAGTATTGCAAACTTGTCTAGCACAAAGGAAAGCCTTGCTTTCGGCCATTGGTGGAATAGATCCCCAGGATTCCATGCTACCTATCTTTGATATGGAAAAATATCAGACTCGCCTCTCACATCAACTCGCATTCCAAGTGCAGGTTGTGTTAAAAGGGAGACCAATCCATCGCACTGTCATTGACGAAGGTGCTTCGACCTGTGTTATGTCACAAGCTTGCTAGCTCGCTTTAGGTTCTCCTACCTTGTCACCACCGTCGAATTCCCTCAAAGCTTTCGAAGGCCACACGTTCTTCCAAAAAGGATACCTTTCTATCTTTCCCATCACTCTGAGTGGGAAAACGATAACCGTGGACGTTGAAGTTGTAGATCGCCATCTTGACTATAATCTATTGCTCGGTCGTAGTTGGTCTTATGCCATGACCACCATTGTTTCTTTGGTCTTCTGACTCGTCCTATTTCGATTGGATGGGAAAATAGTCACAGTGGATCAGTTATCCTTCTATAACCCTGATTATACCATGTTACCAAGTAGCACTATACCCCTAATAGGAGGCTTTCCTGACTCTTACATCAGTATTGGTACTGGTCTTCTGAAGGCCTCTTCCCTACTGGGTTGCTTTCCTCTCCCGCTGCTAGAGATCCCAAATACAGTTGCAATGATATCCACCACTTTGGATGGATCTATAGACCCATGGATCCTCCTGGCACCTTCAGACATTGATTCCTACGGAGATCAGATGCCGCTCTCACTAGCCGAGTTGGCCTACCAAGCCATCCAAATTTCATCTGAACTCTCCACTGCTATGGTTTCAACCAAAGGTAAAAACCTCCCACCCATCACATTTCTCTCTAAGGATCTCCTCAATGAAGTCTTGCCTACAGATGAAGCTATTCGAGAGATCATGTCTCTAGAAGAATGACCTTGGGGAGAATTTCACCATCGCGCTTTGATGATCAACTCAGACGTGATAAATACTGAGATCCCATCCTTTGACCCACCTGAGATGGTTCCCTCCACTTACACGACTGTTCAAACTATCGATTCAGAAGGGAACATGGGTAATATTTCTAAGAAAATGCTCATCGATATCTCAGTCAAAATGGGTATCGTGGAAAATATTCAGATTGGAGCAGATTGTAATCCTAAGGAAATTGCGCGCTTCACATCCCTTTTCAAGGAATTCCGCAATGTGTTCGCTTGGTCTTATGATGAAATGCCCAACATAGATCCATCTATAGTCGAGCACGAAATCAAGATTTATGACAATGCCAAACCAATTCGGTAGCGACTTAGGCCTGTCCACCCGCACAAAGCGACTGCCATCAAAACTGAGGTAGAAAAAATTTTAAAAGCTGGTTTCATCTATCCTGTTCCTTTGACAGAATGGGTTTCCAATCTGGTTCCCGTCAATAAAAAACAAGGCACCATTCGAGTTTGTGTTGACTATCGCGATCTAAACTTCGCTTGTCCCAAAGACAATTATCCTACGCCGTTCATAGATCAGATTCTCGATGATTGTGCCAGATGTGAATCTTTTTCCTTCATGGATGGATTCTCGACCTATAACCAGATTGCGATTAAAAAATAAGACCAGCATAAAACTGCCTTTATCTGTCCTTGGGGCACATTTACGTATCGTAAACTCCCATTCGGTCTGAAGAATGCTAGAGAAAATTTTCAGCGAGCTATGGACTATGCTTTCCATGAAATTCGACATATTGTACAGGCTTACTTGGATGACCTTCCGGCCCATTCCAAGAAACGACCTCATCACCTTGCTCATTTGAAAGAAATTTTTGCTAGGTGTAGATTCTACAATATACCTTTGAATCCTCATAAGTGCATATTTATGGTCGAGTCCGGGCATCTGTTAGGGTTCATTGTCTCCAAGCACAGGATTAGGGTTGACCCCGATAAGGTTAAAGAAATTGTTGAATTGCCGGCACCACAATCCATCCTCCAACTCGAACATTTGCAAGGGAAGGCAATCTTTTTACGTCGATTCATTGTTAACTATGCCGAGATGACAAAAGGATTTATGTGATTATTGAAGAAGGGAACACTATATTTGTGGGATGACCAAGCTCAACGGTCATTTGATGCTTTAAAACATGCACTTGTTTCAGCCCTGCTCCTTAGTGCCCTCGACTACTCACACGACTTTCTCCTCTACCTGGCAGCCTCACCATCCTTACTTGGAATCGTTCTGGTTCAAGTTCACAATGACAACATTGAACATGTGATATACTACTTTTCAAAAGGTCTAATCAGACCATATCTACATTATTCACATGTGGAGAAACTTTCTCTGGTGGTATTTTTTGTCGTCACCCGACTCTGACACTATATATTGCTGTGACAGACTACTGTTATTTCTTTGGAGAACCCCATGCGACACATCCTCCCTCGAAAAATTATTGGAGGAAAATATTAAAAATGGATCATAATCCTCCAACAATTTGATTTGGTCTTCAGAGCTGCTAAAGCAAAGAAATCTCTCGTCTTCGCCAAATTACTATCGGACCTTCCCAGAATCAACCCAGGAGAAGTAGCTCATGATCCATTTCCTGATGAATCTGTATACTTGGTCAATTATTCAGACCCATGGTATGGAGACATTTTGGTCTACCTACAAACCCAATGCTTCTGCCCAACTCTCACATCCGACGATCATCATCGTATTCGCCACCATGCAACGCACTACCTCGTGCTGAATGATACATTATATCGCTATGGTATCGATACTGTTCTCCAGCATTGTCTCACTTTCAATGAAGCGGAACGCGTTTTGAATGACTGCCATGTAGGGGCGTGCAGTGGTCATGTTTCGGGCTACTGCCCAAAAAATCCTACGCGCAGGTTATTATTGGCCCACTTTGTTTAAAGACTGCATTACAGTGGTCCAGAAGTGCCATCCATGTCAAATTTTCACGAAGAAAATGCGTGCTCATCCCGCCCCCGTTCATTCGGTTATCTCCATTGGTCTTTTTTCTAAATGGGGAATTGACTTCATCACCTGCAATCCCATTTCGGAAAATGGGCACAACTACATCGTGGTTGCGGTCGACTATTTTATGAAATGGGCGGAAGCCATTCCCACTTTTAAGGCTGATGGCGAAACTACCGCTCTCTTCTTGTTCAATCAGGTAATCTGTCGGTTCGGCGTACCCCTATCTATTGTCATAGATCATTGATCCCACTTTCAGAATCATATGATGATCGAATTAGCATCCATGCTAGGTTTTCGTCAAGATCAATATTCATCTTATTATCCTCAAGCTAATGGTCAAGTCGAAGCCGTAAATGGTGTCCTCAAAACCATGATTCGTCGATTGGTTGGAAACCATAAAACTGCATGGCATCGGAAGTTGTATTCTGCGTTATGGGCATACCGAACATCGGTCAAAAATACCACATGCTTCACACCATTTCAACTTGCATTCAGCCTGGAGGCAGTACTTCTAATCAAGTGTGAAATTCCATCACTCAAACTCGTTGTTGAAATCCTACCTGGCACCACCTCCACAGAAGAGCGCTTGCTCTCACTCGATCATTTGGACGAAACTCGTCGAGATGCAACACTAGCACTCGAAGCTCACCAGCACCGAGTCAAAGCTCAATACGACAAAACTATCAAGCCTCGTTCTTTCCAAGAGGGTGATCTCGTTCTACTCTATGATCAGAAACATGACCTCTTGGGGGCAGGAACACTCCAAAAATTATGGCTTGGTCCTTACATCGTCACTAAAGTCCTCTCAAAAAGGGCTTACGAACTTCAGGACTGTAACGGAATTCTGCTCGCGGAGCCCTGCAACGGGCTCTATCTAAAGAAGTATTTTGCCTCGTTTCACTCTAGGCGTATGCTTTGTAATTTTATGTATATAAGTTTTGCCTATTGTTTTGATGTCTCTGGATTTTTTTTTGGTTTTTGAGGTGTTTTTCTCATCTACAATATTTTTCTTTCACACAGATGCTGTCACCCTCCTTATCATACGTCGAATACACGGACGGTGCTAGTCGTCACACTAGACACATTGCTTCACCTACTTGGGTTCTCTACACTCCTGAGTCGGAACTTCTTGATTCTAGGGGAATTTTACTAGGTAGCGCCACCAATAACGTTTCCGAGTACATGTCAGTGATCCAACTCCTCACGGAGGCTGCATCTCGCGACATCTTCAATTTAGTGGTCAGGTTAGATTCCCAACTCGTCATTATGCAATTAAACAATCATTACTGTGTCCTTCATCCAGTCTTGTTACGTTATTTTTTAAGGGTGAAACTTTTAGAATGTCAATTTCAAATAATCACATTTGAGCACGTTCCTAGAGAATTTAATGCATTAGCCGATTCTTTGGCAAACTATGTGTTAGATTGGCATTTGTCACATTTGTTATAGAAATTTACACATGAGTATATATATTTTTTATCCCATAGAAAATACATAAAAAAATAAAAAACACAAAATCAGAAAAAAGTATGTATATATATATATATATCATGTCCAGTACAATAGTTACATTAAAAAATCTTCCAAAACTTGGGTGGTTTACAAAAATTTGGCTATACTAAAGTCACGCTATGACACTTATACAACTGCTCCGCCAGCTAAGCCTGATGCTCAAAATAACATACAACTACCCTGGCTATCCTCCTCAGAGGCAATAGGTATCTCTCTGGTACACCTATAGTATGCCGTTGTAGACGAACTGGAACCTTCCACATAGAAAGAGGTGGTATACCCATACTCAAACCCTCCAAGTTTCTAGAGAGTTCATGTAGGATCTAGGAATCATCATCTCCGACCGCTTCTGCATCCTCAGCTGGTGCACCAGCCCCGGGTAGCTGCGGTCCTCGCCGTGCATAACAAGGGGCCCCAACTGGGCGGATAGGTGCCACATCTGTGTCAAGCAAGCAAAATTTATGTCAAAACATATTTTTCACCCTATTTAAACAAAAAAATTGCATAAACATTCAAAAGAAAAAAACAAAGTACTTCCTAAAGTACAATGATCATTTATTTCTTACCATCAAGCCCCCACTGGGTGCCAGGGGGCAACACTAACTCCGGATCGCTGGTGAAGTTCATCCCTGCATAGGGATAATCCTCAATCATAATGATCTGCGAGTTCAGCCAATAAAAAAACCCATCATCAAAGTAGTGATGGACTGGACCCTCCCCAGTCCGTGGAATCAAATCTGCCCATCAAGCCTGTCTCGGCTCACGTGGGCCTAATGGCGCTGTAATGATCCTGGGTCTCATCAATGGCACCCACTCTAGTAGGAAAGAAACTATCAATGTGCTGTACCCAAACTCTCTTTGGGTACGGGTCTTGCATGCTGTAAGCTCTGCTCAGACCTAACGGACAACTCCATCACACCAGTCAAAAACCTGAGGCTGCATACAATCCAAGGCTAGTAGCATCTGGGCCTTGGTGGCCACATGCTGACTCTTGGCCCCTGCCAAGCGAACAATCGTCCATAGTATAGACCTCAGTGGTATCGAAGCCACCCGTGCAATAGGCACTTGGTTTCTCACTGCCTCTGTGTTGCGTATGCTATGAGTCAGAATAAGATCAGTAGTGGAGCGTGGATCTACTCTGGACCCCATCAAGTTGGGCCTCGGTCCACGACATGATAAGCTGGTCAAAAGGTAAACATCGTCCTTCTCAATTGAGAGCTCATTTCCCCCAATCCGAAATACATGGTGACGCTCATCCCATTGCTGAATTAACCACCTCAGGAGGTCCTCTTGACCCCTCATCAGTTCTAAACGTGCATATTTTAGCAAACCGCACCTGTGGAGAGCCATCAAACTTGCAACATCAGTAACCATATCTCTTTCTTCCCGTTCATGTTCTCTCTCTCGCCAGATACTCATGATTAACAGCTGAATACCCTCCAATACAACATTTTCAACTAATTAGAAATTGCCTGGAACACTTCAAAATGCTTATTAACGAGTTCTTAAAATATGCTCTGCGCCTAACGCGGGCTATAGAGAAAAAAAGAGCATGCTAACGCGCCCTTCCTTCATGGGAAGTGCGCTTAACGCGGGTCTAGCACTTCTGGCCTGCATTAGCTGCTAATATTTTTTAGGGCCAGCCAAATTTCTCATTTTGAACCAACAAAACTTCACAAAAGCAAAATAAAATGATAGCAGGAGGTTCTAGCTCTTACTTGGATCTTGCGAGAAGAAGAACCGTTGCCCGGATTGATCGCAATCGCCAGCTGAAGTTTTCACCCTTTTTCACCCCAGAGCTCCTTCACAGCATTCAAAACAGTGAAAATGAAAGTCTCCTGACCTTATTATAGCGATGTCTGGGTCATGAATCTCTTAGCTAGTTTGCAAAAAGTCATGAATTCTTGCTGCATATGTGTCGCAACTATTGAGGTTAGTTACTGATGTTCTGATGAGTGATCAAGATCTATATGGAGACATAACCATGTTTTGACCTTGATTCCGAGCATTCTTTTTACGATATTTTTCTTGCTCGTTAATTCGAAAAACCTTGAGTTCTCTTCTTCGGACTCATTAAAATTATATGAAGTCGATTTCGAGCGTTCTTTTTACGGTCTTTTTCTTGCTCGTTAATCCAAAAAACCTAGAGTTCTCTTCTTCAGACTCATTAAAACTAATAAGAAGAAGCATTGAGATTTCTTTTTAGGGACTTTTTCTAGCTCATAAAACTGAAAAAACCCCAATTTTCCTTTGTCGGGCTCGTTAAACTACCACAAAAGAGAGTAAGGAGCCATTCTTTTTCCTCTTTTTCAAAGCTCTTTAAACAGAAAAAGTGACCGAGTTTTCTCTGTGTGACTCGTTAAAATTTCACGGAGAGCACCGAGTTTTTCTTTGTTGGACTCGTTAAAAATTTCACAAAGAGTACTGAGTTTACTTCGTCTCCTCATAATCATAACAAAATGAGGTAGACGTCCATTGAACATAGATTTCACACTTTTCTAGCTTCAATGGACTAAATCATGGAAAATGAACTATTTCGGGCTTACTATTCTCCCTTTGTCGTGCCTGGTTATCAAGACATGACAAAGGTACCACATGGAGTTGTCTTTTACGACATTTTTCAGACTCTCTAAACATGAAAAATTCACCAATTTTACTTGTCTGGACTCATTAAACCCAATCAGACAGGGAATGGAGTTGTCTTTTACGACATTTTTCAAACTCTCTAAATATGAAAAATTCACCGAGTTTACTTGTCTGGACTCGTTAAACCTAATCAGACGGGGAAAATTTTGGACAAAATGGATACTACCTCTGTTACATTTCAGAAAGGTTGATTTGGCAGCAAAAATATTGAACATGGCACTTCCCAGAAAACTCTTTCATAGTTAGCTGAACCCTACCATCTATGAGTATTAGCCTTCATCTCCCAATGTTCCTACACCAGTAAAATCCTAACAAACTCTTTGGTGTTCATTAAGCCTCAACTATCTAGTAACTTGTTACGGTGCCTTCTATTGTTCAAGCAGATCTCGCTATCTATTGCTCCTCTTATAAACCAAACTGCTCATTATGCCAGAAATTATTTGTCGTCAGTTATCCCCATTTTCTCTTCATTATTTCCATCAAAAACAAAATCATTTGGTTTCCGTTTCGTCTTGACTTATGTAGGACGCCTCAGTGCCTACCTTTCAACAGATCTCTTCCTATCGACTTCAACATCTTATCTAGGAAGTTGATCCAGAAACCCATCAGTACCCAGATACTTGCAGACATCAATGGCAGGTAATCTTGTGTTTGATTAGGAGTCTTCATCATTGGCTCCTGATCGAATGATTCTACGAGTGTTCGACTTCAACTCTTTTTATTCACACTCGCTAGATTGTACTGTGAATCTTAGGGACCATCATCATTATCGGTGGCCACCTTCGCGTCTGTTAACAGTTTTCATTATCGACTGGTAATCAGACGATTTCGCACATGTTCGATGACAACTCCTTCATTCACATGTTGAGAAATATTCAGTTTAAGTGAAGCAGTGGTCAAGACCTTGGGGCAAAGGTTAAATCATTACAGCTATGTTCCCTTCCCCAATTTGCGATATTGTTTATGGAGACAACTTGTTCAGCTTGATCCTGTTATGACAGACACTCCCACATAAATCTTATCGGTGGACAGATCCTTCATATCTTTGTTCTAGAGAAATCATGTTGATTAGCTACTGAGCAGGAGAATGCCTGACTCAAGACAGATAATATATTTTCTGACATATGTTGTTGTTTCAGGTTTTCCTCAGTCCTTCAATCTCTTTATCTCTACTACACATATTATAAAGTATTTTGGCCACCATCTTCGTCTCTGACCTCACACTTTAGGGGGCATATATTACAGGTCAAATAACCTCCTCTTCAGCTCAGAGGAGAAGATAAATATGGAAGGAATACAGAGACCTAAACTAAACCTACTTCTGCCAAGGTAACACACCCCTATAACAACGAGAGAGCATTATAACGCACCTGATAAATGAAAAGGTTGCATTAGTGGCTAGGGAAACGCTCTGTTTAGACTAGAGGGAAGCGTTACCCGTGTTTTGAGTTTGAAACAGGAAAAATCCGTGGAGAATGATTTGAAATTCCAACTTTTTCTCATAAGAGAGTCAGTACAAAATGGAAACTGCAAAGCACTAATATCTTATTGGGCCTTGCCAAAAACAACTGAACTCTCAAGGAAGGAAAAAGCATGGGAAGTTGAGGAAACATCTTGGTTTTTTTCTATTTAGAACTGGTGGAAGGAGAAAGGCAATGATTTCTCTCTCCATCTCCTATAAAATGGAGCTGTAGGCTCTTGGTTCAAGGTCGAAGGTTTGTCAGGGTTTTTTTGAATACATGTGAAGCAGAGAATTATTGTTGTAGTGTGAAGGTCAAAAATCAAAGAGGTTCATTGAGAACTTGTTGATCAAGACATCACCACATTGAGAGACAGAGAGATTGGAAGGCTAAGGAGGGCTTGGTACAACCGACGGTTGTAATCCTCCTTTTTATAAATCAATATAACTATATATTTTTTTTCCATTATATGCGTCAACATTGTTATTGTTTCTCAATTACTTATATAGTATGAGATGAATGGCTTAGATGTACATTGTTTAATGTTTTTCATATGTTAACTTAATTGATAGGAAATGTATGTTGTGGTAGAGATTACATGGGTGCTTTGATTGATCACAGGGTTGAGATTTGGAGCTGGTGAAGGAGGATCCTTGCTTCGTTGCTTAGCGCTCTCCAAAAGACTTCAAGATCACAAAAGAGGTAATCTTCCACCTTATTCCATCAAGTTGTTTAAGTTGATATGACCATGTATGTATCTTCTTCATGAACTATATAGCTAATATTACTGTCTACCTCGGGCACTGGAAAGCCCTGAGAGGGATATTAGAGAACCAACAACCCAAGAATTTTACCCTATAGCAATCAATTCCCAATAACCCTTTAGAAGTTGGATGTAGAAGGTAATCCACTGTCAGTCATTTTCTGGACTTCTCTAATCAGAAAAGACTCAACATAATTCAATTATGCAGATTTCATAGATTGTTTTGTTCACCCATTGATAAACATACTTACAAACAATGTACAACCAAGGATAAGTAATGAGATAAAGAAAGTGTTACAGCTATCAGAGTAGATCAGGACTAGAGATTGGTACCTCTAACAAAATCACACAGAGATTAGAGTCTGTGGGTCAAACCTCTTGCCCTATAAATTTCCAAAATACTTTCCAATGAGAGTGTTTGCCTTAGAGTACATAAGAAAAATTCTAAACTCAAATTATATAAACTTCTTGGCTGCTAAAAAGAAGACTCAATTCAAATTGAAGAACTAGGTGGGTCCTTTTATATGCAATCACAGGGAAGCAAGTGTAGAGGCAGAAAAATAGTTGCTGGAATATAAGTTTGAAGAAATTTTCTTGTGGAACTATGATCCTCATGGAATACTTAGTAAGATGAGGGTAAAATGAAAATTAACCCCTTATATCCATGATAAAAGGCATGATATTGAACAGTTTTCCAATCAAGCTGAATGGTTGGAAAACACATTAATAGAAACAGTTAAACAGGGTGATACTAGTCACACTTTGAAAACTGTAAATCAGGAGGATAGGAGCACAAAGAGAATCAGAGAAGAAGGCACATATACAGCTAAAACAACAACATAAACTAGATTCAAGATAAGATATAATAAGAAAACTAAGCTCAATATAGTGAACAAAGAGAAGGAAACAATTAAGGTTCTAGATGAAGAAAACCCAGAGAAGAACATAGATGCTACTATAGTTATTTAGAATGAGCAGGAATGACACTTCAAACACTCAGATGATTGAAAAATAGCAAAGCATGGAGGTATCTTCATCACAACAGGAAGAGGACATAGATAGTGATATCAAAGAAAAGTACAAACAGATCAAAGCTAAAAATGAAGAGATCAAGAATGAGATCTATTCTCAGTATTTGAAATAGACTCCGGGAAATCAAAACAGGCTGCTCTCAACCTTTGATTATGCAAATAAAAAGTTTCTAATGATAGTACTACAACCAATAGTGCCTAAACCTACAACAACAGAAGATTATAAGAAGGTTGAATTTGAAGTACCAGTATAAAGCATTCATCCTTTAGATCAAATTGAGTTTCACAAGAAAAGCTCAAAAATTCTCTATTCTACTATGACTACAAAGGCAATGAGTGCCCAGAAACTCCAGAACACTATAACAAATTTGAGAGATCAGATTGGGATTGAAAATGCTTCTTCTTATGCTAAATACACTAGACTCAAGTCTTTAGAAGAACTAGTGATTGAGGTAGGGTATGACCCTTCAAATGTAAAAGAAGTAGAAGAATTGGTGAAAAATAAAAATTTTGACATTGCAAAACTTAGAAAGAAACTAAAACTGACTCCAACAGAACATCCATAGGCTAAAGAAATTGTGCAAGAGGAAAATCAGAAAGATGAGGTGATGAGTCTCATACTACAAATGACAACATAGATCAAAGAAATGGAGATTGAAATGGACAAGCTTGTCCAAGAAAAAGAGGCTACAAAAACTTAAAGTGTTCCTCCTACAGTCATCCCCATGGTAACAACAACAGTTCCTTCAAATTTAACAGAGGATTTGGCACCAAAAGTCCCATTGGCCACAACTGTGCCAATTACTTCTTCCACTACTTCTGCTACTGAATCATCAGTGGCGCAAAAAACAGATGAGGCCAGAAAACTCATTAAAGCCATGGAAGAGATGTCTACACAAAATAATGAAATCAATAGACTAAAAGAACAAATTAAGAAATTGGAAGATGCCAAAAAATTAGCACAAATAAATGCTAAAATAGAGGAGCAAAAGGAAAAAAGGTTAGGTGAACAGTTAAAGAAGGTTGAAGCAGAGTTAACCTTGAAAGAGCTAATGGACTACATAAAGAATGAACTATGTTCCAAGATCATTGAGTCAATAAATGATACTTCGCCTTCCATTCAGGTAATTTATGAACAAAAGGACTTAATCAAAGCAGCCAAAGAAGAAATTTTGAAGACAAAGGAAGAGCTAGGTGCTAAGCCCGAAGAAGCCCTAGAAATAATCAAGTTTCTCAACACTAAAAACAAGCAAGAATTGGATGAGATAGGGATAAATGATAGAATTGAAACAATTCTTGAGGTGATAAACGTAATTTCAAAGAAAAACTTGATGAGGCAGCTAGAAGAGGAGTGTCAAAACATGGACATAGCCATAGCTAGATTCATGGTTAAGTTTGACACCTTTAGAAAAAAAGGCTTGCCAAACATTCCTGTTATAAATGATAAACTAATGAAGAAAGAGGATTATAACAAGAAGATAAGATATTTTTCCAAATAATAAGTAAACAAGGCAGATTGGCAAGGAGTACCTAAAGGCAAAGTGTTGCACAAAAGTGTTGAAGATTTTTTTTATTTACAACATAAGATAAAACATCTCTTTGTGGTTAAGCCAAACTTTGTTAGATGCACAGAGGCTGATGAGAATTTCAGAAAACTTACAAAGATCAAGTTACCTGATGAAGAATTTTAGCAAAATCTTACTGAATTACTGTAAAAGACAGTTTACAGTGAAGATAATGAAAAACAGAGTGTTGTTTTTACACAGTAAAAGCATATTTTTACAATAGTAAAACAGTCCAATAGCAGGTTAAAGAGTATCAGTGGTTAAAGTGTATTAGATAAAGAGTATCAAATGAGAAGATAAAGTTTCAAAACTGATTGAAGATATTTTTGCTAGCGTTAAAGACAACACAATAGCCAACTGCACCCAAATCCAAACATCATTACTATTTAATTTGAATAAGTAGGACAACTTGCAAGTTTGTTATGCAGCTGTCACTATATTTTGGTAATAGATATTTTATTTTCCTTAGAAAATTCCTATGATTTTTCTAGGATATTTTGTACTACTTTTTGTATAAATACTTCATCCTTTGAAGTATTAGTGTGGAATAAATTTCTGAAGATTTCTATAGTCAATATTTCTGTACCTGAAGGGTTTTTGTACCAAGTTTCAAGTCAGCAGGCTGGATCAAATCAATAAAGCACCATATTTCAGGATTCATGTGTTGGGCTACTTAAGTGAAGTACTTTCTACTGTTATTTGTTAAATATTCTTATGTTTTCCATTCATACATAAATGTGTTCTATATTTTAATGTGAAATCAGGAAGTGATATATCAGAATTTGTTAAAAGCACTTTTTTATTTACTGGTTTTCATTTTAGTGTTTTTTGTTGATTTCCAGAATAGGGAACCCTTTATTGCTCCCTCTTTCGAATGACCTATGTCCACTTCATTCCCTATCCGGATTAAAGAATCCTTGATTGCTCTTTATCCTGATTAAACCACTTCACTAATCATCCTCAAAGATCTTGAGTGACTCTTCTATCTTGCCCTGAAAATATTTGACTTTAGACCTTGATCCTGAATTATCTGCTTGACACATTGACTCCACTTGCCCAATGGAAAAATGGATCTACCACTATCCATCTCATTAAGTGATTTTTCCCACCAAACCAAACCAAATATCAAAACCAAATTTCCCCATATAAATAGCCTAAAATATTATATAAAAGAAAATTTAAATCTTTTAGAGAGAGCTCTCTCTGAGCCTTAGGAAGGCTAGATCCTAAAGCTTGAAAGCAGGTCTGTGGTTACCTCTAATATTCTTTAAACCACAAAATCAAAATCTCACAACTTTGAGAATTATTAGAGTGATAACAGGATGTATATGCAACTTTAAGTCAAGGGAACCAAGTAGAGGAATTGGATTATCACATGCATGATAACTTATTGTACCATCTTGGTAAGATTTGTATTCCATAGGGAGAAAGAGTCAAAATTATAAGAGAGGCACATAATTCTCTTATTGGTTGTCATTTTGGTGTAAGTAAGACGGTGGCACATCTACAAAGGTATTTTTATTGGCCTCGTATGCTTGAAAGTGTGTCACGATTTATTAGAGGCTGTTCATTATGTGATGTCAGTAAATCTAGCAATAGAAAGTTAGGATTGTGCACTCCACTTCCAGTGCCTTCTTGTCCATAGGAGAGTGTATCTATGGATTTTATCGGAGGTCTTTCTATGCCAAAGAGGCATCATGATTATATTTTTGTAGTTTTGGATAAGTTAAATAAAATGTGTATTTTAATGCCATGTAAAAATCAAATTACAATTGAACAAAATGCTCAGTTATTCTTCATAATTTATGGGTGCATTTTGGATTTCCCACGTCAATTTGTTAGTTATCGAGATTCTCGATTTGTTGGGAACTTTTGGTCAAGCTTGTGGGGATTCATGGAAACCAAATTTAAAAAGAGTAAAACATTTCATCTACAAACAGATGGTCAAATAGAGGCAGTGAATAGGATGCTGGTACATGTTCTTCATGGTTATTGCAACAAGCATCCTATGTTGTGAGATGAAAAATTGCACTATATTTAGCATGCTTACAACCGGGCCAAGAAATCTTCAACTCAAGCATCTCCATTTGAGAAATGTTTGGGATACTTGCCTAAATCTCATTTGGATTTCATTTTTGGAAAGGATGTTGCTATTGAAGGTCATAGTGACATAGAAAAAGCTAAAAGGTTTATTGAAAAAATCCAATTGATGCATCAACCAGTCTAAGAACAACTCGAAAAGTGCCAAGTCAAGTACAAAACAAGGCACAATAAGCATTCTGTAGATAACAAATTCCAAGTTGGTGATGAAGTTTGTCTTTAAATTAAAAAAGAAAGTCTTCAAGGAGAAGGTAACATACTGAAACCAATTTGATATGTTCCATTCATAATTTTAGAAAATATTGGTGATAATGCCTTCAGTTTGGATTTGCCTTCATATATGAAAATTTATGTTGTTGTTAATGTTGGGAACTTAAGGTTGTGTGAGCCACATTTGATTGAAGATCAAGGAGAACATGTTCAGATTCCTTCCATTGAGGATATTTCTCCTCAATAATTTGATGAACTACAACAAGATACCATTCTTGACAAAAGAACAAGGTCTTCAAAATGAGGGAATGTGGAGTACCTTCATGTGGGGCTCAAAGGCACAAATCCAAGCAAGGCCAAATGGATCGATATTGGAAAAGTGAGGAAACTTTACCCTCATCTACTAAACTACTGAAAGTGATATTTTGGGGTCCAAAATATTCCAGCGGGGAGGAGTGATCAGGTGCTCAAAATAAAAAATAAATGTTTTCAGAATGGTTTAGAACCTAAACGTCCATGTAGATCTCGTCGTTCTGAATCTGGCGCAAATCATTTGGCAGAAAACCGACACTATATTGTCCTAGAAATGCATTATGTTCGATTTTTGAAATAGGTAAAATTTTCAAAAATGGCAGCTGACAAGGAAAAAATTTGCATCGGTGGCAGGCTACCACATGGCCTCTTCTAGTTGGTTTATTTTTTTAGGCCTGTTAGGCCTCACCACTTGTCCTCTTCTGATTGGTTGCTAGTTGGCACGTTTTTATTGGTTGGAAAGGTGGCCAACCACATGCTGCCACATGGCCCAACCAGAGGCCACCAAAAAATGGTTGAAGTGCTAAGCGAGCGGGGCAGGGGTCAAATAGCAGGCCTTAGTCCAACAAACATAGCCGCATACCACTGAGCCACAAGATTTCCTTATTAATCCTATAGCAGAAAACCATTGTTAAATTTTGTGTGCCAGAGGGTTGGGGGTTGGGGGTTAGGGCTAGCCCCAACACCCCATGGCATGTAACCCATAGTCTAATACCGAGGGCACGATGAAGGCTAACTGCCAGCACAAACCACCACCATCAACGAAGCCACCAAATGTGACCATGACCCTTAATCGCCAGCAGCCACCACTTTTTCTTTATATAAAAAAAACAAATTAGTTCGATAGATTATGGTAAATAATGCAGATTTAAGGTGTTAATGGGAAAATTAAGTATCCAACAATTACATCTAGATTTCCACAAAATTGGCGCTACGTTAGTGCAATTCAGGGCGAATTTGTAGGACCAGTCTAGATTTTGGGTAAATTGTGGTGCAGTTAGTAGGAAAATTAGGGAGCCTGATAACTTCTCCAGTTTTTGACCAATTCGCATGGGAAAGAGGCTAGACAGGAATTTTGGGCATTTTGAAGCTGATGGAATAGGTTTTGAATCCATTTGAGCATTTTATATGTATGTAATCACCATTTTAATCATAATGAAAGAGGGCCAAGCCATTGGAAGCCAGACTAAGGAGACGTAGCCCAGGAGGGGTGAAATCCTTCATAATTTTGTGTGTTGTGGTTATTATTATGGTGCATTTGTGTGTTGTTTTCTATATATTTTAGAGTTATTTACTTGTTTTATGTGTTTAAAAATTAACATAAAAGCTCTCAAAAACTCAATTTAAACATTTGTAATTTGGAAAACCTCAAGCACATTTTCATTAAGATCTCATACAAATCAGATACACTAACCCACATAAACATATTCAGAATTTTAGAATTAAGTGGACTAAAGAAGGAATTCCTAAAAAGATGTGGGTACATCGGTTTATTCATACCCTGGGAACATTCCCTCATTCCTAGTATCTTAGGGAGGAAATGAAGAGACAAGAAATTTCATGGGAACCAATGATAGCCCAATTTTCTAGTGATTTTTCCTTTTCAGATCAAGACAAAAATATTCTAGGAGATTTGAAAGAAATTAAAAGAGTTTTGTTCCCCACAGGGAAGCTTGTTAAGGATTATATTAACAAAATATTTTTGAACACATATATGAATCAGGGTTTCATGAAGCCGTCGCTTGCAGCAAAGTGAATGTAGACCTTGATGACGATGGTTTAGAAGAATTGATGCATTTTACCTTCAAGGAGTATGAATGGGAATGAGGTATAAATGATGGTCCTATTATAGTTGCTCTGCATCTAGAGCCATTAAAGTTGTGAAAACATAATATTAGCACTAAAGAGAAACGTAAGTTGTATTCTATTGGTGATTACTGGGATGATCAAACTACAAAGTTTTTTGACCTGCTAAAAGAATACACAGATATTTTTCTTGCCTCAATTTTGGAGTTAAAGGGGATGAAGGGAGACTTTTGAGAAATGAAAATTTTCCAAAATCTGGATGTAATGAATCTTAAACATCGGCCTTATAGATTGAATCTTAGAGTAAAGGTGAAATTAAATAAGGAAATAGATAAGATGTTGACAGTTGGTCTCATTTTTCCTATTGATGAAGCTGAATGGATCAATTCCATTGTGATTTAGGACAAGAAAGACTTTGATGAAATTCGAGTTTGTGTGGATTATCAAAGCCTTAATAATTCCTGTGTTCATTATCCATTTCCTGTTCCCTTTAGTGATAGAGTATTGGAAAAAGTTGATGGAAATGAGGCTTACTCATTTAAATATGGTTTTTCATGATACCACGAAGTGTGCATTGAAAACTAGGATAATAACAAGACTACATTCACGACTGAGTGGGGTTCCTATGCCTACAACGTGATGCTGTTCGCCCTCAAGAATGGTCCAACTTTATTTTCAGGGATTGTTATTGTATCCTTCTAAGAGTATATCATGAATTTTTGGAATTTTATATCGATGACTGTATCGTCTACAATATTTTGAAAAAAAATTCCAATCTCTCGCGGGTGATGTTTGATCGTTGTCAACAATTGAAAATATATTTAAACTTGAAAAACTATATATTTGTTATTCCCTTCGGTACTTTTCTTGGCCAATTTTTTTGCAAGGATGTCATATGTGTATAAGTGCAAAAATCGTAGCGAAGTTTATTTTTGAATCCATATTGTCTAGATTTGGGTATCTGATGATATTGATTAGTGACCGAGGCTCACACTTCCTGAATAAGAATATGGAAGCATTACTTGAGGAGTTCAAAGTCTATCATCAGAAGATTACTCCTTATCACCATCATGCCAATGGAGCAGTGGATGAATTTAACAATATTTTGGAGAATAAACTCACCAAAGTATGGAATGTGAACGGTGATGACTAAGACCTCAAAATTCTAGCTGTGTTATGGGCTTAAAAGACCACATGTAAGAAGTTTACGGGTTAGACACCCTTTAGCTTGGTATATGGTCAAGAATTTGTGATACCCTTGGAGTATATTGTTCCCATCTTGAGGATTGTAGCCTTCATAGATATGATAGGCCTTGAAACAATGGAGGAAGTAATGTCATAATTGATTGCCTTGGAAGAAGACATATTTATAACAGAATTCCATCAACAAGTGAGGAAAGAAAGAGAGAAGGCCTGGCATGGCATACATATAAATAAAAATTAGTTCAAGGTAGGATACCTTTTCATCCTTTATGATAGTAAGTTTGTGAAATTTCTAGGGAATTTCAAGATGCATTGATTGGGCCAATACATTATCAATCATTTTACTAATGGAGGAACAATTCAATTTGTGAAGTTGAATGGTGAATTTATTTAGGGAAGGGTAAATTGTCGTAGGTTGAAGTTGTACAGGGAATACCATGCCTCTACATCTTCTCTCTAAAGAAGAAAGGAGTAAAGTCTTAAAGCCACCTACATTTTAAAGTGGGCACTGGACTATAAACTACTTTGGAGAAAGAGCTTCGATGAAGGAAATTTCTTCGCTACAATATGTATTATGTCAAAGATTGTAGGATTCACGATGTATGAAGGGTTTTGCACTGTAATATGAATGTGTTAGATTTCGTTGGAAAAATATGATCGTTAAAAGAGAAACTTGTTGTTGGAGGAGCGGAAAATCGCATTTATGGAAACAAGTTGGAAACGATCCAAGGATAGATACGTAGTTAATGAAAATAATAAGAACATAATATAAGATATTGATGAGGTTAGATGATCAAGAGTGCTAAAAAAATTCATGTCCTACCAATATTTTAACACTTTGATGTCTGAGAGATCAAATTTCTAAGTATCGAGAAGTTGCAGAAGTTGCGCGACTGTATGAACACAAAGGATTTTACTGCATTTTTGAAAAGTAGTGTCTAGCAGGATTCATGGAAGCCACAACAGCATCTAGTACACCAGAAGCATCTCCCTCACCCACAACATCATCACCCCTCTAAAAATGATGATCTCGACGAAATATACCATTCTAGGAGAAGAGAACAAAGCACAAATAGGATAAGAAACCCATCAAATTGCAGCCATAAATTGAACCTGTAAGAGATAGTGAGGAAGAATCCGAGCATGAACACATGTCAACAGAAAGCATAACACTTCCATCCCGTCTTCCACTGTACATGCCACCTAGGAAACCCAATGCAAAACCCGTCAAAGACTCAAAGGATGTGAAGTATGGCACTTGTACACCATTTTTGGCAAAGAAAGTATTGTTTGAGGGAGAATTTCTTGGAAACAAATCGTAGTTGAAGTTCACAGATTCTGATTTCAATGACAGAAACAAATATCCACTTTTCGCACTAGGAGAATATTTGAAGTAGGTCTACTACCTGGAGAGTGGTGTTTATAAGGTTGGATCCGCATTAGTGGGTGAAGGGGTTGGAGCAGTCCAGATTACTAAACATGCTCAATGTACCTCACTTTGGCAGAAGCATGCCAAACACAACCTATATAAGATAATTTCTCATGCTGGTGCATGATGGATACCTATGGATGGGAAAGAGGATCCCCATTGACAAGATGTTGATATGGAGAATCACAAGGTTTCCAAATCAAGGATGGGACCCTGTAGAAAATTTTGTGGGAAAATACTAGGACAAAGAAATTTCTCAGAACATGAAGGAGAAGTTTTGGATAACAAAAGGCAAGCGAGGCTATGACATCAATTCAATCATTTCCCAAGGAGTCCTATTCACCGCGCACATATTATCTAGGAAGATGAGAAAGTGTCGAGAAAATGAACTACCTACAATAGTAGTAGCATTGGATGCCAGTGCAACAATGCGATTCAATACAAATGGGATGGATACCTGTGCAAGGAGTTTCTTGATGATTTCCGTGAAGCCCAGGAGAAAGGTACAACCTTTCACTATGCATGGTTGATCTTGATTATAGTACTACTCGCATGGAAAGAACCAAAAAATTCTTAGTTTCCTTAGCTAGAAGCAGATATGTGCGAAGCCGCGTGGTATGCTTCACTCTAGTATACCAATGATACATCACATGCACAAGAGAAAAAAATATTTTTTGTCTTATATCACATGGATTTTCACTTGCTGGTGAACTAACATCCTTGCCTCTCACCAATATTATATGAAAAATATATGCTATTACGAAGTTGAAGGATGATTTTCATAGAGTATATGTACAAGCTTGGAGAGATGAAATGAAGACATGGCATCGTCTGCAATACTTGGTCACTCAAGATGATGTCTCTACACTAATACAACAATGGCCCATTGAATGGATGACTGTGTTGGAGGAAGAGGCATAAGGTAGTCAGACATATGAGGAGACATCATAGAATGGAGGCTTGAGTAGGAAATATAAGGACAGGGATGAGCAAGAGAAATACTAGGAGCATGAACATGATGAGGGTCAGTAGGATACTCTCGGAGGTGATAAGAATACTAAGGAGAAGAGAACAACATACAAAGGAAAGAGGAATATACACAATGAAGTTTCCCCTAGGAGTAAGAAGAAGAAGAAGAAAGATATGTCAAAGGACATAATTCCATTGGTACTTACTAAAGGGGATCTAGATAATATCAGGAAAAAGATGCAGGACGTACCAACGAAGTCCTCAAACAAGATATAGGATCTCTACAATGCACTCCTAATATGTTTTGGCAAAGTATTAAAGAGTTAGTGTTGAATATTGCAACAAGAAACAATGAAGGAGGCATCTTGAAACATCATCCTTGATGCTAGTTGGAAAATAATCACCTAAAATAGGTGGGGCCCACACAGGTGATTTTTGGCACAAAGTCTATTTTTATACATATCGATCATATTCAATGAGTTGCAGGATGCTATTTATGTATGGTTGATCAAGTTGGAAAAATAGATGGATTTCTATTTTTAGACATATTGGGCGGAATCTATTTTTAGATTGCCAGTCTAAAAATAGATATGTCGAATATTATTGGCTCTTAATAATATTTGGACTCTAAACATTATATTATTCTCTTGGAGCACTTTAGTTAAGTGCACAGATGTGGCACAACAGATGACAGAAGGAATTATGCTATTCCTGAGGGTTTATTGGAGCTATTTCATGGAGGAATTCAGTTAGAACTCATGTGACAGAGTTTGGTGGAGTTGGAGAAGTAGTTGGTGGAGTTGTATTTAGTTTAACTCAGTTAGACTCAGTTGAGCTAGTTGTCTCTAGTCTAACTGATTGATACACTAGTGAGAGTGGTGTGAATTAATTAATAATTAATTCAATAAATAATAAATCATTAATCAACTGAAGAATACATCAGTTAACTACAGAGCATGGATAGTTTCAGTGGAGACCAGTGGAGAGGTAGGTGAAAGAGCAAGTGTGACTATCAGTTGTGACTATAGTGTTGCATTGTTTGCACCACAAATTTAGTGGAGATGACTTTAAGGATTGCGTGAGCAAGGCTGGAGAAATTCAATTTCATCTAGAGCCATTCTTTAGCAGGGATTGCGCAGTAGAGGCAGGCTAAAGGCTGGCAAAGATTGGTGCATGGATTTGAAAGATTGAGCCTGATTAGTGTGTAGCAATTGGATTGTATTGAGAGCTTATGATAAGATTTGTATGAGGATTGTTACATGATCTATATGACATATATTATATACAGATATTTGGGGTTTTTAGCTTCAGGCTTTCCCGTTAAAACACTGTGTTCATATGTGTGATTTTTTATGGTTTCATGTGTGCATTGCAATTGATTTAATTTCCACATGTGATGATCAATGGTGGAATAGATTCTGTATTGTGCATGAAGTTAAAATAGTGTGTGATCAGGAGAATCTTGGACATATGCATGTGTAGTGCATATAATTTCTACATGGTATCAGAGCTGTGTTATAGATTTTCTACATGGAATGAGAGCAAGAATTTTTGGGTGCGCGGGTTTTCAGAGAATATATGAAATTTTTGGAGAAATATTTTCAAAAAAAAATAGCATATTTGGATTCCTGGTGAAAAAATACCCAAATTAAAAAAAAAATCGGTCGAATCGGAGCTCGGATGAGGGAGATATCATTTATTTAAAATCAGCTCTTTTGTTAGAAAATTTTGCGACGGTGGGACAATTGCAATGTGCGCAAGCCAAGAATCTACATGCACTGAGGTACAAGATGCATGCAAAGCTTTGAGGAGAAAATAAGAGGTTGGTGACTTGGTGGTTGAGAGGGAGCCTCTCAACATGCAGCATGAGAAGCAGTCTCCGAAGGTTGTGGAGCAGCCACAAGTGGAGATGCAGAAGAATATTTATAGATTTGATGTAGATGGGATTTCTACGGAGCTTCCTACTATTGGGAAGTGCAAGAAAGACATGAAATTGAAGCTTGAGAGGGAGAAAAATTTGCATGCAGGTAAGAGTTAACCTCAGGATGTGGAGCAGCCACAAGATGAGGATCATGGAGTGGGAGTAACCACTCACGCAGAGAAATTTATTGCCATATGGGCAGAGGGAGTGCATGCAGCTATACAACCAGGTGAGAGGTGGGGCGACATGCATGAGTAATCCCAAGAGGAGATTTACAGGAATGATTCATTGAGATGGTGTGGACCTCATGAATTGAACCTGGCTACGAGGTGCCCACAGAGCAACAGTAGCATGATCAGTTGGATTGATGCAGGCAGATCAAAGTGACAGTGTCGGATACTCCAGTGTGTTTCAGAGTTGACAACAAGTGCAAAGTGCATGGGTGCATAGTTCAACAACACAGTGGTTCCTAAAGACATGTGCAGTAGCTAAGCAGAAGTCGAGGACTTTGATGATATATGCATCAGATTGATTGAGTTGTTTGGAGCCTATTCAGTTTCGGAAGAGTTGTAGAGCAGATGCATGGAGTTGCATGGTGCTGCCAAAGGTTGCAGGGCGAATGCATGGAGTTGCATGTCACATGCAAAGACCGTCCTTTCTTTTTGAGAGGGAGTGTTGAATATTGCAACAAGAAACAACGAAGGAGGCATCCTGAAACATCATCCTTGATCGTAGTTGGAAAATAATCACCTAAACTAGGTGGGGCCCCACACAGGTGATTTTTGGCGCAAAGTCTATTTTTAGACATGTCGATCATATTCTATGAGTTGCAGGATGCTATTTGTGGATGGTTGATCAAGTTGGAAAAATAGATGGATTTTTATTTTTAGACATATTGGGCGGAATCTATTTTTAGATTGCCAATCTAAAAGTAGATATGTCGAATATTATTAGCTCTTAATAATATTTGGACTCTAAACATTATCTTATTCTCTTGGAGCACTTGAGTTAAGTGCACAGATGTGGCACAACAACTGACAGAAGGAATTACGCTATTCCTGAGGGTTTACTAGAGCTATTTCATGGAGGTCTTCAGTTAGAACTCATGTGATAGAGTTTGGTGGAGTTGGAGAAGTAGTTGGTGGAGTTGTATTTAGTTTAACTCAGTTAGACTCAGTTGAGCTAGTTGTATCTAGTCTAAGTGATTGATACACTAGTGAGAGTGGTGTGAATTAATTAATAATTAATTCACTAAATAATAACTCATTAACTAACCGAAGAATACATCGCTAACTACAAAGTGGCATGGATAGTTTCAGTGGAGACCAGTGGAGAGGTAGGTGAAAGAGCAAGTGTGACTATCAGTTGTGACTATAGTGTTGCATTGTTTGCACAAAAAATTTAGTGGAGATGCCTTTAAGGATTTCGTGAGCAAGGATGGAGCAATTCGAGTTCATCCATAGCCATTCTTCAGTAGGGATTGCGTAGTAGAGGCAGGCTAAATGTTGGCAAAGATTAGTGCAGGGATTTGCAAGATCGGGCTTGATTAGTGTGTAGCGATTGGATTGTACTGAGAGCTTGTGATAAGCTTTGTATGAGGATTGTTACATGATCTATATGACATATATTATATACAGATATTTGGGGTTTTTAGCTTCAGGCTTTCCCGTTAAAACACTGTGTTCATATGTGTGAAATTTTATGGTTTCATGTGTGCATTGCAATTGATTTAATTTCTGCATGTGATGATCAATGGTGGAATATATTTTGTATTGTGCATGAAGTTAAAATAGTGTGTGATCAGGAGAATCTTGGACATATGCATGCATAGTGCATATAATTTCTACAGTTAGAACTCTTGGCACAAATTACAAGGAAACCAGTATAGATAAGGGCATGGCTCCCACAAGAAAGACTAATAGAGATGACTTTTGGGATGAACATAATGCATATACCTTCCATAGCTCTACAATTTGACTCCACCGAGGTAAAGCAGTAGGTGAAAGGTTGGAACCATGTCAATATGAAAATCACAATGCTTCCAATTTTGGTCTTGCATGATCTACATAAGGAATCATCAATGAGATGAAGTAGTGAGAGCAACACACCTCAAAGATGAACATTCAGGTAGAACAAGAGTGAGTTTTGTTGAAGAAACAAATTTACCATGCCATAAAATAGAAGGATAAGGCCGAACAACAGTAGAAGAAGTTAAAAGAGGTGGCCAAAGCCACATGAAGAGAATTTTGAAACATGGATGTCCATGAGGAGGAGCTAGTAGAAGACTAGGTCACGAAGCTCAGCCTTGAAATCAAGAAATCCAAAAAGAAGGTCAGTGATGTACAGTTCAAAAAAAAGATAAAGATAAGTGAAATGAAAATGAAACTGCAACCAGCCATGCTACTAGAAGTTTGAGAAAAGAGGGAGATCAACGTAAATAATTCAGTGACAGGCATCTCCACGTTAGTGGAAGAATGTGTAAACTTTTTGGAAGACACTTTTCACATTTACACTTCACTATAAGAAGATCCAAATGTATAGAAGATAGAAGAATACATCCAACACAAGAAGAAGTAGTTACAATATATTCAAACCACTGCTATTGTAGAAGATCGCCAGGATTAATGAACGAAATGTCCTTTCGAGCTAGATAGAAGAACTGAGGAAAGAGGAGCAGGTTTTGATGGAGAAAACTCAACCATGGCAGGATGAGGCTCTCCTTCTGTCGCAAGAAGTGGATGACAAGCTCTAGGACTTTGACAAAAGGAAGGAGTAGTATTGTAGAAGACTACAAGACCAGTCATAAAGGCACTTCTAGAAGATATGTGTAGTGAAGAGAAGAATAAAAAAAAGATACTACAGCAACAAAATGTTTCCTACAACAACATCGTAACGAAAATTAGAGGAAAAGAAGCTAAGTGACTCGGGACGAGTCACATGTGAGTGTTGGGGGCTTGTTCAGTGCAAGCCAACTTTGCCGAAATTTTGGCTAAGATTCCACATTTTGAGGAGTGGAGCATGAAGTGGACCACACAACAAAGAATTCTAAATATACCGTGCGGTATCATGGGGGCTTCAGGGTGGGTCGAAGGCCCTCCTTTTTGTAATGGGTTTCAGGTTATATTTTCTTGTTTTGTGGAGCCCATGGTATTTGGAACATGTTATTTCGTCGATGTAATAATATATAAAGGGATGTAATGTTATTCTTATTCATAGATCATGATATTATATATGGTTAAGGGTGAGTCTTTGTAATATGTTTTGTAGTGAAGGGAAAGCTCTAAACTTGAGTGCACAGAAACCTTGGAAGAGGTTGCATCTTAGTGCACAAACCACCTGCACCTGTGTGCGAAGGTCGGAGAGATGATTATAATAAAAGATCAATCATAATAAAGAAGAAGTTTTTGGATGATATCTTGTGTTATTATGTGCTTTCTGTACCTATTTGCTTTATATATGTTATTGTGAAGTTCTTAATAAAGTGCATGTGATGATAGCGCAGTATTATTTTGTGATGTATATGATGTATTTCTGAATGTGGTGAAGTAAATTGTGAAGTTGTGAAGTAGTAAACATAATAATACCACATCGCATAATCCCTTAAGGCTGCAGAAACCTAGTTCTGCAACCACCCATAGTCACTTCAGGTGAGACAGTGATATGCTTGCAGGTCGTTACCGAAAGGGCCATTGATCAAGGGTTTTGTTGGTGTGAAGTATAGATTGAACTTGGGTCAAGCCCAATCAACCCAAAATTATGCAATAAATCCTAGTAAAATCATGAAAATATAAAAGGAATAAAGTGCATAAATTATGGAGTGTATTTCAAGGCTTCAACTCAAAATATCATAGGTACTATATGTTATTTCATAACATAGGTAAATATTGAATTTCGCAGGTACCAGATGCTATTTCATAACATAGATAAATCAACAATCTCACAGGTAACTTCTTCTATCAGATAACATAAGTAAATATGAATTAAGAGTGAATCCAACAACTACAATTACACAATTTCTGAAGAAGAAAATACACATATGAAATTGCACACAAAGGTAGAACACATACCACATATCCCAATTCTTGGAATCACTAGAAAATTCTCCATTAATGTTCAAGAATGAAATGAATATCACATGGCCAAACATGAGAAATTTTCAAAACAATAACGACCTTTGGAACATGAAAATAGAACCAAAATTAGAACCTCTCTCTGAAAAAAATTTGGAACTTCTGAACACAGAATTTAGAATCTATGAAAACATAATTTGGGAACCTTTATAATATGTTTCTTTTCCCCTTTTATAGGGAGAACCAAATGAAAACAACTTACAAAATATCTTAGAATACTACAGTTGTCTCAATTACACAACTGTCTGAGTGTCTGACTAGCCTAACTGTCATAATTATTACATAACAAACTCGATTATTTTCTTGAAAATTCAAAAATTAACAAAACGTGAGAAATAATAGGTGTCATAATTGACACAAAAAAATATCTTTCCCGTTAATTCCTTTGATTTCCTAAGGTGGTTTCAGGCTCCATTATTTGGATTAGTATTGGGTTGATGATCTGGCCATGCCTCTGTCATGATATTCCTCCCACGGTTATCTTCCAGTTCACCTGTCATTTTCTCCCTCTAACTTCTTGGATTGTCCCTCTTTGGAGCTGGTCGCAGTTTGATGTGGTGGCATTGTAGGTGCTATGTACTTAGCTTCTGTAATATCCCAAATTGGGAATAACTACACTATTGGGAATATATTAAGATATTACCAATGTGTAGCTTCAGAAAATCATGAGAATAACAATGTATATCAGTTCATAATATGTACAAGAAACATTTAACCAGCAAATGAATGATCAACAGAAGAGATTTTCTTTACTATCCTCTCCCGGCATGAGGAAATGCAACCTTCTGGACCATAAAACATCATTTTCAGAAAAGAACGAAATAACTATGGGAAATGGCACTTGGAGCCCGTGGTTTATCCATTATAAAACTTCCATACCGAATTTGAGCCCAAAATAATCATTATAGCTAAGTTAAACAGATCTCCCCATCTAGAGACAACTCAAAAACACCCTATTCCCATGACTTTCAACTACAGCATTTATGAAGACTATGAGAGCGTAATTCCCATGAGGGTTTATATAGAAAATGATGAAATAAGACTGATCAGAAGTTTGTATTAATTATATAGCAAAGAAATGGAGGTTTAACCTCTTATACAGCAGAAACAGATACCCTGCAAGGGTTTCCAGCAATATACATGTACAAAAAGTAGGACTGCAGAAAATAACGCATTCTACTACAAATATGAATTAAATATGGATGGATATGACATATAAAATCTGAATAATACAGAAAATGGGCCTAGGCCCTCTTATTAGAACTCCCAGAGGGAAATAAGCACCTCCTCCTCAAAGACTAGCACATAATCAAAGGGTGCAACCTTGCTGCTGCTGCCCCTGCATAAAAGACACATTTTTTTGAAGGGAACTATGCCGTGGCTGAATATGAATGAATGGCCCCAAGCCAAATTCTGAAATGAATCTCAAATCCTTCCCTCTTGATCCCTTAAGCAAGCTGATCCAAAGAGAGGATGGAATTCTCGCACGGGAATTCTTTGCACTAAGCAGTGCAATAAATCCGGCTAAGCATCTGAAGCATGCAAATAGTCACAAGAAAAATATAGATGAATAATGAATGAATCCCTTTTATTCTGTGCCCTCCTTTTTATCTTTGGTTAGCCTCCTCACCCCAGGCCCCACACAATGTTGAGGTGACTTCCTAGTGAAGCTTCCTCTTTCAAAACTGTGCTGCCCTAGCTGGCTTCCCTCCTCTTTGTAGCAACGATGTTGACTTGGTCAACTAGAAATAATCAACCTGCAATGCCTTTTTTCACACCAAGGGATCTTCAATCCGATTCTCATCTGTGTGTCTAGGCTGATCCTTGTTCACATTGAGCTAGTTTACTTGAGTGATTTCTTCCTCCTCAAGAATGGATGTTGACTTAGTCAAACTTGACTATGTCCTCATCTAATTTTCCCTTGTTTACACTTGGAAGTGTAAAAATAGCTCCTAAGGTGATCTCCTTCCTTACTAAGTTGGAATTTATTCATGTTTTTCTTTGTCATGGGCTTCCTTACCCATTTATTCCTTTCCTAGGTGAAAGTAGCAAAATCTAATATTCCAAATTTCTATGTGCAAATTTTGGAATATTACAGTCCTCCCCTCCCAAATGTTGCTTGTCCTCAAGTAATTGCAAGGATATGACTAAAGAGAATCCTCTTCTCCCCTGTAGCAACCTCATAGGATGAAAGCCTCCAAAGATCAAGGTGCTGCATTATCAACATATCTCCAAGTTTCCCCTCCCAAGTGTGTAAGCTATCCAAATAGCTGGCATTATGTGACAATGGATCATCCATGGAGGAAACAATGGGTTTTTTGAAGGTCCTCTTGGGGCATGAAAGTTGATATAGATTGGGATTTATCATCCCCATTTGAATCTCTCCTCCCCAAGCTATCAACCAAACAAAATGAGTCACTCTCCAGATCGACAACTCATGAAGCATCTCTTCCACCTTGAGCTCATGCAGAATAGGTGCGCTGAAAATCTCAATATGGTAGGAAAGATAGCCTACCCCACGATGTCTTCCCATCCACTTAAGATAAGTGTAGATAATTTGCTGATCTTGGGCTACCATAATGTTGCCCTCCAATGGCAGGAAGGAAACTAGACCTCCAAAGGTCCCTCTCCCAGCACTGTGAATCAAGCTGGCCCAAACCATATCATACATGATGAATAAGAAATCACCATCATAAGGAATCCCATCCATCTCATGGCCCTCCTAATATAGGATAAAATACTTTGCTGTAGAGGCCATGTATCTTCCCATGCTCCCCTTAGAACATGTAATGCAGAAAGTGTGGGGATCCTCCTCCCCAAAGAACACATCCACTCCATGTGTTCCTCCTCCAATCATGCTCCTCATATAGGCAAGAATAATATCAGAAAATAGGATCATGAGAAACATCACAATGAGAGAAAGACTAAGGCTTCATACGGTGTTGGAAGGTGCCAACAGTGTCCCAAATGGTCACAGCGTAGTCTTCCCCACTGCAGCTTCAGACAATAGCATGGCAAGTTGTCTCTTGACAAATGGTTTGATGTATAAGTCATCACACCCACTAGTAAATAGTAAATGGCTAAATATGTCAACTGAGCACACAAGAAGTAGCCACATACTTTCCCCAAATCATACAGTAGATGGTTGTCTCCATCATAATAATTGGCCAAAAATGGACCATGGAGCCTAAAGAAAAGCTTGCCCCTTTGAAGAGCAATGCACTGCAAAGAAATGGTAAGAGCATGCAAATATTGTGTGGAACAATCAATAAATGCAAAAATAGAATTCTTACCATGTAATGAAAGCAAGATGGTGACAAGATCCATAGATGAATCCTCCATAGTGATATAACATACCCATATGAAGAGGAATGAACCACATGCTACATGAAAATCCTCCTTCTCATGCTGGGAAATCCAAGTCAATGAGAACATATCACAATAACCAATGAGTCCATCCACCACTCTACCAAACTCACCTCCTATATGCCCACCAAGTGCATTGAATATGAAGTGATCCTGGGAACACTCCATCAAAAAGATCATGCTCCAAAGTGACAACGTTGTTGGCCTATGAAAATAGGCTCCTGCCAACTCATAAATCCACCCTCTGACATGTTCAATGTCGAAGACTCCTCTCATAATGTTGCCATCTCCTCCCATTGCAACATCATGCAAAATGTGAGAGCAACTCTGCCCTTGCTCTCTCTCAATCCTCAAAAGCAACAAATGTATTTGTTGCCCCATCACACCTCCATCATACAACTCAAGTGGTGAAAACATAATGATTACATCATCATAATGCATCCACACTTCTTGCTGCCCCGTGATGCAAGTGCCTTGCCAAGTTCTCTCCTCCGTCATACCCTTAGAAGAAGGATATGTTCCATGATGGCCAAACTCTCTTAGGAGTAGCCAATGCAGCTTTTCCTCTTGCTGCCCAGTATCATATATTTGCAAGTAGCTCTCTAGCTCCTTGCTCTCTATCCACATCCTCTTATCCACTGATGGATGCCTCCTACCATTCTCCACCTTGGTACTCCTCCAAAGAAGATTACCATCCTCCCATATCAGATTTTTCTCCTTGCATTCCATGGGATGCTGAAATGAAACTCCTTAGAGACATCCTAGAGAAGATCTTTCACCGATGATAATCTTGAACCCATAAGGATCCAAGGGGGCTGAAGGCAAAGCCTCCTTGCTGCTACCTCTTGACAGTGTTGTAACCCTCTTCCAGGGTGTTTTGGCTATCTCATGTATCAACTCCTAGATGAACATTTGACTCTGCATTAATTTGTTTGGAGAAAAGTTCACTCCATCCTCCAAGCATTCACACTCCACCCTCAACGGTTGTGTACAACTCAACAAGGGCCCATGAGAATGATGGTTCATTTGTTCCTTGAACCATTCAAGTTTGTACAGCACAATGCAATCTTGCTGCTCTACCTTAGCAACAATGTTTGATCCTAAGCCATATAAGGACATATTTCCACCATTTTTAGAAATATTTGTTGCAATAATTAAAAGTTTAAATCTTCCCATACCTTGCTGAGATGTGGGAACCTCTTGTAGAGCTGCAAAGGCTCCTCCTTCCAATGTAATAGCTGCCCTAACTGATGATGTGGAAGGCTACTCTTCCAAGGATGTGACAACACTGGTACATGTCTCCTCCCATGGTGATGTGGACCCTCTCTCCTCTGATCTTTCTTCATAAAAGGTTCTAATCATCTCTTGAGTGAACTTAGAAAAATAATTCACTCTTGTGTGGCTTAAGTGACTGCACCACCAAGCATTGGCTTCACCCTCCAGGTGTAGCGCTACAACTTTTGTTGCCTCCCTCTCCACCACTGGATGAAGTAGGAAGAATGCCTCAAGCTTCCTTGCCCAAGCTCTTGCTGTAGTTGACCCATCAAATTTAGACAATAGGAATATATTTCCTTTAATTTCCCCTTGGCTACAGGGTCTTCTCTCTTCTCTCAGTTAAATGAAATGAGGAAAATCTAGGGTCTCTTTGAAAGCCCTAGGTTGACACTTGTATTCTGAAAAATACCCACTCAGGATTTCATGCTCGAAGTGGTATCCTTTCTCTCCACTTCCCCTATGAGAATAGGAAGTGAATGCATCTTATTCTACCTCCTAAAACCTTCTAGAGGTCTCACTGTAGCTCTCTCCTCCTTGAAACCCTCTTGGAGTTTCAATGCATTTCTCTTCTTCTTTATTCTTAGATCTAAAAATGGATGAGAGTAAGCTCATCCTCTCCATCATTTTGTTCTCCCATTCTTCTTATCTTCTGATTGGATCTGAAATCCACAGGCTGAGCTAAGATGGCAACTCCGATACCACTGTAATATCCCAAATTGGGAACAACTACACTATTGGGAATATTTTAAGATATTACCAATGTGGAGCTTCAACAAATCATGAGAATAAAAATCTATATCAGTTCATAATATGTACAAGAAACATTTAACCAGAAAATGAATGATCAACAACAGAGATTTGCTTTACTATCCTCTCCCGGCATGAGGAAATGCAGCCTTCAGGACCATAAAAACATCATTTTCAGAAAATAACGCAATAAATATGGGAAATGGAACTTTGATCCCATTTTTTATACATTATAAAACTTCCATACCGAATTTGAGCCCAAAATAATCATTCTAGCTAAGTTAAACAGATCTCCCCAGCTAGAGACAGCTCAAAAACACCCTATTCCCATGACTTTCAACTATAGCATTTCTGAAGACTATGAGAGCATAATTCCCATGAAGTTTTCTACAAAAAATGATGAAATAAGACTTATCATAATTTTATATTAATCATATAGCAAAGAAATGGAGGTTTAACCTCTTATACAGCAGAAACATACACCCGGCAAGGGTTTCCGGCAATATACATGTACAAAAAGCAGGACTGCAGAAAATAACCTAGTATACTGCAACTATACATTAAAAATGGCTGGATATGACACATAAAATCTGAATAATACAGAAAATGGCCCTAGGCCCTCTTATTAGAACTCTCGGAGGGAAATAAGCACCTCCTCCTCAAAGACTAGCACATAATCAAAGGGTGCAACCCTGCTGCTGCTGCTCCTGCATAAAAGACACAGTTTTCTAAAGGGAACTGTGATGTGGCTGAATATGAATGAATGGACCCAAGAAAAATGCTGAAATTAGGCTCAAATCTTTCCCTCTTGATCCCTTAAGGAAGTTGATCCAAAGAGAGGATGGAATTCCTGCACGAGAATTCTTTGCACTAAGTAGTGCAACAACTCCGGCTAAGCAGCTGAAGCATGAAAATAGTCACAAGAACAAGGATAGATGAATATTGAATGAATCCCTTTGATGCTATGCCCTCCTTTTTATCTTTTGTGAGCCTCCTCACCCCGGACCCCACACAATGTTGAGGTGACTTCCTAGCGAAGCTTCCTCTTTCAAAACTGCGCTGCCCTAGCTGGCTTCCCTCCTCTTTGTAGAAACGATGTTGACTTGGTCAAATAGAACTAATCCACTTGCAATGCCTCTTTTCACACCAAGGGATCTTCAATCTGGTTCTCATCTGTGTGTCTAGGCTGATCCTTGTTCACATTGAGCTAGTTTACTTGAGTGATTTCTTCCTCCTCAAGAATGGATGTTGAATTAGTCAAACTTGACTATGTCCTCATCTAATTTGCCCTTGTTCACACTTGGAAGTGTAAAACCAGTTCCTAAGGTGATCTCCTTCCTTACTAAGGTGGAATTTATTCATGTTTTTAATTTTCATGGGCTTCCTTACCCATTTATTCCTTTCCTAGGTGAAAGTAGCAAAATCTAATATTCCAAATTGCTGTGTGCAAATTTTGGAATATTATAGCTTCTAACCCATCCATCATTTATTACCTATGTATTACAGTATCTAAGCTCAATATCTTGTAACTACATTCAAAGAAGCATTACAAAATCTTAACATTTTGATGCCACAACTCATTTTTTTGCTTATCCCCCTTACCTTTTCTCCTCCATAAGATTGTGAGCTGTGACCAGGGGCTTTCATACAAAACTGCATTGGAGATTTTGGAGCCCTATGTATCGTAACTTTTTTAAAAATAATGTTATGATATTACGATGTCTCGATCATCCTTTCGCTTCTTGTTGCTTAGCCCCTCTTCTTATTTCTCTTCCATGGGATTGAGTGTTATGACCGTAGGCTTAGCACTCAGGTGGTAAGGTATTTAAAATCCTACCAGGGGCCTATCTCTTAGTGTATTTTCTCTCTCACCTTGGATATTTTGAGTCCTCATGACCAAGTGCTACTCAACATCAGGGCCCCTTTCATCAGAATTTTTTTAAATATTTTATAAAGGAGTTCTTATATTTTCGACCTCTCATATGATGACCTCTAAGAAGAAATCATGATGATGTCATCATTTCCACGTGGTGTATATGGAGTAGTTACCCATGTCACATAAACTTTCCTCATTAGACCACCCAAAATGCTGAAACTGACCACCACATGTCCATTGTATAGGCACATTATGTTGACATCATCTACTACATCTAAATCTCAAGGACAATCACCTGTTTCCATGTGTCTTCTTGAAGGAGAGAGAAAGGGTCCCTGGGGTCCTTGTTTTTTTGATGATTTCCATTGTCTTTTCCCTTCTCCACAACTTCGACACTTTCAAAGGAATTTTCATTTTCAAAGAGTTACGAAACTCTAAGGTTTTGATACCACTTTTCTCTGAGGTCCAGCCTTCCAATCTCTGGTTCTTATATGACCAACCTTCCAATATCGAGTTTTGACAAGCCGCTTTTTCCAGCCCTTGTCAATATCCAACATTATGATGATTAGACTCTAAATTTTGGCTCTTCCCTTTTTGGATCCCTTCTGATTTTTGGCTCCCAATTTTAAGCTCTCCCTTTTGATTCCATCCTTTGAATTTGAGCTCTCCTCTTTGGATTTCCCCTTAGTCAACAAAGATTTCACCCATCCTCCTCTGTACCAGGGATGAAAAATAAGGCCATTTGACAAAAACACAAGATGGTTTGACGGATAACAAAAAAACATACAATACATAATTACTATATATATGAGTAAATAAAAAAAATTATAAGACATAATTATAAGGCATAATTGAACATATGTGAGTAAATTAAAAAAAACATATAGGACATAATTATGAAACAAACAAGACAAATGAGATGTTATTGTGCTAAAAAAAAATATTTTAAACAAATTACTACCTGGAATAATCATTGTCAACATTATGTGCTCCTCTTTATTGACTTCCATGGAGGAAAGCTATCGTGGATAACAAAAATGGGCCACACTGAGTAAGTAGATTTTTCCTGTCCAAATGGATTGACACCATGAGATGCTAATGAATGCCTAAGATTACGAGGTTCTCTTTTAAACTCTGGCCACTTTTCCTTTATATTCCTAAATGCAGATCCATATGTAGGCATTCGAAGAACACCATCTTCACTTCTATTCCTTGCATGATAATCAATAAGTTTTGTTATGTGTTTCCACTTGAACAATTGTCACGAACGTGGAATTATGGGAATATAGCGAATAACCATGAGAGGCACCTTTTTTGTTACTTTATCGGTTTGATATATAATCTCGTCACATTTGGGACATTTTTCTTTCAATGCATGTTCTTTATAATAGAGAATATCATCATTAGGGCGTGCATGAATAGTTTTATACTCCATTTCGATATTTTTCATAACGACATGTAAATCTTGGTACATACAAGTTAAAAAATTTGAAGATGGTAACAAAAATCTACCTAATAATATGCAACATAAAAAAATAGTATTTTTAAATGTACTAAACAATATTAATCGTACATATTACTTCCAAATGTTACAAATTAATGAAATGATGCAAATCAACATACTAACATTAAAAACAACAGAAAAAATGATTACTTTATCACGTGTATAGTAATAAATGTCACAAAATATATTACATACCTTAGGAGTTGTGTAACACATGTTGAGAATGCAGCAAGATGATGGAGCTTGGTGAAATTAAGTCGCCTTCACCAAGTGGGCCCGCAGGCAAATTCTGGCGCAAAGTCTATTTTTAGACATATGGAGCATGGTTCGGGGATTCCAGTTTGAGATTCTTGGAGCATTGGTCATGTTGGTAAAAATAGATGAGACTCTATTTTTTAGGTCGAAGAGGTTGAAGGCTATTTTTAGACTGCCTCTCCTAAAAATATGGAAGTCAAATATTATTTACCCTTAATAATATTTAGACTATAAACAACAGTTTACTCTCTTGGAGCACTTCAGTTCGAGCTACATAAGTGGCTCATGCAATTGACAGAGGAATCACGTGGTTCCCAAGGGTTTGATGGCATCATGCATGGTTGACTTTAGTTAGAACTTCAGTGGCAGAAGTTTGGAGGAGTTAATGAGACAGCTAGTGGAGTTGTGTTCTGTTTATTTTAGTTGAACTGATTGAAATTAATTTAACTAGCTAATCAATTAGCTATGAGTGGAGTGAATTAAATATTATTTAATTCATTAATTAGTAACTCATTATTCAACTCAAGAACACATCAGTTCACTACAGTGTATGATCAGTTCAGTGGAGACCAGTGAAAGAGGTAGATGAAAGGGTGGAGTTAGCTATCAGTTGTGACTATACTGTTGCTATTTGCAACACATAGATAGGAGGAGTAAGCCCATGAGGATTGCGCAATTCAGGCTGGTGGTTTATCTATATAAAGAGGCCATCCCATAGCATTGAAAAACGCAATAGAGGCAAGGCAATTAGTGGTGAGTTTTGAACCAGTAACCTGTTCAAAACTGAGCTAGATTGTGAGTAACTTCATGAGAAAGTACTGAGTACTTGTGAGGAGTATTGTACTGAGTTTGTTACATGATTTCTCCATTATAATATACACAATAGCTGCGGGGTTTTCAGCTATAAGCTTTCCCCATACATACTGTGTTAATGTGTATGATGATTTGATGTGTTATCGCTTGATTTTATTTCCGCATGTGTGATGATCTGAGTTGGTTGAGTGGAAGAGATTATGTGTTATGTATGAAGTTAAAATAGTATGTGACCAGGATAGTCTCGGTGGATAATTAATTATTATTCAACAAATTTCTAAATGGTATCGGAGCTATTGAAGCAGAGATTGATCATCACAGTGATTACAAACTTATTTCGGTAGACAGAGTCTGCATGCGGGCCAGGTAGCCTCCGGATTCATATTTCTTCGGAAAGTGAAAGGTCTGGTAAATGCCCCTTGCAGTCGATCTCTGTGCTAGAAATAATTTGTTCTCACAGATCTAGAGCGGTTGAGCTTTGAGGTGGAATTCGAAATTTTGCAGCAGTTTTGTTTTCTTGGTGCCAATGTTGAAAATGTCTTTCAACGGTTTGCGACTCGAATATGCTCTTGAAGGCAGTTCGAATTATGTTGCATGGAAGGATCGCATGGAAGCAGTATTAGAAGATAATGGTCTCAAGGAGTTCGTAGATACGGATGTCCAAAAGCCCACTGATCCTGCTGAAGTCGATGCATGGAAAAAGAAGATGGCGAAGTGTCGAAGGATCCTGTTGGAGGGCGTCAAGGATCATATTGTATCCAGCCTGCATGGAAAAGCTACTCCATATTTAATGTGGAAAGCTTTGATGGATCTATTCCAGAGTAAGAGTGACCAAAGGAAGCTGGCGCTCAAAGATAAGCTCAAGAACATCAAGATGGAGAAGGGCGACAGTATTGCCAAATACCTCAGTATCGCCAAAAGCTCACTGATCGCATGCTTGGTTTCAAGTGTGATGGGATCGGTGTGGTTCTTGGACAGCGGTGCGTCATTCCATATGAAGAGAGATCAGGAGTTGTTCTCAGATCTGGAGGACAAATATTTGGGTGTGCACATCAATATGGGCGATGATGGTAGATACAATGCGACTGGTATCGGTACTGTATCCTTTCAGAGGGAGTCTGGTAAATCCTTTGTATTGAAGGATGTCATGCATGTACCTGGATTGAATAAGAACCTGATTTCAGTAGCGATGTTGGAAGATAAGGGGTATGACGTGGTCTTCAGCGAAGGAAAAGCCTTCCTGCGCAGTAAGACTACTGGAGAGACCCGGAAGATAGGGGTTCGAACTCAGAACCTTTATCAGTTGCAGGTATATGACTGCGCAGCTATGGCATGCAAGGCGGGAGAAGTGGTGAGCCGGGATGATGAGGGCGAACTGTGGCACAGGAGATTGGGCCACCTTCATCATGGAGCTTTGAATATTCTGCAGCAGATTTCTACTGGGATTCCTAAGGGCACCCTTGCGCAGTCAGATCAGTGCAAGGGGTGTACCTTGGGGAAGTATGTGAAAGCCACCTTTCACGAGAAGGATATTCGTGCCACGACGATCCTTGAGAGAGTTCACACAGACGTGTGTGGTCCTTTCTCAGTTGCTTCGACAGCAAAGCACATGTATTATGTGATCTTTGTTGATGATTTCTCTCGAAAGTGCTGGATCTTCTTCATGCAGAAGAAGAGCGATACATTCGCAAAGTTCTGTGAGTTTAAAGCACTGGTCGAGAAGGAGTCGGGGAATAAGGTGATTGCTCTAAGGAGTGATAACGGTGGTGAATTCATCTCGGCTGAATTCAAGGAGTTCTGCAGCGCAGAAGGGATTCGGAGAGAGCTCATCGCACCCCATAACCCACAGTAGAACGGGGTGGTTGAGCGGAAGAACAGAACGATCGTGGGTGCTGCACGGGCAATGTTGCATGATCAGGGCCTACCCCTTCACTTGTGGGCTGAGGCATGCAATACAGCAGTGTATGTGCAGAACCGTTGTCCTCACAAGGTTCTTGGCATGAGTACACCAGAGGAGGCTTATTCTGGCAAGAGGCCCGATATTTCCCATTTGCGGATTTTCGGATCTCCTGTCTACATGCATGTGACGAAGGATGCGAGAAGGAAGCTGGATCCAACTGCTGAAGTTGGAATATTTGTGGGGTACACCGATACACCTCACAACTATCGGGTGTATGTGCCAGACAGTCGCAAGACTGTTGTGCGACGGGATATAAAATTTCAGGAGGAGAAAGCCATGCAGTGTTCGCTTGAGAGGGAGCTACACTTGCATGCAGATGAGGAGCTGTTAGTTCCTAAGGAGGAGCTTCTAGATGTGGATCAGCCACAAGAGGAAGTTCAGGAGGTGGAAGAAACCACCCAGGCAGCGCCAACCATCAGAGGGCGCATGCGCACTACAGAAGCTGAGCGACTGGCTCGGGATGCATAGAAGGTTGTAGGACCACCTACAGCACAGCGCAGACAGAGACAGTCACCGGATCGGTACACTGGATACATGGCTATTGTGAGTCAATGTGTTGTGACAGAGCCATCCTCTTTTGAGGAATTTGTGGAGGAACCCGCATGGGTTGATGCCATGATCGAAGAATATGATTCGATCATCAGGAACAGTGCATGGGAGATTGTCCCAAGACCGGTTGGGAAATCAGTGGTGGGTTCGCGATGGATCTACAAGGTGAAGCAGGCGGCTGACGGAAGTGTGGAGAAGTACAAGGCGAGATTTGTCGCCCGTGGCTTCTCACAGATCGAGGGGATTGACTATGAGGAGACTTTTGCACCTGTCGCAAGGTACTCTTCCACACGGACGATCCTTGCTCTCTCAGCGCAGATGGGGTGGCACATTCATCAGATGGATGTGAAGACTGCGTTCCTCAATGGAGTTATTGAGGAAGAGGTGTACATAAAGCAGCCTGAAGGTTTTGAGATCTTCAGCAGTGAGTCGCATGTGTGCCGACTCAAGAGAGCACTGTACGGGCTGAAGCAAGCACCTCGTGCTTGGTACACTCGGATAGACAGCTACTTCACCGGGCTTGGATTCTCCAAGAGTGAGGCGGATCCTAACCTGTACAAGATTGTGGTGGAGGGGAAGCTGTTGATCATCGTACCGTATGTAGATGATCTGATTTTGACTGGCGATGAGCAGTTGATACTTTCATGCAAGGAGGATCTTGCACGAGAGTTTGAGATGAAGGACTTGGGCATCCTTCATTATTTCCTCGGATTGGAGATTTGGCAGCGCAGTGGAGGACTGTTTGTTTCTCAGGGCAAGTATGCCCGGGAGATTCTGGAGAGGTTCAACATGCAAGGCTGCAAGCCTGTTGACACTCCTCTTCCTGGTGGTTGGAGGAAGGAGGATGTTACTTCAGCGGAGGTAGTGGATGCCACTGTCTATCGACAGTTGGTGGGGTCGCTTATGTATCTGGTCAATACACGACCCGATATATGCTATGCAGCTAACCAGCTTTCGCAAGCTATGGTTAAGCCTACCAAGCTCTTTTGGAAGGCAGGCAAGCATGTATTGCGCTATATCAGAGGCACATCGGGATATGGTCTATGGTACAGACAGGAGGATGGAGTGAAGCTTTCTGGCTTCACTGATGCAGATTGGGCAGGGAGCCCAACAGACCGGAAGAGCACTTCTGGAGGAGTTTTTAGCATTGGGTCGACAGCAGTTTCCTGGTACAGCAGGAAGCAGAGATCCGTGGCACTCAGTTCAGCAGAGGCCGAGTACATGGCAGCTAGCTTGGCTGCATGCGAGGCTATTCGGATGAGGAAGATCCTCGCAGGTTTGTTCAGGTTGCATTTGGAGCCTACAGTGATCTACTGTGATAACCAGAGTTGCATTAAAATCTCAGCTAATCCAGTATTTCATGATAGGTCCAAACACATCGACATCAGGTACCATCATATCAGAGATTGTGTTCAGCGGAGAATCATGATGCTTTCATATGTTCCCACGGAGGATCAGGATGTCGACATCCTGACGAAGGCGCTCACCAGGAGCAAGTTCGAATTCCACAGAGGCAGGATAGGGGTTGCAAATAATCCATATCTTGCTGAGAGGGAGTGTTGAGAATGCAGCAAGATGATGGAGCTTAGTGAAATGAAGTCGCCTTCACTAAGTGGGCCCGCAGGCGAATTCTGGCGCACAGTCTATTTTTAGACTATGTCTATTTTTAGACATATGGAGCATGGTTCGGGGATTCCAGTTTGAGATTCTTGGAGCATTGGTCATGTTGGTAAAAATAGATGAGACTCTATTTTTAGGTCGAAGAGGTCGAAGGCTATTTTTAGACTGCCTCTCCTAAAAATATGGAAGTCAAATATTATTTACCCTTAATAATATTTGGACTATAAACAATAGTTTACTCTCTTGGAGCACTTCAGTTCGAGCTACAGAAGTGGCTCATGCAACTGACAGAGGAATCACGTGGTTCCCAAGGGTTTGATGGCATCATGCATGGTTGACTTCAGTTGGACTTCAGTGGCAGAAGTTTGGAGGAGTTAATGAGACAAATAGTGGAGTTGTGTTCTGTTTATTTTAGTTGAACCGATTGAGATTAGTTTAACTAGCTAATCAATTAGTTATGAGTGGAGTGAATTAAATATTATTTAATTCATTAATTAGTAACTCATTATTCAACTCAAGAACACATCAGTTCACTACAGTGTATGATCAGTTCAGTGGAGACCAATGAAAGAGGTAGATGAAAGGGTGGAGTTAGCTATCAGTTGTGACTATACTGTTGCTATTTGCAACAAACAGATAGGAGGAGTAAGCCCATGAGGATTGCGCAGTTCAGGCTGGTGGTTTATCTATATAAAGAGGCCATCCCATAGCATTGAAACAGGCAATAGAGGCAAGGCAATTGGCGGTGAGTTTTGAACCAGTAACCTGTTCAAAACTGAGCTAGATTGTGAGTAACTGTATGAGAAAGTACTGAGTACTTGTGAGGAGTATTGTACTGAGTTTGTTACTTGATTTCTCCATTATAATATACACAATAGCTGCGGGGTTTTCAGCTATAAGCTTTCCCCATACATACTCTGTTAATGTGTATGATGATTTGATGTGTTATCGCTTGATTTTATTTCCGCATGTTTGATGATCTGAGTGGAAGAGATTATGTGTTGCATATAAATTCGAATTGTATGTGATCAGGATAGTCTCGGTGGATAATTAATCATTATTCACCAAATTTATACAACACATGTGTTTGAAAAACCATTCACCACCTTTAAGTTGACCAACAATGATAGAGAAGAGAGAAGAGATGTTTTTGGGCCTTCATAAAGAGCTTTAGTTGTCATCTCAAGTATAGGTAAATCAAAGCACGATCATCACAATGGTTGTCATCATCATCCATTCCAACATTGTTAAATGTCTCTTAGATAAATATTTTTGTCCCATGTTATTCAAACATGTTACCAACATCATTATCTTCTTCCAAAGAATCGTCAGCTTGATCCTCGATGTTAATCTCTTCATGTTCTTGAGCATGTGATTTTACTACAACAACCTCTTCCTCGTCGAACAATGCTCTAGGGGGTCATACTATCAAATTACAATCAATAAATTAATACTAGTATATATAGAAAATATTGAAACGTCTATATAACAACCATTTATGGATATAATATTAAGGAAAACAAAGACACCAAAGTTAAGGATAAATACAACTTAGGTGAGACCAAGAAGCGAAGACAACAAATCAATTATGATGCTTGTGAAATTTATCAATATATTTAAGAATGTGTTGAAAAAAATCTAATAAATATGTTACTTTTCTTGACATGTAGGAAGTGAGAAATTTTCTGAGATATATTGTCATGACCATAGTAAAAACATTTGGATCTTATTTTGCATTCATCATTGTAATGTCATATCCTTTCTTAATGTCATATTTTGCATAATGTACTTTAAAAGCTGATTAATAATGCTCCATAAAAACCCATGATTAACCTCTAAATCCTCTAGACCTAAATTAACCCCCTAACATCTTAACCCCATTATCTCAAGCCCTTAAACCCCTAAACCCTAAGCCCTTAACCCCTTACCCCTAAACCCTTAAACAATAACCCCTTATCCCTAAGCCCATAAATTAATTAACTTGTAACTCGACCTAACCCCTTAAATGACCCTAACATAAATAATCAAATAATATTTCTAGTCCACATCAAGATGACAACATAGTTCAAAAACCTCCCAAAAGAATATTATAAAATACATTTAAAATAGAAAGATAATACAATTAACAATACAAATACATATAATATAAAATAAAATATACATTTAAACATTTACAGAAAAAAAAAAAAAAAAAAAAATCTACAATAAAAAGACATAATAAATAACTTACAAATGGATGATATTTTGTTAGCCCTAGTATTGCACCAAGAATGTTGCAACTCCCAAAGTATAATCTAATTTACTTTATCAACCTGGGTGTTATAGAACCATTTATCACCTTTACATACTTGATGATATATGTATTGGCATTGGGTAGCCCTTTCCATTCAGACTTGGTCATTTTCTTAAAAAACATTATTTTGAATTTCGTACATGACTCTGCCATGTCTTACACACATGCAGACATGGGTCCATTCATATCTGACCCACATATACAATTTAAAATATTAAAAAATATATAATCTCCTGATCTAGGTGGCTCTAAACACCCTTAGGAGACCAAGAGGGCTGATGAAATGAAAAACTTCAAAGTGGTCGAATTGCTCTCAAACCAGGCTCAGGTTGAAGTACTTTTCGCCCTGATTCCAACGGTGCAAACATATCTCCAATCCGAGCCCATATGGAGAAGTTAGAGTGAGTCAAATTTTTGGTCAAAGTTGGGTAGCGACCATGTTTAACTATCCCACAAAATCACCATGAACCGATAGGGAACCCAACTCCTGAAAATGGGTGAAATTGTGGCCTCATTAATTTTCCCAATGACCCTTATTTTCGTTAAGTTTTAAAATGACCACTTTGTTTTAAAAATAACAAAAAATATATTTTTTGGGTAACGATCCACCAACCTTGCCACCCCCGGTCGAAATTCCAAAAACCATATCATAATTTTTTTTTTTTTTTTGGGTCAGTAGGCCATGACCCCTGCCAAACGCCATGAAACCGTGACCATATAAATAATGTTATGGTTGGCATCGGGTGGTCAACCCCACTGCTTAAAACTACCCACTACATATTACATTGTGGCCAAGGTATTAAACACTGCCCACTGTAACTGTGATTGCCACTAGAGCTTCCACCATAACTATGTTAATGCCACCGTTAAAACAAAGGCTCTGGCAGGTGTCGAACCCACTCAGCTCACTCGCCAGCTGGTCCGTCAGCGGAACCACAAAAATGCATTAAAACCATTCCAAACCATTAAAATGTTGCGGTTTAAAAAAATATATATAACAAATATTGCAATGGTTATAACCGCACCCCATATTTAGATATATATCAAACATTACAAATAAAAACGTTAACTATATCACCTATGTTGAGACGAGGCGAGATTTGATTCCCTAACCTCCTCTCCAAAAATTTCCAATTTTACCAATGTGCCCAAAAACTACGTAGTAAACTCTGCCCAATAATTCTTATATAAACCTTCATTCTTACCATTTGGCCCAACGAAGGAGGAGCATAGAGTTCTAGGTAGACCCGACACAAATTTACACCATTATTATTTTATTGCAGGAACATGCGACATGCAGTTCGAGGTCGATTCATTTTTTATGCAGGTGGAAACCTGAGCCATTCAGGGAGTCAGTGGAACCATGATATGAGCCACATTTTCAGAGGGCCCAGAATTTCCCAGTGTCCAATTTGGAAAAAATTTATATGGATTTTACAGCTCTCAGTTGTTAGCCACCTACATTTTGCAATTATATCAGCTAGTGGCTAAATATTCTTTGCAAGCCTTCAAGAAACAAATTCAGGCCTGAAATTGTTGGTGCTTGAAGTCTGTTGGTAAGATCATGAACTGTTGGTTGGTTCTTCATACTTTTCCTCCTCTCAGCCTCCTATATTCCATGAAAATCCAAATCAAATATTGCTGCATCCTCCTCCTTTTTTCCCTCCCCTGCTTCCATCTTACCTTCGTTTCTTCAGTTTCCTTTCATTTATGAAAACCCCACTAAACCATGTGTTATTCCTTGCCCCTCCATTATTTTCTTTCCCCAAGGTTAAAAACCCATGTTTTAACCTTATCGGAATCATATTTATTTTTGGAATTCTTTGGAAAACCATAGAAAACGTATGTTTTTATGCGTTAGGCTAAGCCCCTTGCCGTCTCTCCCTCCACATGCCTGAGCGACGCGACCGACCGCTCAAGTCCAGATGCGCTAAACCAAAGCGTGGTCCCCACCCCGCCCTTTTCCTTTGAAACCTTCAAAAAACCCATCTTTTATAAGGTTTGGGTATGAAATATGAAGCCACGTATTTTATTGCCCCGAGCCTTCCTAGCCGTCGATCTGCTCCCCAGATCCGATGGAGTGGAGTACCTCACACCTGGTGGACCCCCTTCCCCCGCGCTCGTTTCCAAAAACCATGGTATATATCCCGCACCACCTTTCGTCGAATGGCAGTTTTATCCTGTCGACCAGCGATTCCACACGCTGGCCGACGCGTGTCCTCCACCTCATTCCCAAAACCGCCATCCTTCCACTTCGCCCGCGCGTTATCTATCGTCCCGTCACCCCGCAGCGAGATTCATCTCTGCCGTCAGATCTGGGCCTTCCCATCCGACGGTTGCTAATCGCCTTTTCTGCTCGGCTTCTAACGGATTTCCTCGCCTGTTGAATCTTCCCCCGGCGCGTCCAAAAGTCGATCTCCGCTGTCGATCTCCGCGGATCGATGGTTCTCATTCGTCCTCCCGATTCCACTGTACAAAATCCCTTTTCTCCGCTGACTTTTCAAAGCGCCCTCGACCGTTGATCGCAGTACGATCAACGGCTCCGATTGCTCCATTTTCCGCACGCCCTCCGATGCAGATTGTCCATATAACGCATGATTTTCTCATTTCTATTGTATTTTGCAGGTTTTAAGGTTCTTTCGTCGTGTTTTAATGAAAATCTGAAGAATGAGGGTGACGACTCCCGTCCTTCTGATTAATCTAGAGAATCGACCGCAGGGTGAAGAATAATGATATCAACAAGGTTTCATGAGCCTTGGTTGCTACGCATCCCTGTAAAGCCTGAAGAATGCCGTCAAAATCAACGCAGAGAAGAGTATCGAATTTTGAAGACAAAGTGAACCAGAGCAGCAGTTTTATGGATAAATTGGCGGGGATTACAGCTAAGATGGTTATCAAAAGCCTAATCCCCGGCTTAGAACACAGATTAAAGCAAAACCTAAAAGTGTTCATCAGACGTATTGCCTCCACCGCCAAACTTTGAGGCGAATTGATTCCTCAACCACCACAGTGCCACCTATTGCCTCAAAATGCTCAGCCAGAGGATAAATTTATTGAACCAGATCAGATATTATGCCTCGGATCAACCAAAGAAGTTATTTCTGCACCAGATTTAATGACAAGATGTTTGCAGAGTAACCCTAACAGTACGCAGAGCCTCAAATGTCAACAAAGGCTCCTTCCGAGCTTACTTCATAAGTATAAGTGCATAAATGCAGTGGAACACCTGTATAAATTCTTCATCGAGCCTCCCAGGCCAGGAAGACATTAATTCTGCACACTAGACAGAGATCTTGTTGATCTCAACTCTCCTATCCTCATAAATATTCCAAGAAGATGAGAGTGAGGAAGGATTAGTTGCTGTCAAAATAATTGTCATGTTGTATTGCTTCCTGGATGGGAAAATCTCATCAGAATAGTGGTTTCATGGGCTTTGAGCCTGGCCAGGCCAGAGTAGGCGATTATGTAAGAGAGATGGATTAAAACATTGGACTTGAAGATTGTAACCGGTTTGAAGCATCAATACAAGCTATTTTATGGGATCCTGGTCTATGCTGATGGTGATGTTATTCTTACTGTGAACTTGTCATTTTATTTCTATTTTCAATTCGTTTCATTTTCCACTGTAAAGAACAGTTTGAACAGTGTTAGGACTTACTGTATACCAGTAACCTTCTCTGGCTGAGAAATCTTTATTTCAATGTTTTCTTCTTATTGTGTTATTTAGAAATGATTTAATTCAGTCTAAGTACAGAGATGCTGGCGTTCCCTCATCTTTTCGTCACTGCTGAATGTTATTTTTAAATGTTACTTTCATATATGTTGTGTAAGGAATGAATTGAGGAAATCAAAGGCTAGCCCTGAGTCCCTTTCTTGTTTGCTCAACTATTTGTCTGTTTCCCTTAGGATGTGTCAAAAGCTGACTAGTTTCAAAGTACTTATCAGATCTTGGGCCATTCTGTGTCATCTTGGTGATTGTCTTGGAAGTAACTAAGTAAATAAGAACTAGGAGAGGATCAGGGTGAGTCCCAGCCCACTAGCTTCTGCTCCAAAGGTTTCCTTCAAGTTTCCCTTTGTTTTTAATCTGTGTTCTATTAGAAGTGTATCAAAGGCTGGATAGTTTCAAAGTACTTACCAGATCCTAGTTTGCTTCTATGTTTTTCTTAAGTGCCTGGTCAAAGGCTGGCTAGTTTCAAAGTACTTACCAGATCCTGGGCTGCTCTTTGTTCTGCATCTGTTATTTCCTTTCTTATTGTATCACCCCATTCCATAAATCAAACTTTAAAGAGATCCTTAGGCATAGATGACTTGCCCCATAGATTCCTCTTGAACCTGAATGTTTCAATTAAATTCTCTTATGACTCCATAGCCCAATGGATTAAACACTTGCCATCATCTTTCTTTGTAATCAAAGCTTATTCTGTTTTCTTGCAACTTCTCACCTTTGAACCTATTTGCATATAGATATTTCCGCCTCAGACAGCAACTATGTTCAACCATCCGAGAAAACCAAACAAAACCCTTGGCCTTCATAACTAGCCTAACATCATCACCCCAAAATTCAAAGACAATATCCATATTTGTACATATTGGAGAGATCCCTCTCCAGATTCAGGAGGGCTAGATCCTAGAATCCCAAAGTTGGTTGAAATGATGTTAACTCTGTGATCGGACTTTGCCAATCTTGCTTGTTACAGAGACCTAACATTTCTGGCGACTCCGCTGGGGAAGTTTTAACTCAAAATCTCTGGTTCCATGACAATTGTTCTATTTTGCAGCTGAGCCACCAGAACCTAACATTTCTGGCGACTCCGCTGGGGACCCTTACCCAGAATCTTCATAACATTTTGAGAGTCAAAAGCATCCTTTTCAAGCACTACCAAGAAATGGTAATTAAGATGAAGCTCAATGGAATCAATGACAAACTAGGTCAGCCCTAGGATTCTGTAGAGTTTTTATCTAAACCTTGGAAAATCGGCTAGCTTAGCCATAAGGATAGACTGTCTTTGTTTCATAACCGTAGCTAAGTTTTGAGGCAGAGTTAGGATATTCTTCTGAACCACAAATAAAAGCAATTCAGAAAATACCAAAAACATTTCAGATTGGTAGTAAAACACTAGTTTTGATATCTTGTATACGTCTTTGATGTGTTTTACCTCATACTCTTAGACAGAGTCTGGAAAGGGCCAGGTAGCCTCCGGGTCTCATCCTCTTTTAGGGGTGACATATCTGGTGAATGCCCTCCCAGTCAATCTCTGGTTAGAGTTTGTTGTGTTTTGAGATATCCTTGAAAGGAATGTTTCACAAACACTGTGGTGGACAGTGTACTCCTTTGAAAAAACTCTGAACTTTCCACCTGGCGACTCCACAATCCTGAACAGACCTTAAGACTCCACTGGGAAGAACCCTTATCATTATAAAATCATTCAAACTCAGTTAGAGGACTGTGGGATTTAAAAAATTGTAAAAAACAGATTGGTTAACCTCCTAAATATTGTCATATCTGGTTGAACTTTTCCTGTTTAGTTGGGTCTAAACATATAAACATTGTGGCTCCTAAAAAGATTCATACTAGAGCTCATCCTAACCCCGATCCTCCTGAGATAGTTGACAACCCGGAAAGAATCCTTAGGAAGTCTCCTAAGATACAATTTTCAGCTATTTTCAGACCACCCCTAAGAGCTAATTCAGTCCCTGAAAACCTTTTAGCTCTTCACGAATCACAAATTGACTTATTGAACCCATTCAGAACTAGGTCATTTGGCAATTTAGATCAGTTAGATTCTGAGCCTTCACTTTCATCTCCCGAAACAAGTGAAACCCTTGGGAATAGAGAATCAACACCTCCTGATTTACATTTCTTACATAATCTAGGTGTCTCTCATCCGAGATCAACTCAGAGATCTACTGCTGTTCCATCCACTTCTGTTCATCCTTCATCCATTGTTCAAACCACTCCACTGCAACCCACACCTCCTCTTGTAAATCCGCCCCCACCACATATCATGGCAGCATGGTATGCTCCCTTAGTCCTTCCTGTACCATTAGTCAATCTTCCACAGGACTATCAGTCCAAAATTCCATTATATGATGCTAGTAATACCACAACAGCATCTCAACATGTGGACAAGATGAATGACTACTTTGACAGAAATGAAATTGATAATGAATCTGTCAAAATCAGATTGTTTGCTCAAAGTTTGGGGGGAGAAGTGAGAAAATGGTTTAAAGGTTTAACCCCCCATAGTATTAACGATCTCCAAGCCTTCCATAAAACCTTCTTAAACAAATGGGAAGTAAGGAAGAACCCTCTCCAAGTCCTTGCTGACTATAACAATCTCCATAGGAACCCTGGGGAAAGTGTACAAGCTTATTGTACCAGATTCAACAGTGTGTATAATGCACTTTCCCCTGAACTGAAACCTCCTCAAGGATCAGCCTTAAACAAATTTCCTGAAGGGTTTGATCCAGACATGACATATTCACTCAGAGAAAGAGTTTTTGCAACCCTCGAAGATATGCAAAGAGGTGCTCTTTCTGTGGAAGTTAACCTTATGGAGAAGAGAGCGAGGATGAAAGCTGAAAAGAGAGTATCTTTTAGAGAGGAATCCACCCCTTCTACTTCAAGCTCAAAGATGGAAAGAATGATGGAAGAAATGATGAAGAAAATGAGCATTCTAGAGAGAGCGCAAGCAAGTCTAAATCAAAACGCTCCTCAAAACAGAAACCAAAACCAGAATCAGAATGTTAGAAGAAATCAGCCTCCAAACAGACTTAGGGAAGATGATCAACAGATCATTCCTCCCTTTCATCAAAACTTTCTAAGTGAGGTAGAACAAATAGATCATATAACAGAGGAAGATGATATAAACTTATTTGGGGTAGATGATGATGACTTTGAAGTTCATTATGATAAAAAACAAGGTCTTTATACACCTTACGATGACAGAAGAGATGATAATGAGAATGAATATCAAAACATGGAAAACGCTGTCATACAACCTTCAAGGGAATATGAACTCAGAAGTAGGTCTAATCAACCAACCCCCAACAATAAAACCTCTGACAAGCTTTCTCAAAACAGCACTGCAACCAAGTCTAAAATGATCAAACAAAAAGACAAAACAGTGGCTGATAATTCTGGTAGTGGTAAAGAGAAAGGCACTCAAAATATTGAAAAACAGAGTGCAAACATTAGTAGTACTAGCACCTCGGTTAGTACTCCTGGTAAAACAACTGTTCCAACTGTAGATAAATCAGATCAGCAAGCTATTATCGCTGATAAAGTGGCAGCGAACAAGGCTGAAATCAATGTTTTAAAGAGTCAAAACCTTTTTAGCCTAGAACAGGAAATCTCAAAGATCAAAATTTCTGTTCCTTTGACTGAGTTAGCTTCCCAACATGTATATAGGTCCAAAATTTTGAAAGCTTTGAACTTAGAAGATAATGAAGATTCACTCAATCTTAATGATGACCAACCAGAGCTTATTTTTGGTCCGAAGATTGAAGGAAAGTTCCAAGAGGGTCCTGTCCCTCCCTTTTATGTAAGCTTAAACGTTCATGACAAAATTTTGCACAATGCTATGCATGACTCGGGCGCTTCCCATAATTTAATGCCAAAAGCTGTAATGGAAAGCCTGGGTCTTGAAATTACCAGACCTTACAAAGACTTGTACTCCTTTGACTCAAGCAGAGTTAAATGTTTAGGATTGATAAAAGATCTCTGTGTTAACTTAGCCCAGATTCCAGCCAAATGTTTAGTCATGGATGTGGTTGTGGCTGATGTACCCCCAAAGTATGGAATGCTTTTATCAAGGTCTTGGGGTGCTAAGTTACAGGGGACCATGCAAATGGACATGACCTATGCGACCATCCCTGTTTTTAATCAGACTAGAAGACTTTACAGGGAATCCCACATGCAGTACACAGTGACAAGTCAAGATCGGCCTCAAAACTCCCCTCTCTATGCCATAAATACGAGCCTTGATTCTTTTATTATGTTCAATGATGAAACACTTACAGGACACATCATTTCAACAGAATCAATGGCTGAAACGGAGGGAGAGGAACACAACGCTGAAATGCCGGAACAGTCTATCGTGTTTGAAGATCCTAGCAAACTAAGCACAGATCTTGAACTGCAAGTTATTAATCCTTTGAACTTAAAACTTGATAGTCAGCAGGACACCCCTCAACCCGATGAAAAACTTGAGGAATCAAATTATACATAGCCCATCCACCAAACTGAAAATGCTCCTCTCTGGACTATGTATTTTGATGGGTCATGCACCAAAACAAATGCTGGTGCAGGTGTCTGGATCACTAACACTGAAAATAATCATACAGAATGTATCTCATGCAAATTAAATTTTCAGTGTTCCAACAACATAGCAGAATATGAATCCCTTCTCTTAGGCTTGCATCTCTTGAAAAAGTTAGGTGCCAAGAGAATCAATGTATATGGGGATTCTGAATTAATCATTAGGCAAGTTAATGGGGAGTATAATGCTAATCACCCCAGACTTAGGGCCTATAGGAATGATGTCATAGATCTTTTGAAAACATTTGAGGAGTCCACATTGACCTTTGTCCCAAGAAAAAGAAACATTGCAGCCCACAATTTAGCCTTTGCTGCTAGAACCTGCCCAATGTTGTATGATGACACCTCTTAGATAAAATTCAGACCAGCTATCCCTGATAACAAGAAATACTGGCAGGTGTTTGACGGAGATAAACAAATAGAAGACTTCATGCAATTCAGAAATGAGTTTGAACCCCATAGTTCAGATTCAGATTATGATACAGACTGCAGTGAAGAAAATTTTCTTGGCGAAGAAGAACCGTCTCCACAACTGGTAGATATAAACCTTCAGACTACCAAACCTAGAAACCAAACAGAATCAAATGCAAGATCTGAAACAGAGGAATTGGAAACCCTGCATTCTAAGGATGATAGTTTACCCAAGGGTTTGGCCCCTCTAGAAGAACTGTTTGATTTTGATGATGTGGCCAACAAACCGAAACTGGAACCTGTAGAAACTGAAGTGGAGGAATGTAATATAGGCAGTAAGGAAAAACCAAGATTGATCAAACTGTCTAAAACTTTACCAGCTCACATTAAACTCAAATAATTAGAGCTGTTTAAAGAATTTTCTGATGTTTTTGCATGGAGTTACCAAGATCTTAAATCCTATGACACTGAAATAATACAGCACAAAATCCCTCTTAAAGAAAACCAAAAACCATTCAAACAAAAACTGCGCAGAATCAACCCTGTCCAGTTGCCATTGGTTAAGAAAGAAATCATGAAGATGCACGATGCTGGTATTATTGTCCCTATTAGATATTCTGAGTGGGTATCTAATCTGGTGTCAGTTAGGAAAAAGACTGGAGAAATCAGGCTTTGTATAGACTTCAGGAATTTAAACAAAGCTTCATTGAAAGACAACTACCCTTTGCCCAAGATGGATCATATTTTGCAAAGGGTGGTAGGGTCTAAAAGAATCTCTTTGCTGGATGGCTATTCAGGGTATAATCAAGTCCTAGTTCACCCTGATGATCAATTAAAGACAGCTTTTACTACGCCTTGGGGCACTTTCATGTATGTGAAAATGCCTTTTGGTTTAATGAATGCTGGAGCAACCTTTCAGAGAGCCATGGACATAGCATTCTCGGAAGAATTGGGCTTCTTCATCATTATCTATCTTGATGATGTAAATGTGTTTTCAAAAACAGATGAAGAACATTTAGAACATTTGAGGAAATTTTTTGAGAAGTGCAGAAGGTTTGGAATATCTTTGAACCCTAAGAAGACCTTATTTGGTCTCCAAGAAGGTAAACTTCTTGGACAAATCATTTCAGAAGAGGGCATAAAGATAGATCCCATGAGGATTGAGGCTATATTGCAAATCTCTCATCCTCGAAACATCAAAGAGTTGCAGTCTTTCATTGGAAAGATTAACTTTTTGAGAAGGTTCATTCCCAATTTGGCTGAGCTCCTTAGGAATATCACAAACATGTTGAAAAAGGAGCAAGGGGTAAAATGGACCTCGGAAGCAAAGACATCCTTTGAGCTGGTGAAACAAGCGTTAACCAAAACACCGGTTCTCATAAGCCCTGATTTTTCAAAAGATTTTTATATCTTCTCATTTGCATCAGAACATACCATAGCTGCTGTCCTTTTACAGAAAAATCCACAAGGACAAGAGCAGCCCATTGCATTCTTTAGCAAGGCATTGAGGGATGCCCCTTTAAGGTATACCATTATGGAAAAACAAGCTTTTGCTTTGGTAAAGGCTTTGAAAAACTTCAGAGTATACATCCTTCACTCACACATCATTGCCTTTGTCCCAAATTCGGTTGTAAAAGACATTATAACCCAGGATCCAGATGGTAAGAGAGGTAAGTGGATTGCTGTTATTCTTGAATATGATTTAGAGATTAAACCCACTAAGCTCATCAAAGGCCAGGTTCTAGCTAGGTTAATGGCTGAATCAAATTGTGAAGTTCTTGATATTAATATGATTAATGCTTTGGATGACCAAGAAGAATTCTCAGCTCCCATTGTTGAAGATCATTTTTGCGAATTCTTCTTGGTATACTGATATTGTTTATGTTTTGCTTAATCGAAATACACCTCCTGGTTTATCCAAAACAAAGGCAAGATTCCTAAAGTTAAAAGCTGTAAACTATTGCATTATTGATAAATGTCTTTATTGGAAAAATGCTAGTGGTATATTGCTTAAATGTTTGCCTGAGTTTGATGCAGAAAAGATTAAGCAGGGATTCCATGAAGGAGAGTGTGGAGGCCATTTGTACTGGAAGTCAACAGCCAACAAAATTTTGAGGGTTGGTTTCTATTGGCCTACTCTTTTTCCTGATGTACACAAAATGACAACCACTTGCCATAAATGCCAATTGTTCGAGGGCAAGAGAAAATTACTACCCCTTCCTCTGCATCCAATTACTGTTGAAGCCCCTTTTCAACAGTGGGGACTTGACTTCATAGGAGAAATCCACCCACCATCCTCTGCCCAGCACAGGTGGATTCTTACCGCCACAGACTATTTCACTAAGTGGATAGAAGCCATTCCTTGTAGACAGGCCAATGATTCGGTTATCATAAAATTCATAGAAACCAATATCCTTTCCAGATTTGGCTGCCCTACCAAGATCATTACTGACAATGCAACAACATTTGGGTCAAATAAAATGGTATAATTCTGTCGCAAATACCAGATAACATTGGGGCACTCCACAGCCTATTACCCTCAAGGTAATGGACTCGCAGAGTCTTCCAACAAAAGCTTAGTGAACATAATAAAGAAACTGTTGGAAGACAATAAGAAGTCTTGGCACACGAAGCTGATCCATGCACTTTGGGCTGACAGATTAACATTGAAGAAATCCATTGGTATGTCACCCTTCCAGCTTGTGTATGGTACAGATGCAATTTTTCCTAATAGCCTTGGTGTACCAGTTATGAAGTTAATTCAAGAGTTGCAGACTGAAGAAAATGACATAATTAGAAGAATAAATCAGACCATTCATCTTCAGCAAACCAGAGAGGAAGTGTACAACAAAGCATTGCAGAAGCAAGACAATATCAAGAAGATATTTGACAGAAGAACAAAGGCCAGCAATTTCAAGATTGGGGACAAAGTTTTAAAGTGGGACTCAAAGAGGGAGGATAAGGGAAAGCATGGTAAATTTGACAATCTGTGGCTTGGCCCTTACTCCATTCATTCAGTTGCTGGAAACAATGCATTCTTCTTACAAAAGCTGAATGGAACAGAATTTTTTGGGGGTCATGTCAATGGCAGGATGCTTAAGCATTACCTTTCTTAAATTATTTCATTTTCGAAGCCTTTTTTACCTTTTTTCCACTGTAAATATTGCATCCACCATTGCATTTAAAGTTATGAAAAATCAAAAAATACAAAAACAAAGAAAGAAAGAAAAGAGGGCAGAAATGAAAACAAGAAAGGCAAAGCCCCATGCCAAAAAGAAAAATAAATCTGAAAGTGTGCAAGCTTAAATGCCACTCCTTGAAACACACTTCTAATTGGTCAAATTGTTTAATCTTGACTAATTAGCTTTCAATTTTCTGCTGATAGGGTAGCAAATTTGATTTGCCAAACTGTTTAATCTTGGCTTATCAGTAGATAGATTAGGGTAGAAATTAAGGTTCAAATCACCTCAAAATCTGAACCAAAGTTTCCAAAGAGATGACTCAAAACTACTCTAATTTCTGAGTCAAAGAGAAAAGACCTGGTTCTAATTGGCTCAAAACTTGAACCAGAAGAGAAGCAAAGATAGCTCACCAAAAAGGAAAAAACAGAGCTGTGAATATAAGAGAAGGCCATAATAGGAAATTTTCAGATCTTAAGCCTTCTGTTTTGATTTAAAAATTTCTGCAAATAATAATCTATGTGCAGCTTGTCTTTATGCCATAGGTCATAGCAAGTCAAACAGCTCAATCTTGACTTGACTATTTTAAAATTTCTGTTGTAGAATTTAGAGAATGAAAGTTTGTTGGACTGTTTAATCCCAACAGACAGTAGACTAGCTAGAGAAACATCTGAGCTCAACTGTTTAATCTGAGTTCAGGGAGAAATAAGGAGTAGAAATAGATTAGATTTCCTGCTTTCAAAAGAATAAAATGTTGAAAATAGAGTTTGCCAATCCAAGTGCACTTTGATGAAGAAAAAATGTTAGATCAGTAGGATTGGGTAGGTAGAAGTTGTATTGATGAAATTCATCTTTCTTTCATAACTGATATTATTTTATCAAAGGAAAAGCAAGAGCAAGCAATGGGTCAGACACCAGTCAACATTCTAGAGAAATCAAGTCTAAATTCTTGACGCCTTCAAGAAGGCACCATCCCCAAGTGGAGCCACTGTTAGCCACCTATATTTTGCAATTATATCAGCTGGTGGCTAAATATTCTTTGCAAGCCTTCAAGAAACAAATTCAGGCCTGAAATTGTTGGTGCTTGAAGTCTGTTGGTAAGATCATGAACTGCTGGTTGGTTCTTCATACTTTTCCTCCTCTCAACCTCCTATATTCCATGAAAATCCAAATCAAATATTGCTGCATCCTCCTCCTTTTTTCCCTCCCCTGCTTCCATCTTACCTTCGTTTCTTCAGTTTCCTTTCATCCATGAAAACCCCACTAAACCATGTGTTATTCCTTGCCCCTCCATTATTTTATTTCCCCAAGGTTAAAAACCCATGTTTTAACCTTATCAGAATCATATTTCTTTTTGGAATTCTTTGGAAAAACCATAGAAAACGTATGTTTTTATGCGTTAGGCTAAGCCCCATGCCGTCTCTCCCTCCACATGCCCGAGCGCCGCGACTGACCGCTCAAGTCCAGAGGCGCTAAACCAAAGCGTGGTCCCCACCCCGCCCTTTTCCTTTGAAACCTTCAAAAAACCCATCTTTTATAAGGTTTGGGTATGAAATATGAAGCCACGTATTTTATTTCCCCGAGCCTTCCTAGCCGTCGATCTGCTCCCCAGATCTGACGGAGCGGAGTACCTCACACCTGGTGGACCCCCTTCCCCCATGCTCGTTTCCAAAAACCATGGTATATATCCCGCACCACCTTTCGTCGAATGGCAGTTTTATCCCGTCGACCAGCGATTCCACACGCTGGCCGACGCGTGTCCTCCACCTCATTCCCAAAACCGCCATCCTTCCACTTCGCCCGTGCGTTATCTATCGTCCCGTCACCCCGCAGCGGGATTCATCTCTGCCGTCAGATCTGGGCCTTCCCATCCGACGGTTGCTAATCGCCTTTTCTGCTCGGCTTCTAACGGATTTCCCCGCCTGTTGAATCTTCCCCCGGCGCGTCCAAAAGTCGATCTCCGCTGTCGATCTCCGCGGATCGACGGTTCTCATTCATCCTCCCGATTCCACTGTACAAAATCCCTTTTCTCGGCTGAATTTTCAAAGCGCCCCCGACTGTTGATCGCAGTACGATCAACGGCTCCGATTGCTCCATTTTCCGCACGCCCTCCGATGCAGATTGTCCATATAACGCAGGATTTTCTCATTTCTATTGTATTTTGCAGGTTTTAAGGTTCTTTCGTCGTGTTTTAATGAAAATCTGAAGAATGAGGGTGACGACTCCCGTCCTTCTGATTAATCCAGAGAATCGACCGCAGGGTGAAGAATAATGATATCAACAAGGTTTCATGAGCCTTGGTTGCTACGCGTCCCTGTAAAGCCTGAAGAATGCCGTCAACATCAACGCAGAGAAGAGTATCGGATTTTGAAGACAGAATGAACCAGAGCAGCAGTTTTATGGATAGATTGGCGGGGATTACGGCTAAGACGGTTATCAAAAGCCTAATCCCCGGCTTAGAACACAGATTAAAGCAAAACCTAAAAGTGTTCGTTAGACGTATAGCCTCCACCGCCAAAATTTGAGGCGAATTGATTCCTCAACCACCACAGTGCCACCTATTGCCTCAAAATGCTCAGCCAGAGGATAAATTTATTGAACCAGATCAGATATTATGCCTCAGATCAACCAAAGAAGTTATTTCTGCACCAGATTTAATGACAAGATGTTTGCAGAGTAACCCTAACAGTACGCAGAGCCTCAAATGTCAACAAAAGCTCTTTCTGAGCTTACTTCATAAGTATAAGCGCATAAATGCAGTGGAACACCTGTATAAATTCTTCATCGAGCCTCCCAGGCCAGGAAGACATTAATTCTGCATTAATTGTATTTGAGATATTTTTATTAGATCTCACCTCCTCATCCTTCTATAAATACTCCGGAAGAAGATGAGTGAGGGGTTGGATTAGTTGGTTGTCAATGTAATTGCTGAAGTGTTGTAGCTGTTTCTGAGTGGAAAACTCTTGACTGTAAATAGTGGTTTCATGGGCTCTTGGAGCTCTGCTTGTAACAGATAGGTTAGATTGTGAAGAGAGATGGATTAAAACATTGGATTTGAAGATTGTAACCGGCTTGAAGCAATCAATACAAGCTGATTTATGGGATCCTGGTCTATGCCGATGGTGATGTTATTCTCACTGTAACTTGTCATTTTATTTCCGTTTTCAATTTGTTTCATGTTCCACTATAAAGAACAGTTTAAACAGTGTCAGAGTTTGTTGTACACCAGTGACCTTCTCTGGCTGAAAAATCTTTATCCCAATGTTTTCTTCTTATTGTGTTATTTAGAAATGATTTAATTCAGTCTAAGCACAGAGATGCTGGCGTTCCCTCATCTCTTCGTCACTGCTGAATGTTGTTTTTAAATGTTACTTTCATATATGTTGTGTAAGGAATGAATTGAGGAAATCAAAGGTTAACCCTGAGTCCCTTTCTTGTTTGCTCAACTATTTGTCTGTTTCCCTTAGGATGTGTCAAAAGCTGACTAGTTTCAAAGTACTTATCAGATCTTAGGCCATTCTGTGTTATCTTTGTGATTGTCTTGGAAGTAACTAAGTAAAGAAGAACTAGGAGAGGATCAGGGTGAGTCCCAGCCCACTAGTTTCTGCTCCAAAGGTTGCCTTCAAGTTTCCCTTTGTTTTTAATCTGTGTTCTATTAGAAGTGTATCAAAGGCTGGCTATTTTCAAAGTACTTACCAGATCCTAGTTTGCTTCTATGTTTTTCTTAAGTGCCTGGTCAAAGGCTGGCTAGTTTCAAAGTACTTACCAGATCCTGGGCTGCTCTTTGTTCTGCATCTGTCATTTCCCTTTCTTATTGTATCACCCCATTCCATAAATCAAACTTTAAAGAGATCCTTAGGCACAGATGACTTGCCCCATAGATTCCTCTTGAACCTGAATGTTTCAATTAAATTCTCTTATGACTCCATAGCCCAATGGATTGAAAACTTGCCATCATCTTTCTTTATAATCAAAGCTGACTCTGTTGCTTGCAACTTCTCACCTTTGAACCTATTTGCATATAGATCTTTCCGCCTCAGACAACAACTATGTTCAACCATCCGAGAAAACCAAACAAAACCCTTGGCCTTCATAACTAGCCTAATATCATCACCCCAAACTTCAAAGACAATATCCATCTTTGTGCATATTGGAGAGATCCCTCTCCGGATTCAGGAGGGCTAGATCCTAGAATCCCAAAGTTGGTTGAAATGATGTTAACTCTGTGATTGGACTTTTCCAATCTTGCTTGTTACAGAGACCTAACATCAGTGACGGGAAGCTGATGGCGATGTTAGTTTCTGCAACAGAGGTATTGATTGTTCAGCCATATTCAAGATGGGAATGATGGTGTCAAAATTCAGAGTGTGGATTGTCGATTTCATGCCATTTGATGCCACAACTTCGATGGTATATTCAGATCCAGTAGCTAAGCAACCTATTCTTAAGCCAACATCATAGTTGAGGTATATGAAGTGTTGTTTCCATGTACTTCATTTGTTATTGTTGTGAGATGCTTTATGTCATGTCGATTCCTGCTTGATGTATGAGGAAAAATATTGATGTTTATGTCATGTGATATGTATTTATCATGGATGGTGATTTATGTCCTGAGATCCCTTTGTTGCCTTGATGGCGGGATACTCTTTGTCGCCATGTGTGAGGTTGTCATGCTGATAGGAGGTTTGTTATGAGTGAGAGTTCCTTGTAGGGAATGTCTCATGGAGAGAATTTGCCACTCATGTCGAGGGCACATTTCCTTGTATGACATGTAACAACGTCCATGTACATCATCACATTTTATAGCACCAAATGAAGCAGCCAACACCATCGAGACACTGAGGCTTAGAGACGTAGTCTGCACTAGACGAACTCCGTTATTAAACGTTTTGCATTTTTTTGTGATTGTTGACATGTTTTCCTCTTAATTGAATCTGCATATTTGCTATTTTATGTTATTTTAAAATATCATGGGTATAAATCTGGTCGTTGACAGACCCCGTTCAAGTGGTGTCAGAGCAATATTCTTGTTCCTACGAATTGCGAGCATGAACAACCAGTGAATGTGCAACAATGGAGGATGTAAAAGACATGTACGAGGCCATACTGAGGTCGTTTGAAAGGATGGACATGTTGTACGAAGCTTATAAGGAAAAAGTAGCAGATAACATTGAGTTGAAAACACTTCTACCAGAGGAGAAGGAGGACAAGAAGCGATTGCAGCATCAATTGCAAGCCACGACAGAGGCATTGGAAGAATTGAAGCGCAACGAACAAAGTATTCAAACAGATCATGATGCATTAAAGAAAATTCTCCAAGAAGAGAAAGCAGAGAAGCAGAGATTTCAGCTTCAGTTGCGAGTCGCAGAAGAGGCGTTGAAGGAATTGAAGCGCAACAGAGACTTGAAGCAACCATCTTCAGTTGTTTCTGCATCGACATATGTGGTAAACAATTTTGATGTTTCTTCAGTTTCATATTCACATTCTATCATTTCTATGGGAAATTTGGAGATACCCATTACAGGAACAGGTATGAGACTCCTCACCATGATGGGATACAAGGGAGGAGGACTCGGCGTTAATGGCGAAGGCATGATTCAACCATTGGAGATCTTGTAGAGACCTCGATTAGTAGGTTTGGGGTACAATGAAGGACAGTGCTTGAAGGTGTCAGAAGCTCCCAATTCATGGTTGAAACCATTGGGGAAAGAGATTGATGGGAACACTTCCCCATCATCCTAGGACATCGCACATGAAAGTGAAAGAGTTGAGGCAAGCTCTTGTCACCTTGATCGCACCAGAAACCAACAGGGAAGGTATAACAAGTCTCTATATTCTAAAGTTCATTTTGATTATAATCATGTTGATAATCATGGAAAGAAGGCATGGCATAGGAAAACTTGTCATTTTTGTGGTTTACAAAACCATGTCATTGCTGAGTGCTGGAAGAGAATGACAACACAAAAGAGGATGAGGCATGAAAGGCCTTCTCGATTGTAGGAAAATAAGTAGGTAAATTAGGTCTAGAGGATGAAGACTCATTGTAGTCATTGCGATAGAAGTGGCCATCAAAGAGCCATGTGTTGGAGGCTCCATCTAGAGCAACGCCTTAAGGACAAAACGTCAGTGGAGGAACCGTTTGAAATAACTGCTTGACTAGCAAGTGCACCACAGAGAGATGACACATTCAATTTGATAAGTGAGAGATGGTTTTTCTAGTTTGGTAGTGTGTCTCACCTTACTTTGTAAACCATATGTTGCATGTTAAAATGTAAAAGTGATGATGTGTTTTCTGTCACTTGTTAAGAAACAATGATGTTTTGGCCTTGTATTGATAGTTGGGGTATTGATTCCATTTCTATGTAAACTTGACCACCAAGTATGTGTTATAAACTCTTCGCAGGTATGGGATGCTTGGGTTATAGATTAATCACTTAGTTAAGCATGCCATTTTTAGAATATTGTACTACAGGTTTGCAGAGGGTGCAGGTGTCAGAAGGACAACGGTGAAGGATAATGAAGGGTGAAATTTTTTAGGACACATGGCGCAAACAGGGTACAAAGAATTTGCAGATTATGTTCATGCTTTTGGTGGACCAAAATCTCCTCAGTGGGGAGGATTGATTGAAGTGGCTCCAGAAAACCTTAGGAGACCAATAGGGCTGATGATAGGTCAAAATTCAAAGTGGTGGGTGTTAGTCATCAGTATTTTTCACCTGTTGATGATGACTAGTTTTTAAAGCCAAGTTTTCTAGCAGCTGATCTCCAATTTGTCAATTTTTCTAGCTGGAAAACACCCATAATTTTTTTTTCCCTCCTACCTTTTAAAATCAGCCCACGATGAGATAAAACCTAGTTTTCAAGCCCTATCTAGTCTTAGTCATACAAACTTGTCCATCAGCTCCAAAGAGAATACTCCAAATCTGTCCAAAAAGTCTCCCCTAAGTTAGGTAGTGGCGCTTTAGGCGATCCTCCCTTGGCAAACTATCCTAAATCCAAAAGAACCTCTATCTAATATCAACCAGTCATAGATAACCTTCCTATTCTGCAAATAAATCTTGATACACTCTTAAGTCACGCCACTAACAAACCTTGATGTCTCAGCAGTGCATATGCCACAGGTCAAACTGATATTAGGTGGCTTTACAGTGTTTCAATGTCTTTTTCAAGAGCAGAAGTGTACCAGTGTTCTAGAAGACATTATTAAACTTAACATGAGAAGAAAGTTGCTTCTCATGTGGTTTTGAGCTTGGGATGCAAGTACTGGACAGAGAGTTATTTCAATAAGCTCCCGCAAACACAGTCAAAAGGTTAGTGACTCATGAATAACAAGTAATACTCTGCAGATATTGGTCAGGTTGCTTCTGATGTCTAAACATGCACAAAGGTATTTTAAAAATAGGATTACATGTCTCAGAGAAATGCCCCTCATGGCATATTGTTAATTTGTCACTTTTATTTGCTTAACTATGAATAGGCAGTAAAAGGAAAGATGACACTGTTTAAAAGTAGATGAAATGGGATCACTGTGTAAAACCTCCTCCAAACATGAGCAGAGGGTTGAAAGACTGAGAAAACCTCCTCCAAACATGTGCAGAGGGTTGAAAGACTGAGAAAAACTCCTCCAAACATGAGCAGAGGGTTGATGACTAAGAAAACCTCCTCCAAATATGAGCAGAGGGTTGATGACTGAGAAAACCTCCTCCAAACATGAGCAGAGGGTTGATGACTGAGAAAACCTCCTCCAAACATGAGCAGAGGGTTGGGTCACTTATTGTGAAACCTCCTTCATATTAACAAGCAGAGGGCTAGGAATAGAGGTATGGCCTCATTTAAGGGCACAAGGCTAACAATGCTACAATTAGCCTTAAAAACTTGTTTTAGACCTTGTTCTCCAATAGATGAAAACCACTAACACAACAGTGGTGTTTCAAAGATTGATTATATGGTTTCACTAATTGAAAAGTAGAGTTTAAGTGCAGTGGGAAACAATTGAAGGCTTATGAATAGAAAAATGTTGTTAAGCAGATGGCCAAGCAGTGATATTATAATAATCAAAGAGGTTGGTTTTTTTTTCTTTCATCAGAGATCTCCTTCAAAGGAAATCTAAAGCTAAAGTGAACAAAGCTTGGACAATTTCATCAATGTGAAGAAAGGGATATGACACCGTGTTTCAAATTCAAAACAAATTTCAAAGAATCAAGCCGTACCTCTATTACAAACAAAGACCTCTTATGGACATATGAACAAACCCTACTGTGGTATGTAATTTCATTAAGAGTTTCCAAAGTCTTTTCTCCTTGATCAACAGGCATGAAATCTAGCCATTGTTTTCCTTTAAAAAAGACAGAGTTGAAATTAGTAGAAATCAATTCAAGGCTTATGAGTTGAGAGATGGGTTAAACATAGGCCAAGGAATGATGTTGATGTTCAAAGAAGCCTTTCTCTTCCTGTCCATGAAGATATTTTTCAAAAACTCATCAAAATTGACAAGAAGGTAGCCTAAGCCTTGCTTCTGAAGGAGACTTTGCAAATAGACACATAGAGACAGTATGTGTAAGAAAGGATATGGAAAGTGTTTTAATTTCAGGGAAGACATTCAAAGAAATGAAACATGATACTGTCACCAACAAAGGCCTTTTTATGAGACATATGAAGATACCTGGCTGTTGCATATGATTGCAGGAAAGGTCTTTAAAGGATCTCCTTTTTGGTAAACAGATGTTTGTCAAACCTAGAAGAATGCGACTAGGGTTTCACCCATAGTCAAAGGGAAATATCATTCAAAGGGTGCATCTAAAATCATTTATATGGCTTTGAGCAGGGTTTCCTCTAAAAACAGATATGAACAAAGGAAACAAGTTTCCTCCCTTAATGAGAAACAGTGGAAAGTATTTTGGCTTTTAAAAAGTTTCTTTACTTCAAAAAAGGAAGTCATGACTATGAGAGAAGTTGTTCACACCACTTTGTCATTAACTTGAGCAAATATGAGTCTCTGTTATGTTTTAAAAAGACATTTGCTTTATGTATGGTTATGACCGAAAAGCCTTTTCAAAAGGCCTCCAAAACCCTCACAAAGAAATTTCAAAGGGTGGTTGGCTTTTTCGACTTTAAAGGGAGTAATTGACCTTTGCAAAGCCTCACTTGCAAAATTCAAAGCAACCAAACAACAATCCCCTAGCTTCCCACTGGAGGAATGAGACGTCGAGCAAATTTCAAGTTTTTTCAGGCTTTCAAGCCTGCGCGGTGCGCCTAGAAAAGTGCGCGGCCATTTGGAAGAGAAATTACGAAGGGATGTAACAACCGCACGGTGCACCTGTAGCAGTGTGCGGCGCGCTTGTAGCGCTGGTCACCAGCTACCCGAAGGCCGACCTGACACCCCTCCACTGCGCAGCATTTTTTCCTATGAACGTGCCGCGCCTATTTAAACATCCAAAGCGCCTTCAAAAAGTCTTGGGACCTGTTGGCCACCTATAAAATTGGCTCTACCAAAAGGTGGCCAAAACATTGTTCAGTCTTCAAGAAACAGTTTCATGGCCAAAATGTTATCTCTTGAAGCCTGTGGAAGATCTCACGCTCCTATCTAAAGGTCTTCACTATTGTTTCCCTTCAGAAACTCACAAATTCTGCTAAAAGTTTCATGAGAAAGACTGCTACAATATCCCCCTTCTCTCCCCTTCCTCCTCTCAGAGACTAACCTTCATGTTTTCCATCATTGGCCTCTGTTTTCCATTTTCCTCATTTTCCCTTCATAAAATTTGCCTTTGCCGAGCTTAAACTCCTTTTGAAAACTCTGTCGAAACCCTCCCGATCGTTGGAAATCCGTTTGAAAATCTATGTAAAAACCCATCTTTTGTATTAAGAGTTTAAACCCCTTTGGGCCAAGTCTCAACCACTTCCCCACCATATGCCCATGGTGCTAAAACCAAACGCTAAGAATTTTAGCGCTTATCGCATCGGAGAAAATCCAAAGCACGCAAGACTGTTTTCATTGTGTTGACAAAAAGTTTCGATGCGATTGGCCCTGTGTGCCGCAGCCCCCGATCATGGTACTCCATACATCCAGTGGCCCCGCAATCGGGTGCCAGCCATTTCATATATAAATATTTCGCCCCGATCCACTAAACCTTGGTTTTATTTTAAATTTTGAGGGTTTTTATAAAGTGTAAAGGTTTTCCGCCGGTACAGAGTTGAAAAGATATCGACCGTTGATCTAAAAGTTGATCAACGGCCCGCGCAAAATCGCAAAGTTTCAATTGCACCCCCTCTTCCACGCACCCCGATTGCGATTGCTCCGATTAAATCCTAGCCGTCCATCTCCCCGCTGATCCAACGGTCAGCGCTCAATCGCACCCCAACCTCCGATCGCAATCGCAAGTCCTGTCTTCCGATCCCCGATCGCTCATCCCTCCGATTCAATCTCGTCTGTCCATTTCCCCGCTGATCCAACGATCAACGCTCAATCGTGCCCCAACCTCTGATCGCAATCGCAAGTCCTATCTTCCGATCCTCGATCGCTCATCCCTCCGATTCAATCTCGTCTGTCCGTTTCCCCGCTGATCTAATGGTCATCGCTTGATCGCACTAGCCTCCCCGATCGCGCATTCGCATCGACATTTTCCATCGCACCTTTTGTTTTCTCCCCGCCGATTGCGAGCTTCCGATTAGATCTGGACCGTCCACGTGTCCAGATCGGACGGTCCCAGAGCACTCCCACATTTTTTCATCGCCCTCCGCCTCTGCCAAAGGGTCTCAAAACCAATCCCCATCGTTGATTATCATGCAATCAACGGTTCCGTTCAAATTCTTCTTTCCTCTCCATTTTTAATCTCCTTTCGACTAATCTTCACCGTTGGATGATGCCATCCAACGGTTCTGCTCTCATCCCATGCCTCTGAAGCAGTTAAACCTATACATGCAGGATTTCATAACCTTTGTTTGTGTTTTTCAGGAGTTTTTAATGGTTTTTCATTGTATGATGAAGGAAAGCCGAGAGCCGGGAAAGCCGTTTCCTGCACCTCTGGGCTAGTAAAAAGGACCATTCGTGGGCTCTATTCCATTTGTTTTATCAACGATTCATGAGCGTTGATATCATAAAGATGCCCTGCGTGGCCTGCACATCAACAAGACACAGCAATACATTGAAGAAACAAAGAGTATCAGTGTTGAAGACAGAACACACCAGAAACAGGAAGTTTGAAGACCTAAACACAGTTCTCAAGTAAATTAAAGGTGTTTTGAGAACGACAAAGACATCTGTCAAGCTGAGAAAACCTCCACTGCCATAAGAAGAGGCTAATTGAACCCTCTACAGCTCCTAAAGACACCTGCAGCCTTGCAGAGATTAAAGATCGCCGAACAATTAATACAAATCAAAGAATCTTATCTCCAATTGTCGGCAAAACCATTTTGAAAGATGAAGAACGTTTCAGAAGCAGATATTTCGATCATTCGGCCTCAAAGAGCAGAAACAGAGCCACTTCAACATGACACGAAGCCTCAAAATACAACAAAGCTCCCACCGAGCTTAATTTCAAGTATAAATCAATTAATGCAGATAAACACCTGTGGATTTCTTCATCGAAGCCCTCAAAGGCCGAAAACTCATTAATCTATATTAATTAACTTAGCAGATATTTTATCAAATTCCACCGGCTCATTCTTCTATAAATACTTCTGAAGAAGATGAGAAAATGTTGGTCTCTGGACATCTGAATGTATGTAATAGTTATTCTGAAGCTACTGATGCCCTATATGCAACTTGAAGATAAATAAGCTGATATGAGAAGATTGAAGTTGTAGAGACCCACCGGGCTTGCTGATTGTAACTGTTTTGAACATCAATACAAGCTGCTGATTTATGGGATTCATGATTTGTGTCAATGGTGATGTGTTCCTCACTGTCTCTTGTTATTTTCCTTAATGTTTTCACTCTGTTCATTTTCTCTGATAAAGAGCAGTAAACATAGAGCTAGGATTTACTCTTAATAGTACCCTACTCTTACTGAAAGCTTTGTTTCTATGTTTTCTTCATTTAGAGTTCTCTTTGAAGAGTATATTAATGCAGGTTAGTTTCAAAGCACTTGCCTGATCTAGATTGCTCTTTAAAATGAATGTTTTCCGTGTTTCCCTTAGAGTATATTGAAGCAGGTTGGTTTAAAAGTACTTACCTGTTCTAAATTTCTTTTTGTGACTGTTATATGTGTTTTCTTATTGAATATGCTGAAAGCAGGGTAGTTTAGAAGCACTTACCTGATCTTAAGCTGTTCGAACTGTTTTTTAAATGTTTCCAGACTGAAAGTACTTCAATGCAGGCTAGTTTAAAAGCACTTCCCTGATCTTAGAATACTTTTATGTTTTTCCTTAAGTACAGGTCAAAGCAAGATTGTTTGAGAGCACTTACTTGATCTCAGACTTTGCACTGTTTCTTTATTTGTTTTGTTCTCCACTTCTTATCTGTTTCATTCCATAAAATCACTTTAAGAGATCCTTTGACATAAGTAACTTTCCCCATGGATCCTTCTTGAAACTTGATGTCCAATTAAAATCTTCCTTTGACTCCATAGTCCAATGGGTTAAAACTGTCTTTGCTTATTCTGTCAGCCGAATCATTCTCTCACTTGTAGACATCTTCTCCCTTCATTCTGAAACTATCTCTTCATCTTCACCATGTCTGTGCCCAACCAAAAAAAAAACAAACACAACCCATGCTCTTCAGAACTAGCCTAATATCACATTTAAAACTTTAAAGATCACATCTTTAAACTTATTCATAGAGAGATCCCTCTCTGGATTCATGAGGGCTAGATCCTTGAATCCCAAAGCGGTTTGATGTTACCCATGCAGTTGGACTTTTTCCAATCTTGCTAATTACAGGGACCCAACATAATGGCGACTCCATTGGGGAACTGAATTAAATTTTCATCTTAGAGTCCCTTGAATACTTTATAAAACCTTGTGAGTCCAAGCAGCCCTTTTTTAAGCACTGCCAAACAGTAAGACTTGTGTTGAATCAGTGACAATCTAGGCAGGCCTAGGATTCTCATAAGCCTTATCTAACCTTGAAAAATTAGTTGGCTTAGCCATAAGGGTAGACTACCTTTGTCTCATAACCGTAGCTAAGTTTTGAAACAAATTTAGGGCATTCTCTAAAACCACACAACTGAAAAATAGCTCTGAAAAACCCAAAAATATTTCAGATTGGTATCTAATAAACATGGTAGTGGACCATAAAACCTTTTACCTCTGAAAAGGAGCTAAAAATTCCACTTGGCGACTCCACAATCCTGAACAGACCTTAAGACTCCACTAGGAAGAACCTTTATCATCATAACATCATTTAAAACTCAGTTAGAGGACTGTAGGATTAAAATTTGTATAAACAGATTAGTTAACCTCTCAAAGATTGTCATACCTGGGTAAACTTGTCTTGTTTATTTGGGTCTGAAAAACACGGCATAGTGGCTCCTAGAAAGATTCACACTAGAGCCTTCCCTGACCCTGATCCACCTGAGATAGTTGATGACCCAGAAAGTATCCTTAGGAGGCCTCCTAAGACAGAATCTTCAACTGTCTTCATATCACCCTTAAGAACTAATTCAGTCCCTGAAAATATTTCAGCTCAACAACAATCACAAGTTTACTTATTAAATCCTTTTAGAACTAGGTCTCTTGGTGATTTAGATCAGTTAGATTCTGAGTCTTCACTTTCATCTCCTGGAAAAAGTGAATATCTTGGTAGCAGAGAAACAACACCTCCTGATTTACACTTCCTTCATAACTTAGGTGTCTCTCACCCAAAATCAACTCAGAAATCTATTCCTGGTCCATCCACATCTGCTCACCCTACATCCACTGTTCAAACCACTCCACTCCAGCCCACCTTCACTCTTATAAATCCACCTCCACCTCCAATCATGGCTGCATGGTATGCTCCTTTAGTCCTTCCCGTACCTTTAGTCAACCTTCCACAGGACTATCAGTCCAAAATTCCATTGTATGATGATAGTAGTGCTACTACTGCATCACAACATGTGGATAAGATGAATGACTATTTTCACAGAAATGAAATTGACAATGATTCTGTCAAGCTTAGACTATTTGCCCAAAGTCTGGGGGGAGAAGTAAGAAAATGGTTCAAAGGCTTAGCCCCTCATAGTATTAATGATCTCCAAGGTTTCCATCAATCATTCTTAAACAAATGGGAAGTAAGGAAGAACCCTCTCCAAGTCCTTTCTGATTACAACAATCTCCACCGGAACCTTGGGGAAAGTGTACAAGCTTATTGCACTAGATTTAAAATTGTATATAATGCACTTTCCCCAGAACTAAAACCTCCACAGGGCTCAGCTTTAAAATAATTTCCTAAAGGGTTTGACTTTGACATGACCTATTCGCTAAGAAAGAGAGATTTTGCAACTCTTGAAGATATGAAAAGGGGGGCTCTTTCTGTGGAAGTCAACTTAATGGAGAAGAGAGCAAGAATCAAAGATGAAAAGAGAGTATCTTTTAGAGAGGAATCCACACCTTCCACTTCAAACTCGAAGATGGAAAGAATGATGGAGGAAATGATGAAAGAGATGAGTATAATTAAGAGAGCACAAGCAATTCAGAGCCAAAATGCTCCTCAAAATAGAAACCAGAACCAGAATCAAAATTCTAGAAGGAACCAGCCTCCAAACAAACCCAGGGAAGATGATAAATAGATCACTCCTCCCTTTCATCAAAACTATATAAGTGAGGCAGAGGAAACAGATGAGATAACAGAGGAAAATGATGTCAACATGCTGGGGGTAGATAATGATGACTTTGAGATTTATCACGATAGAAAATGAGGTCTATACACACCTTATGATGAAAAAAGAGATAGTGATGAAAATTTTTATCAAGATATGAAAAATGTCATCATAGAGCCTCAAAGAGACTATGAACTTAGAAGCAAAACCAGTCAACAAACCTCCAACAATGAAACCTCTGACAAATCTGCACAAAACAACACCGTAACCAAACCTAAAATTGCCAAACAAAGGGATAAAATGGTGGCTGTTAATTCTGGTAAAGGAAAGGAGAAAGACATTCAAAACAAGGAAAAACAGAGTGCAGACCTTAGTAGTACTAACATTTCAGCTAGTACTCCTATCAAAACCTTTTTACCAAATGTAAATAGAACAAATCAACAAGCTGATGTTGCTGATAGACTAGCAACTAATAAGGCTGAGACAAGTTCTTCAAAGAACCAAATTCCCTTTAGCCTAGAGCAGGAAATTTCAAAGATCAAAATATCTGTTCCCCTAACTGAGTTAGCTGCCCAGAATGTGTATAGGACCCAAATTTTGAAGGCTTTAAACATAGAAGACCATAATGACACAGTAAATTTTAATGATGATAAGCCAGAGCTCATTTTTGGTCCTAAAGTTGAAGGGAAATTTCAAGAAGGGACAATACCTCCGTTCTTTGTCAGCTTTAATATCCATGAAAAAATCCTGCATAATGCTATGAATGATTTCGGAGCCTCACATAATCTTATGCCAAAGGTGATAATGGAAAGACTAGGACTAGAAATAACCAGACCCTACAAGGATTTATATTCCTTTGACTCAAGCAGAGTCAAATGTCTTGGCCTAATTAAGGACCTTTGTGTGAGTTTGACTCAAATCCCAGCCAAGTGCATGGTTATGGATGTTGTGGTGGCTGATGTCCCTCCTAAGTATGGCATGTTGTTGTCAAGATCGTGGGGTGCCAAGCTACAAGGTACAATGCAGATGGATGGGACATATGCCACTATCCCTATTTTTAGCCAGCCTAGAAGATTATACAGAGAGGCACACATGAAATTCATGGTCAGTAGCTCAGAAAAGCCTAAAAATTATCCCATATACTCTGTCCATACTGACCTGGATTCGTTTATCCTTTACAATAATGAATCCACAAAAAATTCAGTGCCAGAAAACAGCAACGCAGATAACTTGTTAGAGGCCCCTAGTCTAGAAATGATGGCAGTTCTAGATATGGAAGAAAATGAGAGAACAACTGTTGAACAGTGCACTAAAACAACATATCAGAGTGAACAAAGCCAAGATGTCAAACAACACACTACCCCTCATGCTCAATTCCATGAAAATCCTGAGGAACGAAACCCAACACAACATACTACGGATCTCAGAATAGAGCAAAGGGATGAAACACTTAATGAACAACACGCTTTAATAGGATTAATGGCCGATAGCGAGGAAGAGAAACCCAACTCAGAAGTGTCAAAACGGTTTGATGCATCTGAAATCATTAGCAAACCAAACAAAGGTTCTGATCCACGATTTGTGTGTACATTACTCTTAAAAATTGAAAATCAAGAGAACAACCTTCAACACAGCGAAAAACCTGAGGTGTTAAAGCAAATTCAACTAAGTGCTGTTGTTTCACAACAATCAAGGAGCACGTTAGTTAAAGAGGACACTACCCAGGATGAAACCGAAAATGCCCCTCTATGGAGTATGTACTTTGATGGGTCATGCACTAGGAACAATGTTGGTGCAGGTGTCTGGATCACTAACACTGAAAACAACCACACAGAAGCCATTTCCTGCAAATTAAACTTTCAATGTTCTAACAACATAGCAGAATATGAATCCCTTATCTTAGGCTTGCATCTGTTGAAAAAGTTAGGAGCCAAAAGAATCAATGTCCATGGTGATTTAGAGTTAATCATTAGGCAAGTCAATGGGGAGTATAACACAAACCATACTAGACTTAGAGCCTACCGAAACGATGTCATAGACCTTTTGAAAACTTTTGAGGAGTCCAAATTGATTTTTGTCCCAAGAAAAAGGAATATTGTGGCCCATAATCTAGCCTCTGTAGCTAGAACATGCTTAACGCCATATGAAACCAAAGACTGCACAACTCAGATAAAATTTAGACTAGCTGTGCCTAATAATAAAAAATATTGGTAGGTTTTTGAAGGCGATAAACACATAGAGGATTTCCTACTTGGCAGAAACGAATTTGAATCGTCTGATTCAGATTCTAAATCTGATCAAGATTGCCTAAACGAGGAACCCCCTGAAGAAGAAAAACCATTTGGTCCTGTGAGAATCAACACGTTAACTACGGAACTTGAATCTCGTACTAAAGAGTACGAGGACACAGAAAACGAAGACATTTAGGTATTGTCGTCAAAGGACAAGAGCATACCTAGGGGGCTAGCACCGTTAGAAATCCTGTTTGATTTTAATGATGTAGCAAAGAAAACCACTGTGGAATATACAAATTCTAAGGTCGAAGAATGCAACATTGGCACCACGGATCAGCCTAAAATGATCAAATTAGCTAGGTCCTTGTCACCAGATATGAAAAATAAATACATTGACTTGTTTAAAGAGTTTGTCGACGTGTTTTCCTGGAGCTATGAAGACTTAAAAGCCTACGATACAGAAATCATCTAGCACAAGATCCCTTTGAAAGAAAACCAAAAACCCTTTAAGCAAAAACTGCGTCGAATTAATCCAATACAACTGCCTCTAGTGGAAAAAGAAATCAAGAAAATGTATGAGGCAGGAATCATTGTGCCTGTGAGGTTTCCAGATTGGGTTTCTAACCTTGTAGCTTTGAGGAAAAAGACAGGAGAAATCAGACTGTGCATTGATTTCAGAAACCTTAATAGAGCTTCCCTAAAGGACAATTAACCTTTACCCAAAATGGAGCATATCCTACAAAGGGTAGTTGGTTCAAAGAGGATTTCTCTGTTAGATGGTTTTTTAGGATATAACCAAGTTTTAGTACTCCCAGAAGATCAACTCAAAACAACTTTCACCACCCCTTGGGGCACTTTCATGTATGTGAAAATGCCTTTTGGACTAATGAATGCTGGGGCCACTTTTCAAAGGGCCATGGACATTGCATTTTCAGAAGAAATAGGACACTTCATTGTAATTTACCTTGATGATATAATAGTTTATTCCAAATCTGATGAAGAACACCTTAAGCATCTAAGAAAGGTCTTTGAAAAATGCAGGAGATTCGGGCTATCTTTAAATCCCAAAAAGACGGTATTTGGCCTACAAGAGGGTAAACTCCTTGGTCATATTATATCAGAAAAAGGGATTAAAATAGACCCAAAAAGAGTTGAGGGAATACTACAGATTAGCCACCCAAGGAACATAAAAGGACTGCAGTCCTTTATTGGGAAGATTAACTTCTTGAGGAGGTTTATTCCCAACTTAGCAGAGCTCCTTAGAAACATGACTAATATGCTAAAAAAGAATGTAGGAGTGAAATGGACTGTAGAAGCCAAAAAATCCTTTGAATTGGCAAAATATGCACTCACCCGGGCCATAGTCTTGATCAGCCCAGACTTTTCAAAAGATTTCCTTATCTTCTCCTTTACCTCAGAACATACAGCGGCTGCAGTCCTGTTGCAGACAAACCCAGAGGGATAGGAGCAGCCTATTGCTTTTTTCAGCAAAGATTTAAGGGATGCACCCTTGAAATATAAAATAATGGAAAAACAAGCCTATGCTTTGGTAAAGGCCTTAAAGGACTTCAGGGTGTATATTCTTCATTCCCACACCATTGCTTATGTGCCTAACATAGTGGTAAAAGGCATCCTGTCTCCAGACCCAGATGGAAAGAGGGGCAAATGGATTGCTGCAATCCTAGAGTATGATTTGGAGATCAAACCCACCAAACTCATTAAAGGTCAGGGCTTGGCTCAATTAATGGCTGAATCTAATCTCCAAGCCCTGGACATTAACATGCTAGATGCCTTGGATGAACAGGAAGAATTACCTGCTCCCACTGTGGAAGAGCAGTTCCAAAACTCACCTTGGTATGCTGATATCTTGTATGTACTTACAAATCTCAATGCTCCTCCTGATTTATCAAAAACAAAGGCAAGGTTTTTAAGGTTGAAATCTATGAATTATTGCATTTTGAATGAATGTTTATATTGGAAAAATGCTAATGGTTTATTGCTTAAATTTTTGCCTGAAGTTGATGCAGAGAAGATCAAGCATGAATTCCATGAAGGAGAGTGTGGAGGTCATCTCTACTGGAAAACCACAGCCAATAAAATCCTTAGAGCTGGCTACTACTGGCCCACCCTCTTCCAAGATATCCATAAAATGATAGTTTCTTGTCACAAGTGTCAAATTTTTGAGGGCAAAAGAAAACTCCTTCCCTTACCATTACAACGTATCACTGTTGAAGCTCCTTTCCAACAATGGGGCCTAGATTTCATAGGAGAAATCCATCCTGCTTCATCTGCCCAGCATAAATGGATTCTCATAGCCACTGACTACTTCACAAAGTGGATAGAGGCCATCCCTTCCAGGAATGCCACAGATTCTTTCATTATAAAATTTCTTGAAGACCATATCCTGTCTAGATTTGGCTGCCCTAGAAAGATTATTACTGATAATGCTGCTGCTTTTGATTCCAAAAAGATGATTGATTTTTGTCACAAGTATCAGATTACACTTGGTCATTCTACTGCTTATTACCCTCAAGGTAATGGGCTAGCTGAATCATCAAATAAAAGTTTGGTGGCCATCATCAAGAAGCTCCTTGAAGAGAATAAAAAATCATGGCATGACAAGCTAATGCATGCATTATGGGCCGACAGGTTGACCACAAAGAAATCCATTGGAACCTCCCCTTACCAACTTGTTTATGCTACAGATGCAATGTTTCCTACCAGCCTAGGTGTACCAGTGATAAAATTAGTCCAAGAAATTCAGTCAGAATACGACAGTATGATAAGGAGGATTAATCAAACAATACATCTCCAGCAGACAAGGGAAGAGGTTTACAACAGAGCTCAGAAAGTGCAAGAGAATATAAAGAAATTGTTTGACAAGAGAAAAAAGGCTTGTGATTTCAATATTGGAGACAAGGTACTAAAATGGGATTCCAGAAGAGAGGATAAGGGTAAACATGGCAAATTTGACTGTTTGTGGCAAGGTCCTTACATTAATCAGTCCACCATTGGCCCAAATGCCTATTTTCTGCAAGAGCTAAATGGTACAGATCTGTTTGGGGGTCCTGTCAATGGCAGGGTCCTTAAGCATTACTACTACTGAGTTTAATTTCAAAGATTTCATTTTCATTGTAAATATCATTGTTTTGTTCAGTTTCACAAAAAAGAAAAAGTACAAAAACAAAGAAAAGAACGAAAAGAGGGTAGACTGAAAAAACAATAAAGGCATAGCCCCATGCCAAAAAAGAGGAACAAATCTGAAAGTGTGCAAGCTCAAATGCCACTCCTAAAAAACACACTCCTAGTTAGTCAAATAGTCTAATCTTGACTAATTAGTTTTCAATTTACTGCTGATAGGATATTGAATTTGATTTGCCAAACTGTTTAATCTTGGCTTATCGGTAGATAGATTAGGATAGAAATCAAAGGTTCAAGCATGATCAAAACCTGAACCTAAGTTTCCAAGAAGAATGACTCAAATCTGTTTCAAATTATGAGTCAAAGAAGATGCAAATCTGGTTCTAATCAGCTCAAAATCTGAACCAGAGAAAAAAAAAGAACAGCTCAAACAGAACTCAAAACAAAGATGTAAAAGGATGGAGGAACTGCTTTGAAATTTCAGATCTTAAAACCTTCAGTTTTTGTTTAGAATTTCTGCGAAATAATGTCTATGTGCAGTTTGTTTTCTATGCCATAGATCACAACAAGTCAAATAGTTTAATCTTGACTTGACTGTTTTTCAATTTCTGTTTTAGAATTTAGAGAATGAGATCTGTTGGACAGTTTAATCCCAACAAATAGTAGATTAGGCAGAGAATTATATGGACTCAACTGTTTAATATGAGTCCATGGAGAAATAAGGAGTAGAATTAGAATATATTTCCTGCTTTCAAAAGAATAAAATTTTGTAAAAGAGTTTGCTAATCCAAGTGCAGTCTAAATGAAGAAAAAATGTTAGATTAGTAGGATTGGGTAGGTAGAAAGCTTGTTGATGAAGATCCATTGTTTTCCTGGCTGCTAATATGTTGTTAGAGTAGAGTAAGATCATTCCAGCTAAGAGGGTTTCCCAATGGATGAGGCACAGGTCAGCCTCCCAGAGAATGTCGGTCTGAAAGTTCTTGACGCCTTCAAGAAAGGCACCATCCCCAAGTGGAGCCACTGTTGGCCACCTATAAAATTGGTTCTACCAAAAGGTGGCCAAAACATTTTTCAGTCTTCAAGAAATAGTTTCATGGCAAAAATGTTATCTCTTGAAGCCTGTGGAAGATCTCACGCTCCTATCTAAAGGTCTTCACTATTGTTTCCCTTCAGAAACTCACAAATTCTGCTAAAAGTTTCATGAGAAAGACTGCTGCAATATCCCCCTTCTCTCCCCTTCCTCCTCTCAGAGACTAACCTTCATGTTTTCCATCATTGGCCTCTGTTTTCCATTTTCCTCATTTTCCCTTCATAAAAGTTGCCTTTTCCGAGCTTAAAATCCTTTTGAAAACTCTGTCGAAACCCTCCCGATCGTTGGAAATCCGTTTGAAAATCTATGTAAAAACCCATCTTTTGTATTAAGAGTTTAAACCCCTTTGGGCCAAGTCTCAACCACTTCCCCACCATATGCCCATGGTGCTAAAACCAAACGCTAAGCCTTTCAGCGCTTATCACATTGGATAAAATCCAAAGCGCGCAAGACTGTTTTCATTGTGTTGACAAAAAGTTCCTATGCGATTAGCCCTGTGTGCCGCAGCCCCCGATCATGGTACTCCATACATCCAGTGGCACCGCAATTGGGTGCCAGCCATTTCATATATAAATATTCTGCCCAGATCCACTAAACCTTGGTTTTATTTTAAATTTTGAGGGTTTTTATAAAGTGTAAAGGTTTTCCGCCGGTACAGAGTTGAAAAGATATCGACTGTTGATCTAAAAGTTGATCAACGGCCCGCGCAAAATCGCAAAGTTTCAATTGCACCCCCTCTTCCGCGCACCCCAATCGTGATTGCTCCAATTAAATCCTAGCCATCCATCTCCCTGCTGATCCAATGGTTAGCGCTCAATCATGCCCCAACCTCCGATCGCAATCACAAATCCTGTCTTCCGATCCCCGATCGCTCATCCCTCTGATTCAATCCCATCCGTCCGTTTCCCCGCTGATCCAACGGTCAGCGCTCAATCGCGCCCCAACCTCCGATTGAAATCACAAGTCCTGTCTTTCGATCCTCGATCGATCATCCCTCCGATTCAATCCCGTTCGTCCGTTTCCCCGCTGATCTAACGGTCATTGCTTTGTCGCACTAGCCTCCTCGATCGCGCATTTGCATCGGCATGTTCCATCGCACCCTTTGTTTTCTCCCCGCCGATTGCGAGCTTTCTATTAGATATGGACCATCCACGTGTCTAGATCGGACGGTCCCAGAGCACTCCCACATTTTTTCATCGCCCTCCGCCTCTGCCAAAGGGTCTCAAAACCAATCCCCATCGTTGATTATCACGCAATCAACGGTTTCGTTCAAATTCTTCTTTCCTCTCCATTTTTAATCTCCTTTCGACTAATCTTCACCGTTGGATGATGCCATCCAACGGTTCTGCTCTCATCCCATGCCTCTGAAGCAGTTAAACCTATACATGCAGGATTTCATAACCTTTGTTTGTGTTTTTCAGGAGTTTTTAATGGTTTTTCATTGTATGATGAAGGAAAGCAGAGAGCCGGGAAAGACGTTTCCTGCGCCTTCGGGCTAGTAAAAAGAACCATTCGCGGGCTCTATTCCATTTTTTTTATCAACGATTCATGAGCGTTGATATCATAAAGATGCCCTGTGTGGCCTACACATCAACAAGACACAACAATACATTGAAGAAACAAAGAGTATCAGTGTTGAAGACAGAACACACTAGAAACAGGAAGTTTGAAGACCTAAACACAGTTCTCAAGTAAATTAAAGGTGTTTTGAGAACGACAAAGACATCTGTCAAGCTGAGAAAACCTCCACCACCATAAAAAGAGGATAATTGAACCCTCTATAGCTCCTAAAGACACCTGCATCCTCGCAAAGATTAAAGATCACCGAACAATTAATACAAATCAAAGAATCTTATCTCCAATTGTCGGCAAAACCATTTTGAAAGATGAAGAATGTTTCAGAAGCAGATATTTCGATCATTCGACCTCAAAGAGTAGAAACAGAGCCACTTCAACATGACAAGAAGCCTCAAAAGACAACAAATCTCCCACCGAGCTTAATTTCAAGTATAAATCAATTAATGAAGATAAACACCTGTGGATTTCTTCATCGAAGCCCTCAAAGGTCGAAAACTCATTAATCTGTATTAATTAACTTAGTAGATATTTTATCAAATTCCACTGGCTCGTTCTTCTATAAATACTTCTGAAGAAGATGAGAAAATGTTGGTCTCTGGACATCTGAATGTATGTAATAGTTATTCTGAAGCTACTGATGCCCTGTATGCAACTTGAAGATAAATAAGCTGATATGAGAAGATTGAAGTTGTAGAGACCCACCGGGCTTGCTGATTGTAACTGGTTTGAACATCAATACAAGCTGCTAATTTATGGGATTCATGATTTGTGTCAATGGTGATGTGTTCCTCACTGTCTGTTGTTATTTTCCTTAATGTTTTCACTCTGTTCATTTTCTCTGATAAAGAGCAGCAAACATAGAGCTAGGATTTACTCTTAATAGTACACTACTCTTACTGAAAGCTTTGTTTCTATGTTTTCTTCATTTAAAGTTCTCTTTGAAGAGTATATTAATGCAGGTTAGTTTCAAAGTACTTGCCTGATCTAGATTGCTCTTTAAAATGAATGTTTTCCGTGTTTCCCTTAGAGTATATTGAAGCAGGTTGGTTTAAAAGTACTTGCCTGATCTAAATTGCTTTTTGTGACTGTTATATGTGTTTTCTTATTGAATATGCTGAAAGCAGGGTAGTTTAGAAGCACTTACCTGATCTTAAGCTGTTCGAACTGTTTTTTAAATGTTTCTAGACTGAAAGTACTTCAATGCAGGCTAGTTTAAAAGCACTTCCCTGATCTTAGAATAATTTTATGTTTTTCCTTAAGTACAGGTCAAAGCAAGATAGTTTGAGAGCACTACTTGATCTCAGACTTTGCACTGTTTCTTCATTTGTTTTGTTCTCCACTTCTTATCTGTTTCATTCCATAAAATCACTTTAAGAGATCCTTTGACATAAGTAGCTTGCCCCATGGATCCTTCTTGAAACTTTCTGTCCAATTAAAATCCTTCTTTGACTCCATAGCCCAATGGGTTAAAACTGTCTTTGCTTATTCTGTCAGCCGAATCATTCTTTCACTTGCAGACATCTTCTCCCTTCATTCTGAAACTATCTTTTCATCTTCACCATGTCTGTGCCCAACCAAAAAACAAACAAACACAACCCATGCTCTTCAGAACTAGCCTAATATCACATTTAAAACTTTAAATATCACATCTTTAAAATTATTCATAGAGAGATCCCTCTCTGGATTCAGGAGGGCTAGATCCTTGAATCCCAAAGCGGTTTGATGTTACCCCTACAGTTGGACTTTTTCCAATCTTGCTAATTACAGGGACCTAACAGGACCTGCTCAATTCATCAAACAAGGGCCATAAGCCATCTTCAAGGTATTTTTCATTGCCCTTTGGTGCATTTGAAATTCTAAAGGGGTATAGATACCATGTTTTTCCAAGACTAAAACAATGATTGAAGAGTGGATTTCTTGGTAGAAAATCAAGGTTGTTTGTTACTGTGTTGCCAAAGATTGTTACAGTAGTAGACTAGGGTGTGTTTGTATCAGTTTCAAGGGGCCTAAAACTACCTTTCAAGCAAGGTGATAAACCATATACTAATGACAAGATAGAAAACACAGTGGTAGAGGTTTCAAGTTGCTGTAAGGTGTCCTAACAGTGGTAAAACAAAAATGACCCCTGTTTGCAAAATCTAAGGTGAAAGCAGTGTTTGTAAGGTGAAAATAGTGTTTATAAGGTGAAAACAGTGATCATGATGTGAAAGTTTTGTCAGTTTAAAAAGGGACCTCTCTGTATGGTAAAAAAGCAAACTTTGTGCAGCCTCCATAATCCAAAAATCAAAGTTTGAGGGAAGGCTGTTTTGTTTCTGTCAAAACACAAAGGATCCTTGTTCAAATAACAAACCACAAACATCTCTTTTCAAAAGACTTTGCCCAAACACAGTGATAAGATTGAGTTTGTTTCATTTGAAAAATACTTGTTGTTTGGCATAAAAGAGGACAAAAAGTGACTGATAAGGAGGACAAGGTGTGCACTTGAGAAGCCATTTCAAGGACCATTTGAGACAGATTGTTTTTGTCAGTCAGAAAAGAGTATTCAAAACAAAATGCCTCCCAGGAAAGACAGTAGAAGTGGCCTTCACAGGAGGTTTGAGCCTGTTTCCACTGAAGAGGTAAATGCTCATCCATCAGTCCTGTTTAACTTTCATGAGGTTGGGTGTCTAGAGTTTTGTCAAAGGGTGCAGGAGGTGAAAAGCTATTCCCCTTTGACACATCTTTGTGCTTTGAGATTTCAAGGGAAACACTTTCAGCTGGCAGGCTTGGATTTCAAATTTTCTCCTAGATCCATTTCCAAGGTCACCAAAATCCCTTATGTCGGAGAGAAGTGGTTTAAACAAAGCCACCTAGACTCAGAATAGTACAAACCCTTTTTGAAGCCTGAGCATAGAGATACATGTCCATCCATCTTTCCCTTCTCATATTTGTTGACTAGTTATGCCCCCCTTATGAAGATAATCATGTAATACTTCACTTTCGAGGGAAGATTATCCCGAATCTATGCTTACCATGTCCGATTGCTCATTCATTTCACAAGAGCCAAATTTTTAAATCTCCCTTTCTTCCTCCATAGAAGTAATGAGAAAATGGCCTCCATCACTCAAAAACTTTCCTTCTCAAAGCAGGAAGTTTGGCTTTCTTCTATCATTTCTAATAAAGTATTATTCTTTCACTGCATTTTGAGAAGAAGAAAATCTCTTGGGATACTTTCATTACACATCTGGATTTCGCCATTGTCCCTTCATTTCATACATCTCCTTCACCTTCCACTCACCATCCTTTGCCTTCTTCAAGCAAGTCCATCCCCAAGAAACTCAAATTTCCCATTGAACAAGAAGAAGAGCATGATGAGGAAGAAGAGCATGAGCAAGGGGAGGAAGAGCAAGATGAACAACAACATGATGAAGAGGAAGAACATCATGATGAAGAAGGGCAACAAGGGAAAGAAGAGCAAGGGGAAGAAGAGCATGATGATGAGCAGCATCATGAAGATGAGCAACAACATGATGATGAACAACAACAAGATAAGGAAGGGCAGCATGATGAATAGGTGCAACATAGTGAGGAAAGGCAGCCTCATGAAGAAGAAAAGCAGCATGATGAAGAAGTGCAGCAAAGTAAAGAGGGTAGCCCTCAAAAAGAAATGTAAGAGGACAGTCAAGGCATCCATGAAGAAACTCAAGACAGTGGCAAGAATGATGAGGAAAGTAACAAGGGCAAAGAGCCAATAGAGCATGTGCTAGCTGCCTCTGCTAGGCAAGGGGTCATGCTCTCTTCTCCAAAAGTGGCCAAGCCCCAAACACCAAGGAAAAGGGTGCCTAAAACTATAACACCAAATGTTACTAGGGCCCTCCTAAGCAAGGGGAAATTTCCCAAGAAGCCCATTGTTGAATTTCCCAAGAGGAGGAAGACCAAGAGAGCCACCCAAAGCAAGGGAAAGGAGAAAGAAGAAAGCATCCATGAAAAGGAGAGGGACTTTGACATAATTCAAATCCAAAGTGATGATAGCAACAATGAGGCCCGAATCCTAGAAACTCTCTTGATCAATAGAGAAAGCCAAATTGATGCTTTGAGGGTAGATCTAGAGAGGGCTAGAAACTTTAATCACTTTTTTCAAATTCGAAATAAATAGATGAGTGTCCACATGGCGGTATATGAGACACAGGCCATCAAATACAAAAAGGAGGCATCCAAGGCACAAGTTAGATTGGAAGAACTCATGGGTGAGTTCGATGAGAGCGAAGATGAAGATCAACCCAGGAGAAGGAGGCCAAGAACCATGGGGCTCAAAAGAGCCCTTGAGAAACAAAAGGAGGAAGAAGCTGCCCTTCTCCAATAGTTTCATCTCTCTACTTTGTTCGCCCAAGAGATAGAGAAAAATCAAGAAGTATGGCTTGAGAGGGTGAATGATCACTTAGAAAAGAATTTGGAGAAGGAAAATAGAGATTTGGACCTTCAAAAAAGGATGACCGAGCACTATAAGAAGCTCAATCAGTTTGCCCGACGAAAGTTGAAGGCCACACAGGAAAAACTCAAGGAAGCTCAAAGGAGGCACCCGGCACCAAAACTGAAGAAAGACACCTCAAAGCTCCAAATTTTTGCCTCAGCTTCACAGCATGTTTTTGAAAACCCTTGAGGGTCATGCTCAACAAAATTGGGCAAAATTCAACAAGTTTTGGTTTTTTGTCATTTTTGGGTTTTTGGCTAAAACTCATGGGCATCGCCATTTCTATTTGAGGAATCCTCATAGGATGAAAATGGTATCATTGGATGCCATAATTTTGGGGGCGTATACTCAGTGATTTTTAGGTCAATTTAAGATGATTTTCTTCCCAAAAATGGCGATAAACACTCACTTTTTCTACACTCTGCCCCGTTTATCAGCAAGGTCTATTTTTTGGTTTTTTACACATAGGTCAGTATTTTATGGACTTCCATTGGTCAGTTTGGAGAAAAATAATCATTTTCAGATGATAGACATTCATAGCTTTCCAACGAGCCATCACGGGCCTTGTTTCGACATCGGGAGGGCCTCCAAAAGTTGTCGGAAAGTCAAAGGACTTTTTGCTAATATATTTCTTAAGTATTTTTGTAAAAAATGAACCTTTCTAAAGTGACTTTTCCTCATCTGCGTTTAGATCTTTTTGTGCATGATTAGTTATGAAAAGTCAACATATTTTCCTTTTTTAGCATTTTTGAGATATTTTATTAGATATTTTGTGCCTTAGGCTTTGCAAAGCCTCAAGGACAAAATCAGATATTTTGGATAGGCCAATGAGATTGCAAGTTGAACTAGGAGGTTTTCCTCACTTTGGCCTATATATTCCAAAGGATTTCATTGTAAATAGGGCTGAACTTAATGAATAGAAGAAATATATGGTTATACAAGCTTGGAAGAAACACTTGTCTCATGCATTGGATAGTTTATTGAGTGCTATTGGATGATGAAAGAGGATTGTTGTTGGATTCCATGACTTGGTAGAATGGTATAGTGTCTCTCTCTCTGTTTTTTTTTTTAGTTTTAATTCATAATTCCATGTTCTCGCTTGCTATAAGACAGTAGAGAATAGATTTGAGACATGCCCTTGGAGGCACCTCAAATTTCCTGTTTCTTTATAGCTTCTATGTTTTCTTCATTCTTAGTCGTATCAAAGAATCCTTGATTGCTCTTTGATAACTGAAGAATATTGTTTGCTTGTTTCATTTATGGTTTTATGCATGCTAAGTATGATTCATGGTATGCCCTACTTACTCATGGCTAGTCATAGCTCCACCTCTGAAACCTTTCTTTGATTGTTTGATTGTCTTAGTTGAACCAAGGAGGTCTTGTACTGATCTTGCCCTTTGCCTAAAACTATGCAATCTTGCTTCAAAGTGCTCAATAGCTTGAAATACTATGCTTAGGCATTTCCTCGTAGTGATTTTAGTTGTTTGTTTGTCTTAATTGTATTTCCCCAAAGTCTGATAGCAATTTCCTAAAGTTAGAGAGTCATATATTTCTATGTATTGCTTGAATGTTTATTTCTATGCATTGATCAGTTTATAGTTACATTTCTCATGATTAATGGTTAGCCCTACCATGTTTATGTCAGCTATTAAACTAGTTATGTTTGAAATCCTTTGTTCTTCACAAATTTAATGTCCATCTCACTCCATTTTACCCAAAGATCCATTTTACCTCAAATCAAATTGGCCCTTCAACAACCTTGTATCACCACCTGAAAGCTTTCTTTGACTTTTCAATCCCCATAGCTTCAGCTTTATCCGATATTTTTTTACCTATTCTAGTATTTGATCACGCACCACAAAATTCAAAAACCAAAACTAAACACTTACTTCATATAACTAGGCCTAAAATCAAAAACACAATAAGTAAACACAGATTCTCGTACAAATAGAGAGAGCCTTCTCTCGAGTCTGTGGTTGCTAGGGTCCTTGGGTTTCAAAGATCAAGCTTGATGTTACACTGTCATTTGGCTTGCCAATCAGCCAAATCACATGACCCTAACATAATGGCAATCACGGTGGGACCTTCCGAGTTAGTGACAATCTAAGTACTCCTTAGTAACTCTCAAAGTCTCAATCAAACTTAGAAAACTTAAGTGTTGTTTGAAGAGTAGAAGATGGCTCTTTCACCATCTTAGAAAAATGATGATTCAGTTATAGGAAACTCTTCCAAACCTCATAGGCTACACAAAACTCAGAAAACCCCAAAACATTGCCAGATTGGCTTTTCCCTAGTTATTGGTGGTGGACCATAGCTACATCTTTACAAAAACAACCAAGTTCCACTTGGCGACTCCACTAGCCTCCAGTAGGCCTAAAAAACTCCATAAAAAAAACCAAAAGTGACAAACTCTAATCAGTGACAAACTAAGTATAACTTAGTGATTCAGAAGACTTCACCTAAGCATAGGAGATAAACAGAATTAATCTTGCAAATAGAACCATTAGCTTGTCCAAACAGCCTAGCAAACTGTTGAAACGAAGTGAATCACTCTTCCCTGCAAGTATTCATCTCAAATTTTGCTAGAAAACTTTTTCCCGAAAGCATCTTTGATAGTGTTGGTGGTGGACCATAGTTCTCACAGAAATCCACCTGGTGACTCCACTAATCCTCATTTTTGTTTTAACCATCCTTCACATTAGTAAACCCCTAGAGAGGACATCCATCTAAAACAATCAGAGATACCATCCTCTTTAAACTCTAGATTCAAAATCTGTCTTCACGAAGAATCAACACCAGATCTCTTCTAGACCCAAATCCCCCCTATCATAGTAGATGACCCAGAGAATATTCTGTGGCAAGCTTCTGAAATTGGAAATTTAGCTACCGATAGGTCCATCCATAAAGAAAGATCAGTACCTGAACACCTCACAGCCTTGCAAGATTCCCCATTTGACTTAAAATTAGCAAAAACCCTTTTTAGAAGCAAGTCACAAAGTAAGGTAAACTTTGACGATATTGAGCCCCTAGATCTGCCACAGAGTCCTAGTGGAGAAGCCTTGCCTACTACACCTCCCGAATTTCAGCTTCTCCATCACTTTGGATCCTACCATCCCAGATCTGCTCAAAATAAGATCATTAGTCCAAGTACATCCGCCACACCCATCCAAACCACTACTATTCAATTCACCTCAGCTCATCCTACAAGCCCTCATTTTGTACATCATCCATTAGCTCCCACCATGGTAGAGTGGTATGCACCCTTGGTGTTGCCACACCCTTTGGTTCCCTTACAAAATAACTGTCAATCCAAAATCCCGCACTTTACCAGAGTTGAGACTACCACAGCTCAACAACATGTAGATAGAATTAGCGATGCCTTTGAATACATGGAAATAGAAGACGAGACCATCAAAATGAGGATGTTCGCTCAAAGCCTAGGTGGAGAACCCAAAAAATGGTTTAAGAGCTTAACTCCAAACAACATCCACGATCTCCTAGAACTCTACCAAACCTTCATAAATTAGTGGGAAATCCGAAAGAACCCCATTCAAATCCTGTCAGAATATAACAATCTAAAATGGGAAAATGGGGAAAGTGTCCAGGGATACTCCACTAGGTTCAATAGTGTTTATAACGCCCTCCCACCTCACTTCAAACCTCCACTTGGCTCAGCCTTGGCAAAGTTCCCCGAAGGCTTTGACCGAAACATGACTTATCAACTAAGATACAAGGACCCCCCTACCTTAGAGGAAATGCAAAAAGTGGCCATAAGTGTAGAAGCCAACTTAGCAGAAAAGAGAGCTAGGACTAGATCAGAAAGGAAATTCACATATCGGGATGAGGTCTCCACTTCAGCCCCTTCCTTAGATCCTAGAATAGATGACTTGGTTAGATCCATGGCGAAAATGTGGGAAAAGATAAGTGAAAAGACACCTCTTAGGGACAACCAGCCAAACCCTCCAAATAGAGATCGGAACCAAAATTTTAGGAGGGAACAACCTCAAAACAAACCAAGGGAAAATGACCAACAAATTAGGCCACCCTTTAATGAAAATTTTGTGGAAGAAGATGAAAGGGATACAGAACCCATTGATGAAAATCATTTGAACCTTATAGGTTCTGATAACGAGAGTGAAGTTTACCTCACATAAGAAGAACAAGTGTTCTTCTCTCCAAATCAAGATGAAACCAACTATGAAGATCCCGAAGATCCTTCCATAGATTTTTAGAATGCCATAATATAAGCTCACAGGAAGTATGACCTTAGAAGCAGAAAAAACCAAGACAACTCCAAGAAAGGTAGCTCAGACACTGTAAAACCCTTGATACCATCCTTAAAAAAGTAGTGGATAGCAACAAAATCATGGTCAAGAAAAGTGACCAAAACAAAGATAAAGATATTCAAACAAGTCTTGGCTCAGATGCTCCTAGTCCCTGTTAGTCATCAATATTTTTCAGCTGTTGATGATGACTAGTTTTTAAAGCCAAGTTTTCTTGCAGCTGATCTCCAATTTGTGAAATGTGTCAGCTAGAAAAAACCCATAAAAATTTTGCCCTTTTACCTTTTCAATCAGCCCATGATGAGATAAAACCTAATTGTCAAGCCCTATCTAGTCTCAGTCATACAAACTTGTCCATCAGCTCCAAAGAGAATACTCCAAATCTGTCCAAAAAGTCTCCCCTAAAATAGGTAGTGGCGCTTTAGCCGATCCTCCCTTGGCAAACTATCCTAAAGCCAAAAGAACCTCTGTCTAATATCAACCAGTCATAGATAACCTTCCTATTCTGCAAATAAAGCTTGATACACTCTTAAGTCGTGCCACTAACAAACCTTGGTGTCTCAACAATGCATATACCATAGGTCAAACTGATATTACATGGATTTACAGTGTTCTAATGTCTTTTTCAAGAGAGGAAGTGTACCAGTGTTCCAAAAGACATTATTAAACTTAACATGAGAAGACAACTGCTTCTCATGTGGTTTTGAGCCTAGGATGCAAGTACTAGACACAGATTTATTTCAATAAGCTCCTATAAACACAGTCAAAAGGTTAGTGACTTATGAATAACAAGTAATACTCTGTAGATACTGATCATGTTGCTTCTGATGTCTAAATATGCATAAAGGTATTTTAACAGCAGGATTACATGTCTTAGAGAAATTCCCCTCATGGCATATTGTCAATTTGTCACTTTTATTTGCTTAACTATGAATAGGCAGTGAAAGCAAATATGACACTGTTTGAAAGAAAATGAAATGGCATCAATAACTGAAAACCTCCTCCAAACATGAGTAGAGGGTTGATTTACTGAGAAAAACCTCCTCCAAACATGAGTAGAGGGTTGATTTACTGAGAAAAATCTCCTCCAAACATGAGCAGAGGGTTGGGTCACTTATTGTAAAACCTCCTTCATTTAACAAGCAGAGGGTTTGGAACAGAGGTATGGCCTCATTTAAAGGGCACAAAGCTAACAATGATGCAAACTGCCTAAAAAACTTGTTTAACACCTTGTCTCCAATAGATTCAAAACCACTAACACAATAGTGGTGTTTCAAAGATTGATTATAGGTTTTCATTGATTGAAAGGCAAGGTTTTAAGTGCAGTGGGAAACAATTGAAGGCTTATGAATAGAAAAATGTTGTTAAGAAAATGGCCAAGCAGTGATATTATAATAATCAAAGAGGTTTGATTTTTCTTCTATCAGAAATCTCCTTCAAAGGCAATCTGAAGCTAAAGTGAACAAAACTTGGACAGTTTCATCAATGTGAAGAAAAGGATATGACAAGATGTCTCAAATTCAAAACAACTTTCAAAGAATCAAGCCATATCACCTAGCCATTGTTTTCCTTTAAAAGACAGAATTGAAATTTAGTAGAAATTAATTCAAGGTTTATGAGTTGAGAGCTGGGTTAAACATAGGCCAAGTAGTGATGTTTTGATGTTCAAAGAAACTTTGCTCTTCCTTTTCCATGAATATCTTTTTCAAAACTCATCAAAATTGACAAGAAGGTAGCCTAAGCCTTGCTTCTGAAGGAGACTTTGCAAATAGACACATAGAGACAGTATGTGTAAGAAAGGATATGGCAAGTGTTTTAATTTCAGGGACAACATTCAAAGAAATGAAACATGATACTGTCACAAACAAAATCCTTTTTATTAAACATATGAAGATACCTGCCTGTTGCATATTATTGTAGGAAAGGTCTTTAAAGGATCTTATTTTTGATAAGTAGATGTTTTTCAAACCCAGGTGAATGCAACTAAGGTTCCCACAGTCAAAGAGAAATGTCATTCAAAGGATGCCTCACAAATCATTGATATGTCTTTGAGCAGAGTTTTTCCTTTGAGGGTCAAAAGTAGGAAAAAAAGTGATAGAGTTTCTTCCTTAATGAGAAACTAGTGAGAAAGTAGTAAAAAGGAGCCACAACTATGGTACCATTCAAAAGCAGCCCCCACATCATTTAAAATAGAAATATGGTCTTTGTAATGTTAAAGGTGATTTAAATTTTTTATATGACAAAAGGGGGCCTTCTCAAACTCTAAACCCTCACAAAATCAAAATATGAAGATGTGTTGGCCTTGTCGACTTTAAAGGGAGTAATTGACCATTGCCAAGTCACACTGTGAAAATTCAAGACACTCACGAAGTGCTCCCTTGGTTGTTCACCAGACAAAGCAAGAAAATCTGAGCAAATCCAAGTGTGTTCAGGCTTTCAAGCCTGCGCGACGTGCCTGGAAGAGCACGCAGCACGTTTGGGAGAGAAATTACAAAAGGCAATAACAACCGCACGGCGGGCCTGTAGTAGCGCGCGGTGCACCTGTCGCGCCGGTCACCGCTGCCCGAAGGCCGACCTGACACCCCTCCACTGCATGGAGTTTTTGCCTATGACCATGTCGCACCTATTTAAACATCCAAAATGCCTTCAAAGAGTCTTGGGACCTGCTCAACTCATCAAAAAAGGGCAAAAGACATCTTCAAGGTATTTTTTTTCTACCCCTTGGTGCATTCGAAATTCTAAAGGGGTATTGATACCATGTTTTTCCAAAACTAAAAAAATGATTGGAGAGTGGAGTTCTTGGTAGGAAATCAAGGTTGTTTGTTACTCTGTTGCCAAATATTGTCACTGTGGTAGGCTATGGTGTGTTTGTATCAGTTTCAAAAGGCCTAAAACTCCCTTCAAAGCAAAGTGATAAACCATATACTAATGAAAAGACAGAAAATACAGTGGTAAAGGTTTCAAGTTACTGTAAGGTGTCCTAACAGTGGTAAAACAAAATTAACCCCTGACTGCAAAATATAAGGTGAAAGCAGTGTTTTTAAGGTGAAAACAGTGTTTATAAGGCGAAAAAAGTGATCATGATGTGAAAGTTTTATCAGTTTTAAAAGTGTCCTCTCTACATGGTGAAAAAGTGAAACCTTGTGCAGCCTCTATAAGTCCCAAAAGCAGAGTGTGTGAGAGGATTTTCAAATCAGCTGAGAGAATTTTGTCTACCCTTGTATAGAAGCCAGTGAATAGCAGAAGAGTTTTGTTTGGGGGAAAGGTGTCTTGTTTATGTCAAAACACAAAAGATCCTTGTTCAAACAAGATACCACAAATACCTCTTTTCAATACCTTGCCCAAGCGCAGTAATAAATTTACTGTTTGCTTTTTATTTGACAAATACTTGTTGTTTGGCATAAAAGAGGACAAAACAATGATTTATAAGGAGCACAAAGTTGGTGTTGGAGGAATATTTCAGAAAACATTTGAAACAGCTTGTCTTGGTCAAACATCAAAGAGTATTCAAAACAAAAATGCCTCCCAGGCAGGACAGTAGAAGTGGCCTTCACAGGAGGTTTGAGCCTGTTTCAACCGAAGAGGTAAATGCTCATCCATCAGTCCTATTTAACTTTCATGAGGTTGGGTGTCTAGAGTTTTTTCAAAGGGTGTAGGAGGTGAAAAGCTATTCCCCTTTGACACATCTTTGTGCTTTGAGATTTCAAGGGAAACATTTTCAGCTGGTAGGCTTGGATTTCAAGTTTTCTCCTAGATCCATTTCTAGGGCCACCAAAATCCCTTATGTCGGAGAGAAGTGGTTTAAACAAAGCCACCTAGACTCAGAACAGTACAAACATTTTCTAAAGCCTGAGCATAGAGATACATGTCTATCCATTTTTCCCTTCTCATATCTGTTGACTAGTTATGCCCCCCTCATGAAGATAATCATGAAATACTTCACTTGCGAGGGAAGATTCTCCCGAGTCTATGCTTACCATGTCTGATTTCTCATGCATTCCAAAAGAGCCAAATTGTTAAATCTCCATTTCTTCCTCCATAGAAGTATTGAAAAAATGGCCTCCACTGTTCAGAAAAGACCTCCTTCTCAGCAGTCAGCTTGCCTCTTCCATCATTCCCTCATCAAGGTTATTTTTCTTCATCAGCTTGAGAAGAAGGAAATATCTTGGGATAATTTCATTGCACATCCAGATTTCGCCACTGTCCCTTCATTCCATACATCTCCTTCACCTTCCACTCACTATCCTTCGCCTTCTTCAAGCAAGCTCATTCCCAAGAAGCTCAAATTTCCCATTGAACAGGAAGAAGAGCATGAGCAAGAGGAGGAAGAGCACAGTGAGGCAGAGCAGCAAGGGGAAGAATGGCAAGGGGAAGAAGAGCAAGGGGAAGAAGAGCATGGTGAAGAATAGCATGATGAACAAGTGCAACACAGTGAGGAAAAGCAGCCTCATGAAGAAGAACAACAACATGATGAAGAGGTGCAGCATAGTGAGGAAAGGCAGCCTCATGAAGAAAAACACAGTGATGATATACAACACAGTGATGAAGAGTAGCGCCATGAATAAACTCAAAACAGTGGAAATAATGATGAGGAAAGTAACAAGGGAAAAGAGCCAATAGAGCATATGCTAGCTGCCTCTCCTAGGCAAGGGGCCATGCTCTCTTCTCCAAAAGTGGCCAAGCTCCGGACAACAAGGAAAAGGGTGCCTAAAACTATAACTCCAAATGTTACTAGGGCCCTCCGAAGCAAGGGGAAATTGCCCAAGTAGCCCATTGTCGAATTTCCCAAGAGGAGGAAGACCAAGAGAGCCACCCAAAGCAAGGGAAAGGAGAAAGAAGAAAGTAGCCATGAAAAGGAGAGGGACTTCGACATAATTCAAATCCAAAGTGATGATAGAAACTCTCTTGATCAATAGAGAAAGCCAAATTGACGCTTTGAGGGCAGATCTAGAGAGGGCTAGAAACTTCAATCACTTTTTTCAAATTCAAAATAGACAGATGAGTGTGCACATGGCGGTATATGAGACACGGGCCATAAAATACAAAAAAATGCCTCCAAGGCGCAATTTAGATTGGAAGAACTCATGGGCGAGTTCAATGATAGCGAATATGAAGATCAGCCCAGAAAAAAGAGGCCAAGGACCTTGGGACTATTGAGATTGCAACAAGATGAAGAGCTTAGTGGAAAGAAGTCGCCTTCACTAAGTGGGCCCACAGGCTATTTTTGGCGCAAAGTCTATTTTTGGACTATGTCTATTTTTAGACATATGGATCATGTTCTATGAGTTGTAGGATGCTATTTGTGGATGGTTGGTCAAGTCGGGAAAAATAGATGGAATTCTATTTTTAGACATATCGATGGAATCTATTTTTAGATCGTCAGTCCTTAAAAACATATGTTTAACATTAGTTTTTAATAATATTTAGACTTCATATTCAATACTTACTTTCTTGATGATTTCGCTTAAGTGCACATATGTGGCATAGCAGCTAACAGAAGGAATTACGCTATTCCTGAGGGTTATGTGGAGCTGCTCATGAGGAGCTGCAATTGCGTGACAAGAGTTTGGTGAGTTTTTTAATGAGGTTATAGTGGAGTCGTATTCACTTAACTAATCCAAACAATATTGTTTTCATCTAGTTTAAAAAATCTGACAAATTAGGAGATAGTATTCACACCACACCATCCATTAAATTATAAACTCAACAATCAACCATAAAGAATGTACCTCAAATAACTTCAACATGGACAATGCGTGAGACCAAGTAAGAGAGAAAGAGTGTGTTATCTATCAAAAATCACTAGGACTATACTGTTGTTATTTGCAACACACAGATAGGTGGAGTAGCCCATGAGGATTGCGCAGTTCAAGCCAGGTGGTTTATCTATTTAATGAAGCCATCCCATAGCATTAATTATGTAATAGAGGCTGGCTATCAAGTGGCAAAAGATTGGAGCATGTGTTTTGCTAGATCTAGCTTGATAGTGTGTAGCAATTGGAGGTAGTGCTGAGAGCTTGTGAGGAGTTTTGTACTATGATTTTTACATGATCTCCATGACATATAATATACAGATAGTTGGGGTTTTCAGCTTTAAGCTTTCCCATTAAATATTGTGTTCATATGTGTGATTGTTTGTGGTTTTAATGTATGCATGCAATTGATTTTATTTCCGCATGTGATGATCAATGGTAGAAGAGATTATGTATTATGCATGAAGCTAAAATAGTTTGTGATCAGGGGAATCTCGTTGAATAATTTATCAGCTATTCAAATTTCTACATGGTATCGGAGTGATATTGATCATTGGAGCAATTGCAAAGACGAAGTGGTTGAACAAATGTGAATTTGAATCACAGTTGTTTTCTTGGTGTCAAAGTTGAGATGTCTTTCAATGTGGATTGCGATGAGGCATGCCCTTGAGGGCACCAAATTATATTGTACGGAAGGACAGTGATGGAGGCGAGTGCTCACGAGGCGAAGGGTTGAGTTCTGTAGATGCAAAATTTGGAAGTTTACTCTAGTGATGCCGCCGTATTTGACGCATGAAAAGAAGACAACGGATCAAGGATTCGGCAATGGAGGTAGGAGGATCACATAGTATCCAGCCATAAAGGCTTCATTTCGATGTGGAACACGATATATTTATTTTCAAAGTAAGAGCACTGAGAAGTTGGCGCTCAAGGATAAAATCAGGAACATAAAGATGGAGAAAGGCGACAGTATGCCCAAGTACCTCACGAAGTTCATCCAATGCAGAGATGAGCTGGGAAGTGTGGGGGTGACTGTTGATGATGAGGACTTGGTGAGCTTGGCTCTCCTTGGGCTTCTGAAGAGTTGGCACTCCTATCAGGACTCTGTCAATGGTCGGGAGAAATTTCTAGGATGGGAGCGACTTTGGTCGGATCTTGTGCAAGAGGAGATAAGGCGGAGTACCAGGGATAGATCTTCATCAAAGAACTCTGATGAAGAGAATTGCGCTTTGGCTGCCAAAGCAAAGAAGGGGAAGAGAAAGAAAGCTTCTCATTCTGGTGCTAAGGCAAGAAGCAGGACATGTCCAAGGTGAAGTGCTTTCACTGTCACCAACACGGACATTACGCCACTAGTTGTCCATGTACAATAATTATAAGTATGTTGCCGGGATCGTTAAATGAGAGGCCTCCTATTTCTGCAGCTTGAGCTTACCGTCGATCGCATGCTTGGTCTTAAGTATGACGGGATCAGTGTGGTTTCTTGACAGTGGTGCATCTTTTCACATGACAAGAGATCGAGATTTGTTTACTGATCTGGATGAGAAAGATCTGGATCTGGAGTGCACATTGAGAGGAAGTAAGGAGACACATATATCAGACCGAAATGTACTATTAAAAGAGAACGAAATTGGCTGAAGATCATTGCATGTTCTTATGATTGAAGAATAATCTTTATTCTATGCATGTTAGAAGACAAGGGATATGATGTTGTCTTTAGCTAGGAAAGGATTTCCTCTGCTAAGAAGATGGCAACTGGTGAGACCCGGAGGATAGGGGTTCGAATTAAGAACCTTTATCAATTGCAGGTAGATGGCTGTGCAGCAATGGCAGGCAAGGCAGAAGGAGTGGTGAGCCGGGATGATGGCGAGTTGTGGCACCGGAGATTGGGCCACCTTCACCATGGAGTTTTGAAGATACTGCAGCAGATTTCTACTGGGCTTCCTAAGGGTACTCTTGCGCAGTCAGATCAGTGCAAGGGATGTACCTTGGGAAAATTTTTGAAAGCCACCTTTCACAAGAAGGATAGTCACGCCACGATGATCCTCGAGAGAATTCACACAGACATGTGTGGACCTTTCTCAGTAGCTTCGATAGCAAAGCACAGGTACTATGTGATATTTGTTGATGATTTTTCTTTGAAATGTCGATCTTTCTGGATGCACAAGAGCAGGACATATTCAAATTTCTGTGAGTTCAAGGCATTGGTTGAGAAAGAATTGGGGAAGCAGGTGAAGGCTCTTAGGAGTGACAATGGTGGTGAATTCATCTCTGGTGAATTCAAGGACTTTTGCAGTGCAGAAGGAATTTGAAGAGAGCTCATAACACCTCATAACCCACAACAGAATGGGGTTTTTGAGAGGAAGAACATAACGATCGTGGGTGCTGCATGAGCGATGTTGCATGATCAGGGCCTACCCATTCACTTGTGTTAATAGGTACGTAACATCAGACATATGTATAACCATGGTCTTGCCAGGATACTTGGCATGAGTACACCAGAGTTGTTTTCCTCGTGTAAGAGGAGATCATATTTCCATTTGATGATTTTTCGTTCACTTGTCACATATTCAATCATTCTCAGCGATGACGTAGGAAGAAGATGGAGCTGACTGCAGAGGTTGGGATATTTGTGGGGTACACTGATACACCCCACAACTATCGTGTGTATTTTCCAGACAGTCGCAAGACTGTTGTGCGACGGGATATCAAATTTCATGAGGAGAAAGCCATGAAGTGTTCGCTTGAGAGGGAGCCACACTTGCATGCAGATGAGGAGCTATTAGTTCCTAAGGATGAGTCTCTGGATGTGGATCAACCATAAGAGGAGGTTCATGGAGTGGAAGAGACCACTTAAGCAGCACCAACCATCACAGGGCGGAAGCGCACTACAGAAGCTGAGCGACTGGCTCAAGATGCAGAGAAGGTTGTAGGAGCACCTACATCACAGCGCAGACAGAGACAGTCACCTGACCGGTATACTAGATACATGGCTCTTATGAGCAAGTGTATCATGACAGAGCCATCCTCTTTCGAGGAAGCTGTGGAGGATCCCGCATGGGTAGATGCCATGGTGGAAGAGTATGATTCGATTGTCAGAAACAGTGCATGGGAGATTGTCCCAAGCCCGGAAGGGAAATCAGTGGTGGGTTCGAGATGGATCTACAAAGTGAAGCAGGCAGCTGACGGGAGTGTGGAGAAGTATAAGGCAAGATTTGTTGCCCGAGGCTTTTCACAGATTGAGGGGATCGATTATGAGGAGACCTTTGCACCTGTCGCAAGGTATTCTTCCATACGGACAATTCTTGCTCTCTCAGCGCAGATGGGGTGGCACATTCATCAGATGGATGTGAAGACTGCGTTCCTCAATGGAGTCATTGAGGAGGAGGTGTACATAAAGAAGCCGGAAGGTTTCGAGATATTCAGCAGCGAGTCGCATGTGTGCAGGCTCAAGAGAGTGCTGTATGGGTTGAAACAAGCACCTCATGCTTGGTACACACGGATAGACAGTTATTTCACCGGACTTGGATTCTCCAAGAGTGAGGCGAATCCTAACCTATACCAGATTGTGGTGGAGGGTAAGTTGCTGATCATTGTACTTTATGTAGATGATTTGATTTTGACAGGTGATGAGCTGTTGATACTCTCATGCAAGGAGGATCTTGCAAAAGAGTTTGAGATGAAGGAATTGGGCCTCCTTCATTATTTCTTGGGATTGGAAATTTGGCAGTGCAGTGATGGACTGTTTGTTTCTCAGGGTAAGTATGCCCGGGAGATACTGGAGAAGTTCAACATGCATGGCTGCAAGCCTGTTGATACTCCTCTTCCTGGAGGTTGGAAGAAGGAGGATTCTACTTCAGCGGAGGTAGTGGATGCCACTGTTTATCGACAGTTGGTGGGGTCGCTTATGTATCCGGTCAATACATGACCCGATATATGCTATGATGTTAACCAGCCACAAGCTATGGTTAAGCCTACCAAGCTCTATTGGAAGGTGGGGAAGTAATGTATCAGATATCCGCAGGCATACCTGCCATGGATTATGGTATAGACAATGTATGAGGTGAAGCTGTGTGGTTTCACGGATGGAGATGTGCAGAGAGCCCACCCGACGAAAGAGCATATTTGGAGGGATTTTCAAAGATCGGGCCGACAGCACGCTCGCGCGTAGGAAGCAGCAAAGAGATCCGTGGCACTCACTTAGCAGCAGGTCGAGAACATAAGGCGTAATTTTGGCTGCATGCGCAGGGCTACATGGATGAGGAAGATCCCGGCTTCCGTTGTTCGGTTCACACTTTCAGAGCCGCCCATCGTGATTTATTGTGATAACTAGAGTTGCATTAAACTCTCGGCTAATCCAATATTTCATGATAGATCCAAACACATCGACATCAGGTACCATCATATCAGAGATTGTGTGCAGCGGAGAATCATGTTACTTTCATATATTCCCACGGAGGATCAGGATGCTGATATCTTGACGAAGGCGCTCACCAGGAGCAAATTCGAATACCACAAAGGCAGGATAGGGGTTGCAGATAATCCATATCTTGTTGAGAGGGAGTGTTGAGAATGCAACAAGATGATAGAGCTTAGTGAAAAGAAGTCGCCTTCACTAAGTGGGCCCGCAGGCTATTTTTGGCGCAAAGTCTATTTTTAGACTATGTCTATTTTCAGACATATGGATCATGTTCTATGAGTTGCAGGATGCTATTTGTGGATGGTTGGTCAAGTCGGAAAAAAAAGATGGACTTCTATTTTTAGACATATTGGGCGGAATCTATTTTTAGATTGCCAGTCTAAAAATAGATATGTCGAATATTATTAGCTCTTAATAATATTTGGACTATAAACATTATCTTATTTTCTTGGAGCACTTCAGTTAAGTGCACAGATGTGGCACAGGAGCTGACAGAAGGAATTACACTATTCCTGAGGGTTATGTGGAGCTATTGCATGGATACTTCAGTTAGAACTCATGTGACAGAGTTTGGTGGAGTTGATTGAGGAAGTTAGTGGAGTTGTATTCAGTTTAACTAATCTAAACATAGTTGAACTATTTGTATCTAGTTTAACAAATTGATACAATTAGTGAGAGTGGTGTGAATTAATTATTACACTAATTATAAACTCATTATTCAACTAAAGAATGCATCAGTTAACTTCAGTGCATGGACATTTTCAGTGGAGACCAATGTAGAGATAGGTGAACGAGAAGGTTAACTATTAGTTGTGACTATACAATTGCTATTTGCAACACACAGATAGGTGGAGAAGCCCATGAGGATTGCACAATACAAGCCAGGTGATTTATGTTATTTAATGAGCCATCCCATAGCATTGATTACGCAATAGAGACTGGCTATCAGGTGGCAGAGATTGGAGCATGTGTTTTTGCTAGATCTAGCTTGATAGTGTGTAGCAATTGAGGGTGTGCATGAGAGCTTGTGAGGAGCTTTGTACTATGATTGTTACATGATCTCCATGAAATATAATATATAGATAGTTGGGGTTTTCAGCTTTAAGCTTTCCCATTAAATACTGTGTTCATATGTGTGATTGTTTGTGGTTTTAATGTGTGCACGAAATTGATTTTATTTCCGCATGAGATGATCAATGGTAGAAGAGATTTTGTATTATGCATGAAGCTAAAATAGTGTGTGATCAGGAGAATCTCGGTGACTAATATATCAGTTATTCAAATTTCTACAGGGACTCAAAAGAGACCTTGAGAAACAAAAGGAAGAAGAAGCTGCCATTCTCCAATCCACTCCTCTCACTACATTGTTCACGCAAGAGATAGAGAATAATCGAGAAGCATCGCTTAAGAGGGTAAACGATCACTTGGAAAAGAAGTTGGAGAAGGAAAATAGAGATTTGGAACTTCAATGGAGGATGACCAGGCACTATAAGAAGCTCAATCAGTTTGCCCGGAAAAAATTGAAGGCCACACAGGAAAAACTCAAGGAGGCTCAAAGGAGGTGCCCGACACCAAAATTGAAGAAAGACACCTCGAAGCTCCAAATTTTGGCCTCAGCTTCACAACATGTTTCTGAAAACCCTTGAGGGTCATGCTCGCCAAAATTGGGCGATATTCAACAAGTTTTGGTTTTTTGTCATTTTTGGGTTTTTGGCTAAAACTCATGGACATCGCCATTTATGTTTGGGGCATCCTCAAAGGATGAGAATGGTATCATTGGATGCCATAATTTTAGGGGCATATACTCAGTGATTTTTAGATCAATTGAAGATGATTTTCTCCCCCAAAATGGCGAAAAACACTCACTTTTTCTACACTCTGCCCCGTTTATCAGCAAGGTCTATTTTTTGAGTTTTTACACACAGGTCAGTTTTTTATGGAATTAAATTGGTAATTTTGGAGACAAATAATCATTTTCATAAAATAGACATTCATATCTTTCCAACGAGCCATCACAGGCCTCGTTTTGACATCGGGAAGGCCTCCACAAATTGCTGGCAAGTCAGAGGACTTTCTGCTGATATATTTCTTAAGTATTTTTGTAAAAAATGAACCTTTCTAAAGGGACTTTTCCTCATGTGAGTTTAGCTATTTTTTGCATGATTAGTTATGAAAAGTCAATATATTTTCCTTTTTTATCATTTTTGAGATATTTTATTAGATATTTTGTGCCTTGGGCTTTGCAAAGTCTCAAGAACAAAATCAAATATATTGGATAGGCCAATGAGATTGCAAGTTGAACTAAGAGGTTTTCCTCAATTTGGCCTATATAATCCAAAGGATTTCATTGTAAATGAGGCCAAAATTGATGAATAGAAGCAATATATGGTTATACAAGCTTGGAAGAAACACTTGTCTCATGCATTGGATAGTTTCTTGAATGTTTTTGGATGATGAAGGAGGTCTGTTGTTGGATTCCATGACTTGGTAAAATGGTATAGTGTCTCTCTCTGTTTTGCTTCTTATTTTTCATTCATATTTCCATGTTCTTGCTTGCTATAAGACATTAGAGAATATATTTGAGACATGCCCTTGGAGGCACCTCAAATTTCCTGTTTCTTCATAGCTTCTATTTTTTCTTCCTTCTTAGTCATATCAAAGAATCCTTGATTGCTCTTTGATAACTGAAGAATATTATTTGCATGTTTCATTTATGGTTTTATGCATGCTAAGTATGATTCACGATATGCCCTGCTTACTCATGGCTAGTCATAGCTCCACCTCTGAAACCTTTCTTTGATTGATTAGATTGTCATTTGGTGAACCAAGGAGGTCTTGTACTGATCTTGCCCTTTGCCTAAAACTATGCAATCTTGCTTCAAAGTGCTCAATAGCTTGAGATAATATGCTTAGGAATTTCCTCATAATAATTTGAGTTGTTTGTTTGTCTTAAATTTATTTCCCCAAAGTATGATAGCCATTTCCTAAAGTTAGAGAGTCATATATCTCTATGCATGGCTTGAATGTTTATTTCTATGCATTGATCAGTTTATAGTTACATTTCTCATGATTAATGGTTAGCCCTACCATGTTTATGTCAGCTATTAAACTATTTATGTTTGAAATCCTTTGTTATTCACAAATTTAATGTGCATCTCCATTTTACCCAAAGATCCATTTTACCTCGAATCAAATCGGCCCTTCAACAACCTTGTATCACCATCTGACAGCTTTCTTGACCTTTTCGACCCCATAGCCCAGTTGATATGACATATTTTTACCTATCTTAGTCTTTGATCAATTCATCCATCACAACCTAAAAACCAAAACCAAAAAACCTACTTCATAACTAGCCTAAAATCAAGAACACCATAATCAAACACACAGATATCCCTTACACAAATAGAGAGAGCCCTCTCTGAGTCCAGGAAGGCTAGGTCCTTGGGCTCCAAAGACTGGTTTGATGTTACACTGTCATTTGGCTTGCCAATCAGCCAAATCACAGAACCCTAACAGTACCTCCACAAAGATTCCCGAGATGGTTGTGTCAAACAAAATCCCGAAACAAAGTCAGCAAACTCAGAACATAGAGAATGTCATGGCTGAAAGAACTGAAGCAAACCTGTCTAAACTACAAGCACCCTTTAGTTTTGAGGGAGAAATAACCAAAATAAAGATTACCATCCCTCTCACTGAACTTGTCGCCCAAAGCTCTTATAAATCCCAAGTGTTAAAGGTCCTGAATATAGGAAATTATGCAAACACACTTAATCTAGTTGACGACACTCCTAAAGTGTTTTTTGGTCCAAAAATAGAAGGGAAATTCCAAGAAGGAACCACTCTTCCCTTTTACATCAGTTTGAATAACCATGACCAAATCTTACACAATGCCATGCTAGACTCCAGGGCCTCGCATAATCTCATGCCAAAGGTTGTGATGGAAAGATTAGGCTTAGAAATCACAAGACCATATAAAGAATTATATTAATTTGATTCGAGTAGAGTCAAATGTCTAGGCTTGATCAAAGATCTTTGTTTCAGTTTGGCCCAAATACCTGCAAAACACCTGATCATGGACATAGTGGTAGCAGACATTCCCCCCAAGTACGAAATGCTTTTATCCAAGACTTGGGGAGCTAAGCTTCAGGGAAATATTCAACTTGATATGTCCTATGCCACTATTCCTGTGTTTAACCAAACTAGAATACTCTATCGAGAATTGCAGATGAAATGTATGGTTAGTAGTCAGGAAAGGCTAGATAACATCCCGAAGTACTCCTTGCATTCTGATATGAACTCTTTCATTTTACACACTGATGAGGACTTTGAAGAACAGTTAGAAGGATTTGAAACAAAATTAGACCCACCTCATCAGCTTCCCCAAGTTCTCTATGATGAACTAGACGCTCAAAATTATCATGACCATGAGCAGCAACTGTGTCTTGAGGAAAAAGAGTTTGTTCCTTTTGAAACAGGGATAGAGCAAGAAGCACGAACCATTATGTACCATCAAGCAAATTGCTCAAACCTTAGGCAAAATTCGATAGTAACATGAGGAAACTTTTTCAGAACAGAGGCATTAGAAGACTTGCATATCACAAACCTCTTTTGGACTCGGGGTCAGGGAAGCTTAATGTTCTTACCATACCTTAAGGATTTGCCAGCACATAACTCTACCCCTTCAAATAAAACCTTGAATATAGCCACACAGCTCCAAATCCAGAAAAAATGTCTAAAAAAATTCTTATGAAAGGATATGATGACTGCAGTCCAAATATACTTTAGTTGTTTGAACTGGCTAATGTTCTGCCACTCCACCAAAGACTTAGAATTGCCAGAATTTGCAAACTTGTTCAAAATACTACTTCATGTAGGGAAAAAAGTGAGAAGCACTCTGCCACTGCCGTCACTTCAAGAAACAACTTCAACAAAAGAAAATACAAAAATCTTGACCAAACAGTAGTAGTCAAAGATAAAACAGCTGGTCATAGGATCTGTTTTGATTTTAGAAATACTAATACACACCCTTGTGACAGCAGCTATATCCTTCCTACCCAAGACCATGATATACCAATGATAAATGCTTTTAATCATGTGTCTTTGCAAAGTGATGTTTCAGGATATAGCCAAATAATTCTTTTGCAAAGCAGACAACTCAAAGAATTTTCCAAGTATGCTGGAAGTAGTTCCATTTTCAAACCCAGAATTGCAAAACCACCGGATATCAAAAACATGCTCCTAAAAGCCATGTTTCCAGTTCTGAATTTCTGCATTTTGACATACCTTGATGATGTCATCATATGCTTCAAAAATGACAAAGAATATCTACATTACTTGAAAAATATGTACAGAAAAAGAAGGAGTGGAAATCAGAGGTATAAAGAGGTACATCGGGAAGATACGGGGTTGTTAAAAGATTCATGCATGAATCCTTATGTCATGCTTGAAAGAGAAAATTTTCCAAATTTTTCTTTTCAAGAGCTGAGCGGACCAAGAATGGTAGGAGATTCTTATGAAGATAGGATGCTTAAGTTTCACCATTTACAAGATTTCTGAGTTAGAACATTTTCAATCATTGTATATACCATTGTTTGAAAAATAAATAAAAAACAAAAAATTAAAAAAAAATAGAAAAATAGAAAAAGAGGGCGGTTTGAAAAATAGAAAGAAAGCCTCATATTCCAAAAAATAGTCATTCTGAAAGCGCACAAGTCTAAATGTCGCTACTAGTGCTCAAATGTTTTGTTCAGTTATCTAGTCTAATCATAATTGAACATGTTTTAAATTTATTTGCTGATAAGTTAGTGAGAGGAAAAGATAGTCAACATTGTGTAAGCTTGACTTATCAATGAGAGTAGATTAGGAAAAGATACTGGTTCCACATGCTCAAAACTAAACCAAAGAGGAAAGCAGGGATGAAAAACAAATTGTGTATCCTAGCATTGTTTTTCTAGATTTCATTTTATGCAAAATAATATTTGTGTGCAGCTTGTCTTTCATGCCACAAGTACATGAAAAATCAGACTAACTAATCCTGATTTGGTCATTTTTCAATTTCATGTTTTAGATTAGAGAATAAAATCTTGTCAAATAGCTTAACCTTGACAGTCGATCTAGCATAGGTAGAGAAACGAAGGAGTTCATCAGCTTAATCTAAACTCCTGGCGGATATAAGTGTAGAATTAGATAGTATCATTTTTCAAAAATATTATGTCAAAGGGTTGCTAGTCCAAATGCATCCAAAAGAAGAAAAAATGTTAGGAAATATAATGGGGTAGGTAGAGATATCATTGATGCTAATCATGCTATCAATTTTCAGAAATAGCATCAAGGAAGAAAGAAATTTGTGCTAATGGATAAAGGCACTGGTCTTCAAAGAACCGAGATCTGAAATTCTAGACACCTCCTGAAAAGGAACTGCCCTCCCCAAATGGAGCCACTATTAGCCATCAGTATTTTTCACCTGTTGATGATGACTAGTTTTTAAAGCCAAGTTTTCTAGCAGTTGATCTCCAATTTGTCAAATTTGCCAGCTGGAAAACACCCATAAACATTTTTTCCCTCCTACTTTTTAAAATCAGCCCATGATAAGATAAAACCTAATTGTCAAGCCCTATCTAGTCTCAGTCATACAAACTTGTCCATCAGCTCCAAAGAGAATACTCCAAATCTGTCCAAAAAGTCTCCCCTAAGTTAGGTAGTGGCGCTTTAGGCGATCCTCCCTTGGAAAACTATCCTAAAGCCAAAAGAACCTCTTTCTTATATCAACCAGTCATAGATAACCTTCCTATTATGAAAATAAAGCTTGATACACTCTTAAGTCGCGCCACTAATAAACCTTGATGTCTCAGCAGTGCATATGCCACAGGTCAAACTGATATTAGGTGGATTTACTTTGTTGCAATGTCTTTTTCAAGAGCAGAAGTGTACCAGTTTTCCAGAAGACATTATTAAACTTAACATGAGAATACAATTGCTTCTCATGTGGTTTTGAGCCTGGGATGCAAGTAATGGACATAGAGTTATTTCAATAAGCTCCTGCAAACACAGTCAAAAGGTTAGTGACTCATGAATAACAAGTAATACTCTGCAGATACTGGTTAGGTTGCTTCTGATGTCTAAAGATGCACAAAGGTATTTTAACAGTAGGATTACATGTCTCAGAGAAATGCCCCTCATGGCATATTGTCAAATTTTCACTTTTATTTGCTTAACTATGAATAGGCAGTGAAAGGAAAGATGATACTGTTTGAAAGTAGATGAAATGGCATCACTGTGTAAAACCTCCTCCAAACATGAGAAGATGGTTGAAATACTAAGAAAACATCCTCCAAACATGAGCAGAGGGTTGAAAGACTGAGAAAACCTCCTCCAAACATGAACATAGGGTTGATGACTGAGAAAACCTCCTCCAAACATGAGCAGAGGGTTGATGACTGAGAAAATATCCTCCAAACATGAGCAGAGGATTGGGTCACTTATTGTAAAACCTCCTTCATATTAACAAGCAGAGGGCCAGGAATAGAGGTATGGCCTCATTTAAGGGCACAAGGCTAACAATGCTGCAATTAGCATTAAAAACTTGTTTTACACCTTGTTCTCCAATAGATGAAAACCACTAACATAGAAGTGGTGTTTAAAAGATTGATTATATGGTTTAACTAATTGAAAAGTAGAGTTTAAGTGTAGTGGGAAACAATGGAAGGCTTATGAATAGAAAAATGTTTTTAAGTAGATGGCCAAGTAGTGATATTATAATAATCAAAGAGGTTGGTTTTTTTTCTTTCATCAGAGATCTCCTTCAAAGGAAATCTGAAGCTAAAGTGAACAAAGCTTGGACATGTTCATCAATGTGAAGAAAGAGATATGACACCGTGTTTCAAATTCAAAACAACTTTCAAAGAATCAAGCCATACCTCTATTACAGACAAATACCTCTTATGGACATATGAACAAACCCTGCTGTGGTATGTAATTTCATTAAGAATTTCTAAAGTCTTTTCTCCTTGATCAACAGGCATGAAATATAGCCATTGTTTTCCTTTAAAAAATATAGAGTTGAAATTAGTAGAAATCAATTCAAGGCTTATGAGTTGAGAGCTGGGTTAAACATAGGCCAAGGAGTGATGTTGATGTTCAAAGAAGCCTTGCTCTTCCTGTCCATGAAGATCTTTTTCAAAAACTCATCAAAATTGACAAGAAGGTAGCGTAAGCCTTGCTTCTGAAGGAGAATTTGAAAATAGACACATAGAGACAGTATGTGTAAGAAAGGATATGGCAAGTGTTTTAATTTCAGGGACAAAATTCAAAGAAATGAAACATGATACTGTCACCAACAAAGGCCTTTTTATGAAACATATGAAGATACCTGGCTGTTGCATATGATTGCAGGAAAGGTCTTTAAAGGATCTTCTTTTTGGTAAACATATGTTTGTCAAACCTAGAAGAATGCGAGTAGGTTTTCACCCATAGTCAAAGGGAAATATCATTCAAAGGGTGCAACTACAATCATTTATATGGATTTGAGCAGGGTTTCCTCTAAAAATAGATATGAACAAAGGAAACAAGTTTCCTCCCTTAATGAGAAACAATGGAAAAGATTTTGGCTTTTAAAAAGTTTCTTTACTTCAAAAAAGGAAGTCATGACTATGAGAGAAGTTGTTCACACCACTTTGTCATTAAATTGAGCAAAGATGAGTCTCTGTTATGTTTTAAAAAGACATTTTCTTTATGTATGGTTATGACCGAAAATCCTTTTCAAAAGGCCTCCAAAACCCTCACAAAGAAATTTCAAAGGGTGGTTGGATTTTTTGAATTTAAAGGGAGTAATTGACCGTTGCAAAGCCTCACTTGCGAAACTCAAAGCAACCAAACAACAATCCCCTGGCTTCCCACTGGAGAAACGAGACTTCGAGCAAATTTCGAGTTTTTTCAGGCTTTCAAGCCTACGCGGCACGCCTGGAAAATCACAAGGCGCGTTTGGAAGAGAAATTACGAAGGGCTGTAATGACTGTGTGGCGTGCCTGTAGAGCTGGTCACCAGCTGCCCGAAGGCCGACCCGACACCCCTCCACTGCGCAGCGTTTTTGCCTATGAATGTGCTGCGCTTATTTAAACATCCAAAGCGCCTTCAAAATGTCTTGGGACCTGCTCAATTCATCAAACAAGGGCCATAAGCCATCTTCAAGGTATTTTTCATTGCCCCTTGGTGCATTTGAAATTCTAAAGGGGTATTGATGCCATGTTTTTCCAAGACTAAAATAGTGATTGAAGAGTGGAGTTCTTAGTAGAAAATCAAGGTTGTTTGTTACTGTGTTGCCAAAGATTGTTACAGTAGTAGGCTAGGGTGTGTTTGTATCAGTTTCAAGGGGCCTAAAACTACCTTTCAAGCAAAGTGATAGAATATATACTAATGACAAGACAGAAAACACAGTGGTAGAGGTTTCAAGTTGCTGTAAGGCATTCTAACAGTGGTAAAACAAAAATGATCCCTGTCTGCAAAATATAAGGTGAAAGCAGTGTTTGTAAGGTGAAAACAATGTTTATAAGGTGAAAATAGTGATCATGATGTGAAAGTTTTGTCAGTTTAAAAAGGGACCTCTCTGTATGGTAAAAAAACAAACTTTGTGCAGCCTCCACAATCCAAAAATCAAAGTCTGTGATTGAAAGGTTTTCTCTAGATAACTCAAGGGTGTTTTGTCTACCTTTGTATAGAAACCAGTGAGCAACAGAAGAGTATTGTTTGAGGGAAGGCTATTTTGTTTCTGTCAAAACACAAAGGATCCTTGTTCAAATAACAAACCACAAACATCTCTTTTCAAAAGACTTTGCCCAAACATAGTGATAAGATTGAGTTTTTTTCATTTGAAAAATACTTGTTGTTTGGCATAAAAGAGGACAAACAGTGACTGATAAGGAGGACAGGGTGTGCGCTTGAGAAGCCATTTCAAGGACCATTTGAGACAATTTTTTTTTTTTCATTCATCAAAGAGTATTAAAAAAAAAATGCCTCCTAGGCAAGACAGTAGAAGTGGCCTTCACAGAAGGTTTGAGCCTGTTTCCACTGAAGAGGTAAATGCTCATCCATCAGTCCTATTTAAATTTCATGAGGTTGGGTGTCTAGAGATTTTTCAAAGGGTGCAGGAGGTGAAAAGCTATTCCCCTTTGACACATATTTGTGCTTTGAGATTTCAAGGGAAACACTTTCAGCTGGCAGGCTTGGATTTCAAGTTTTCTCCTAGATCAATTTCCAAGGCCACCAAAATCCCTTATGTTGGAGAGAAGTGGTTTAAAAAAAGCCACCTAGACTCAAAATAGTACAAACCTTTTCTGAAGCCTGAGCATAGAGAGACATGTCCATCCATTTTTCCCTTCTCATATCTATTCACTAGTTATGCCCCCCTCATGAAGATAATCATGAAATACTTCACTTTCGAGGGAATATTCTCCTGAGTCTATGCTTACCATGTCCGATTGCTCATGCATTTCACAAGAGCCAAATTGTTAAATATCCCTTTCTTCCTCCATAGAAGTATTGAAAAAATGGCCTCCACTGTTCAGAAAAAACCTCTTTCTCAGCAGACAGCCTGCCTCTTCCATCATTCCCTCATCAAAGTTATCATTCGTCATCAGCTTGAGAAGAAGGAAATCTCTTGGGATAATTTCATTACACATCCGGATTTCGCCACTGTCCCTTCATTTCATACATCTCCTTCACCTTCCACTGACCATCCTTCGCCTTCTTCAAGCAAGCCCATCCCCAAGAAACTCAAATTTACCATTGAACAACAAGAAGAGCATGATAAGGAAGAAGAGCATGAGCAAGGGGAGGAAGAGAAAGATGAAAAATAACATGATGAAGAAGAATAACAACATGATGAAGAAGGGCAGCAAGGGGAAGAAGAGCAAGGGAAAGAAGAGCATGGTGAAGAAGAGCATGATGATGAGCAGCAACATGAAGATGAGTAGCAACATGATGATGAACAACAACAAGATAAGGAAGGGCAATATGATGAACAGGTGCAGCACAGTGAGGAAAGGCAACCTCATGAAGAAGAACAATAGAATGATGAAGAGGTGCCAAAAATTAAAGAGGGAAGCCCTCAAAAAGAAATGCAAGAGGACAGTCAAGGCATCCATGAAGAAGCTCAAGACAGTGGCAAGAATGATGAGGAAAGTAACAAGGGAAAAGAGCCAACAGAGCATGTGCTAGCTGCCTCTCCTAGGCAAGGGGCCATGCTCTCTTCTCCAAAAGTGGCTAAGCCTCGAAGATCAAGGAAAAAGGTGCTTGAAACTATAACTCCAAATGTTACTAGTTCCCTCTGAAGCAAGGGGAAATTGAACAAGAAACCCATTGTCGAATTGCCCAAGAGGAGGAAGACCAAGAGAGCCGCCCAAAGCAAAGGAAAGGAGAAAGAAGAAAGAAACCATGAAAAGGAGAGGGACTTCGACATAATTCAATTACAAAGTGATGATAGCGACAATGAGTTCCGAATCCTAGAAACTCTCTTGATCAATAGAGAAAGCCAAATTGATGCTTTGAGGGCAGATCTAGAGAGGGCTAGAAACTTCAATCACTTTTTGCAAATTAAAAATAAACAGATGAGTGTCCACATGGCGGTATATGAGACACGGGCCATCAAATACAAAAAGGAGGCCTCCAAGGCACAAGTTAGATTGGAAGAACTCATGGGTGAGTTCAATGAGAGTGAAGATGAAGATCAGCCCAGGAGAAAGAGGCCAAGAACCATGGGGCTCAAAAGAGCCCTTGAGAAACAAAAGGAGGAAGAAGTTGCCCTTCTCCAATCTTTTCCTCTCTCTACTTTGTTTGCCCAAGAGATAGAGGACAATCGAGAAGCATGGCTTGAGAGGGTGAATGATTACTTAGAAAAGAATTTAGAGAAGACAAATAGAGATTTGGACCTTCAACGGAGGATGACTGGGCACTATAAGAAGCTCAATCAGTTTGCTCGGCGGAAATTGAAGGCCACACAGGAAAAACTCAAGGAGGCTCAAAGGAGGCACTCGGAACCAAAAATGAAGAAAGACACCTCAAAATTCCAAAGTTTGGCCTCATCTTCACAACATGTTTCTGAAAACCCTTGAGGGTCATGCTCGCTAAAATTGGGTGAAATTCAACAAGTTTTGGTTTTTTGTCATTTTTGGGTTTTTGGCTAAAACTCATGGGCATCACCATTTATGTTTGAGGCATCCTCAAAGGATGAAAATGGTATCATTGGATGCCATAATTTCAGGGGAATATACTCAGTTATTTTCAGGTCAATTGAAGATGATTTTCTTCCTCAAAATAGTGAAAAACACTCACTTTTTCTACACTCTGCCCTGTTTATCAGCAAGGTCTTTTTTTTGGTTTTTTTTACACACATGTCAGTTTTTTTTGGACTTCTATTGGTCAGTTTGGAGCAAACTAAGAATTTTCAGAAAATAGACATTTATAGCTTTCCAACGAGCCATCAAAAGCCTCGTTTTGACATCGGGAAGGCTTCCAAAAGTTTCCGGAAAGTCAGAGGAATTTCTGCTGATATATTTCTTAAGTATTTTTGTAAAAAATGAACTTTTCTAAAGTGACTTTTCCTCATGTGCGTTTAGCTATTTTTGTGCATGATTAGTTATGAATGGTCAATATATTTTCCTTTTTTATCATTTTTGAGATATTTTATTATATATTTTGTGCCTTGGGCTTTGCAAAGCCTCAAGGACAAAATCAGATATTTTGGATAGGCCAATGAGATTGCAAGTTGAACTAGGAGGTTTTCCTCACTTTGGCCTATATATTCCAAAGGCTTTCATTGTAAATGAGGCTGAAATTGATGAATAGAAGCAATATATGGCTATACAAGCTTGGAAGAAACACTTGTCTCATGCATTGGATAGTTTCTTGAGTGCTTTTGGATGACGAAAGAGGATTGTTGTTGGATTCCATGACTTGGTAGAATGGTATAGTGTCTCTCTCTTTGTTTTGTTTCTTAGTTTTCATTCATAATTCCATGTTCTTGCTTGCTATAAGACAGTAGAGAATATATTTGAGACATGCCCTTGGAGGCACCTCAAATTTCCTATTTCTTTATAGCTTCTATGTTTTCTTCATTCTTAGTCATATCAAAGAATCCTTGATTTCTCTTTGATAACTAAAGAATATTATTTGCTTGTTTTATTTATGGTTTTATGCATGCTAAGTATGATTCACGGTATGCCCTACTTACTCATGGCTAGTCATAGCTCCACCTCTGAAACCTTTCTTTGATTGATTAGATTGTCATTTGTTGAACCAAGGAGGTCTTGTACTGATCTTGCCCTTTGCCTAAAACTATGCAATCTTGCTTCAAAGTGCCCAATAGCTTGAAATACTATGCTTAGGCATTTCCTCATAGTAATTTGAGTTGTTTGTTTGTCTTAAACGTATTTCCCCAAAGTCTAATAGCCATTTCCTAAAGTTAGAGAGTCATATATCTCTATGCATGACTTGAATGTTTATTTCTATGCATTGATCAGTTTATAGTTACATTTCTCATGATTAATGGTTAGCCCTACCATGTTTATGTTAGCTATTAAACTATTTATGTTTGAAATTATTTGTTCTTCACAAATTTAATGTCCATCTCACTCCATTTTACCCAAAGATCCATTTTACCTCGAATCAAATTGGCCCTTCAATAACCTTGTATCACCATCTGACAGCTTTCTTGACCTTTTCAACCCCATAGCCCAGTTGATCTGACATCTTTTTACCTATCTTAGTCTTTGATCAGTTCATCCCTCACAAAACTAAAAACCAAAAACAAACAATTACTTCATAACTAGCCTAAAATCAAGAACATAATAAGCAAACATACAGATATCCCTTGCACAAATAGAGAGAGCCCTCTCTGAGTCCAGGAAGGCTAGGTCCTTGGGCTCCAAAGACTGGTTTGATGTTACACTGTCATTTGGCTTGCCAATCAGCCAAATCACAGGACCCTAATAGTGGGATTTCTCTCGAACTAGGTAGAGGTTGAAGTACTCATCGCCCTGTTTGCAAAGATGCGAATGAATCTCTAATCTGAGCTCATATGGACAAGTTAGAGTGAGTAAAATTTTTGGTCAAAGTTGGGCAGGGTCTAGGTTTAGCTGTCCCGCAAACTCACCATCAACTGGCAGGGAACCCAAATCCCAAAAATGGGCAAAATTTTGGCCTCGTTAATTTTCCCAATGACCCTTATTTTTGTTAAGTTTTAAAATGACCACTTTTTTTTTTAAATAACAATAAATATATTTTTTGGGTGGCGAGCCACCACCCCTGCCACCCCTAGTCGTAGTTCAAAAAACAATAGCATAAAAATGAAAAAATTTATAAGTCGGTGGGCCATGACCCCCACTGAACTCCACGACACCGTGACAATATAAATAATGTTATGGTTCGGGGCAGGGGGTCAACCCCACCGCCTAGAAAAACCCACCGCATATTGCATTGCGGCCACGGTATTAAAAATCACCCACCATAACTGTGATTTCCAGCAGAGCTGCCACCACAAATATGTTAATGTTGTTGTTAAAAGAAAGGTTCTGATGGATGTTGTGTTGGCAATATGATGCAGAGTGTTGTCCTTGATGGCAACCCACTGAATGAAGATGAAGACATGCGACTGTTGACATGTGTTTTCCTTGAAAGGCAACCCACTTGATGAAGATAATGGAAACTTACTGGATGAAGTTGTGCTTGATAGAATATGTCTTGTACAGAAGGCTATGAAGAAAGGAATTCAGCATGTGCTAGATCTATGATGAAAAGAGTATGTCTGAAGGCATACGCGGATCTGTCTAAGGGAAGTCGCGTATGCACGCGGGAAACAACGTTCCAAGTCACGTATGGGCAAAAAGTGATCATAAAGTGGGAAACCAGGGGTAACCACCATGGTATTGACCCATTGTATTGGGTAATGATTCGTCTATGTGACCCCGTCCAGGAATACCATCGGAAGTAATGTAGTTTTGGGCTCATGGTATTGTTTTGGCTCATGGTATTGAAAAAGGGGCCCGTGGTATTGAAGGCTCATGGTATTGTTTTGGCTCATGGTATTGAAATAGGGGCCCGTGGTATTGAAGGCTCATGGTATTGTTTTGACTCATGGTATTGAAAAAGGGGCCCGTGGTATTGAAAAACGATAAACCTATATAAGGAGAAGAAATTCATTGTGCAAATCATGAGTGTGGGCGCAAGATGTCTGAGCTTGAATGAATACTTCTCAGTGAAGTATATCTGTATGGAAAGGGTAATGGTTTGAATGATAGATCTGAATGAATGATGCACCGATGAAGGAGTGATGAAGAAAGGGATCTAGATCTGAAATGCACTTGTATTTGCTAGATCTGTTTATGGAAGGCCTGGATCTGTGATGAGGCAAACATCTGTCTGAAGTAAAGGGTTGAATCTGAACTGAATGTCTGAACTGAAGAAGAATGCAGCTCTGTAATGGTTGAAGATCTATATGCTACTTTGCCGCAGAAGAAGCGCGTATATACGCGGCTTCGCTGGAGGAAAAGCGCGTATGCGCAATAAAATTTGCCCTATAATGTGTACTGAAGTATACGCTGGTTTATGTGAACAGAAGCGCGTATATACGCGACATCAGTGAAGGGAAAGCGCGTATGCAAACTAGGGTTTGCTGAAGTCTATGGTAAGAAATGTCTGATCTGTTCTGGTGGTTTACTGATATCTGTCAGTGAGTTGTATGTATCTGTTTCATGGTTGATTGTGGTTAAAAGTATGGAAAGGGTCCAGTCTGAAAATATGATGAAACGTGGCCTGCAAGTTCTGTTCTATTGAAGTTGTTGGATCCAGTGTGAAAATTGATGAAACGTGGTCCAAGGTGGTGCTGAGGGTTGTAGCCTTCAGTCAGGGGGTCGTAGCTCCCTTCCAGGTGAGGCTGGTAAACGAGATCGGGGGTCGTAGCTCCCTTCCAGGTGAGGCTGGTAAACGAGATCGGGGGGTTGTAGCTCCCTTCCAGGAGAGGCTGGTAAACGAGTCAGGGGGTTGGAGCTCCCTTCCAGGAGAGGCTGGTAAACGAGCGCAGGTGGGTGCCTGCGTGCTGGTCAAGTCTGCGCCAGCACATATGTTGTAAGAAGTTTTCTCTATAATAAAATATTGAAGGCTGAGCAACTGCAGCGGTGGTTTTCTCCCGACTTGGGTTTCCACCTAAAAAATCCTGGTGTTCATGTGTGATGCTTTGTGTGATGGTTTATTCTGTTCTTACTGCACATGTTTACTGTTTATTAAACATATGATGAATGAATGATGGAATGAAATAAGTGAAGAATTAATGACATAGTTAGATCTTTGTGTATACGCGAGTTTTATAAAGCGTATTTGCGTATATACGCAAGTCTGTATCAGGAAAGTAGCGTATGGGTTTTAGAAGCAAGAAAAAGTAAAAGTTTTGAATATGCAGTAAATACTGATTCACCCCCCCTCTCAGTATTTTTCCCAACATGTTGAACCCGCCTAGCTTAATAGCCAGCTAGTCCGTTGGCGGAACCACAAAAATGCATTAAAACCATTCCAAACCATTAAAATGTTGTGGTTTAAAAAACATATATAACAAATATTGCAACGGTTAAAACCACACCCATATTTAGATATTTATCAAACATTACAAATAAAAACGTTAAATATACCGCCTATGTTAAGAGGGGGCGAGATTTAATCCCTCGACCTCCTCTCCAAAAATTTCCAATTTTACCAATGCGCCCAACAGCTATGCTATAAAATCCTCCCAGTAAAATTTATATAAACCTTCATCATTACCATTTGGCCCAACGAAGGAGGAGCTCAGAGTTCAAGGCATACCCGATGGATATTTCCACCATTATTATTTTATTGCAGGAACAAGAAGCACGCAGTTCTAGGTCGATTCATTTTTTTTATGCAGGTGGAACCCTGAGCCATTCAGGGAGGCAAAGGAACCATGATCTGAGCCACATCTGTAGAGGGCCCAAAATTTCCTGGTGTCCAAATTGGACAAATTTAATATGAATTTTACACCTCTCAGTGACGGGAAGCTGATGTTGATGTCAGTTTCTATAACAGAGGTCTCGATAATTCGGCCATATTCCAGATGGGAATGATGGTGTCAGAATTCAGAGTGTGGATAGTCAATTTCATGCCATTCAATGCCACATCCTTGATGGTGTATTCAGATCCAACAGTTGAGTAGCCTATTCTTCAGCCAACCTCAAAGTTGAGGTATATGAAGTGTTGTTTCCATGTACTTCATTGATTATTGTTGTGAGATGCTTTATGTCATGTCGATTCCTACTTGATGTAAGAGGCATAATATTTATGTTTATGTCATGTGATATGTATTTATCATGGATGGTCATTTATGTCCTAAGATCCTTTGTTTCCTTGATGGCAGGATACTCTTTTTCACTATGTGTGAGGTTGTCATGCTGATAGGAGGTTTGTTATGAGTGAGAGTTACTTGTAGGGAACGTCTCGTGGAGAGAATTTTCCACTCATGTCGAGGGAACATGTCCTTGTATGACATGTAAACAACGCCCATGTACATCATCACATTTTCCAGCACCAAATGAAGTGGCCAACACCATCGAGACACCGAGGCCCGGGGACGTAGTCCACATTGGATGAACTTCGTTATTAAACATCTTGTGTTTTGTTGTGATTGTTGACATGTTTTCCTCTTAGTTATATCTACATATTTTTTATTTTATGCTATTTTAAAATGAAATTCTAACAAAATCACGGAAGTAAAAGATCATGGGTAAATTCAGTTGTTGACGGACCCAGATCATCTCCCTATTAATTGGGTAGGTTGAAGCCGCGAATAAATCATTAAATTTTATCCTTAAAAGGATAATCAATAAAGCTAGGTCCAATTGGGATGTCATGTTGTATCCCGCGCTTTGAGTATACGTGATTTATATTAATACTGAAACTAGGTTCACTCCTTTCCATCTATTTTATGATTCGGAATTGATATTTCCTGTTGAGTGTGAGATTCCTTCCATTAAGCTAGTTGTTGAGCTTCTTCCTGACACTTCAAGTCTCGAAGAACACCTTGTCTATCTAGAACGTCTCGATGAGTAGCTCCGAGATGCAAATACGATTAACGAGGTTCATACAAACTTGTAGGTGATAGTGCTATATACACAATAGATGAATTCTACTCATGTCATCCTCTTCTGAGCTCTACGAAAGGGTGCTATTTCTAGAGTTTCTGAATGAATTCTATAACACTTATGAATTTATACCTAGGGCTACAAATACTTCAAAGCTATTACTCTATCAACAATCAAAGAACTATTATACGGCAAGAAAGTACATCTAACTTCTCTGCAATGAAAGAAATATACACATTAATCTATGATAAGAAGTGGAAGCAAACTAGGAATTTTGCATGAAGTAAATTGCTGAATTGAAATTGTATAAAGGAAACTAACCTAATCACACTTTTCTAGGCCAAATGGCTAAACACACTCTATCTACTTCATGTTCTAATTATCTTGATTTTACTCATGCATCTAATCATGACCAAACTATGCTTGTAAATGCACTATTTTGCAGCTAGGAGGAGAAAGTGCTATGCTGGCTTAGGAAAGGCTTGAACTCATGAGTGAAATGTTGAAGGTGTCTAGGTAGTTTTGGCAGGTCTGGATGAGGCGGATGGTGGTTTCTGGGCTTAAGGAGGGGCCCACTAGTGCTGCTATAGGTTTCCTGTAGTGCTACAGGAAAGTCCTGAATTGCTACAGGAAACAGTACGAGGGAAATATGAGGCCAAAATTTGGTGACAAAAGCATAGGGAAGGTGGAGTGAATGAGTTTTTGGATGAGTGGAAGGTATCGAACCCCTTGGCCAAGCTCAGAACCTCTTGAGAAGCTTTTATTTTATTTTTAGGGTTTGCTCACGGTATGAAGATAAAAAATATGAAAACAAGGCTGATGGTGATTTTGATGAAAAGACGGCTGATGAAGGGAGAGAATGAAGATGAAGGTTCTGGTGAAGTCCTCCTTTACTGTGCTACTTGAAACTGGAAGAAAAATACATGTTCATGCAATAAATATTGACAAATTCATGATGAAAGAAATGGAAAAGATGAGTTGAATTTGGAAGGAAAAAATAATTTATCCTACAATGAGAAATATAACTCATCACTCTAAACATGTTCATGGCACTACAACAACCTAACTATTCATTCCAGGGAATCATAAAATAAAAATAAATTTTGGTCTACGGAGATGGTCTACCCCCCTCAAGCTCCAATGAAAGAGATGAAAGAGAGAGGCTTAACACACAACTTTCTGAGTTTATAGACTATTCTACCAACATGTAAGCAAGCTTATTCTACAAACAAAGACAAATGGAAACAAACTAAAAGCAACGAATTGAAAAGTAAGCAAACTAGCTAAATACTCATAAGAAAAACTAGCTACAATGACATAAAAGTAAAGAAGGAATACATAATAGAGACTAAGGCCAATGGATTGGGCCCTAAACCACAAAACTAGCCCTATAAAACTAGAACACTGAAGCACAATCTAAATACTCATTTTATTGCAGAAAATAGTCTCATTACATCAACATGAAAGTCTCAAAAACCGATTACAAGAGATAAGAGTTTGTTAAATTCCTTTAAAGTTCGAATCCTAATTAACCTAGAGGGTAGCTACGAAAAAATCCCTAAAAGGTAGGTGATGTGTCCACTTTGACTGTAAGTGAAGCGTAGCTTTGGTTCACTTGATCTTGAATTTTCTTGGATGCCTTTGATTTCGAGTTTTTGGAGGTAATATCGAGGATCCCTTGGCTACCTTTGGGAGTTAAGGAGGTGGAAAATCCCCCTATAATCTCTCCTTGTTGTCTACTCCAAGATTTAATGGAAAAATATTCATAAAAAATGCAATATATTCATGATTTTTTTGCATTTAACTCATGTTAGGTAATCAGAGTATGACTAGCCTTAATCACCATCTAGACTAGAAACATAAGACCATAATATAATTAAAATGTGAGAAAAAGAGACTTAATAAGGAAAAGGTGACAATTAAGCTCTCCAAATGTACCTAATGATGGAGCTCATCATCACCCCCTACCAAATGGTTGCTCATCCTCTGAGAAACTCAGTCCTTCTTTTGCATTTATTTCAAAGCTTTAATGGACCCTATGACCTCCCAAGGAAGAAGTGTGGGAGTCCCTTTAGGAGGGTAAAAGCCATTATTATTTTCTGCTTCTTCCCATTCTCTATTTTTCTTATCTTGTTATTTTCCATCACTCAACCCCAATAGGAAGGGCAGATTGATCTTCAGACCAAGTCACTAAATCTTCCTGGCATGCATGACCCTCTTGTATAGTGGTGCTCTTTCCAGGGCACCTCCCAATATTTTTGTGTGTGGTATTCCATGTTTCTAAGGTTACGAGGGATGTTGTTCCATCTCCTTGACTAGCCATTAGTCATTCATCTCTCAACAACATAGAAATATCATCAAAGTGAGCCAAGGATTGAGCTTGTGTGTGGAGGTAATTTTATGCAAGTGCAAGATCCTTTTCTCTATTAAGATGGTTTTTGATGAATCCCCTAGGGTTGAATAGTTCTTCCCTAATGTGTAAAGGTTATCCTTTTTATATCCTCATAACCCTTCTTAATTCTTGTGCTTTGTATCTTCATTAACTAGGCATCATGCCAATGCCATTAATTGCATGTCTCCCATCCTAGGATTGGGGTCCCAAATGTCCAAGTTTTTCAACACAAGGTTGTGCATGTAGAATTTTGCCATTTTTTCCTTATTCTCCATACTTTATTGGTTGAAAAAATCAATGAACTATCTGCAGTTCTGAAAAGGTAAGATCCATGAGAGTCTAGTGTTTTTATTTGAAATAGGAACCACTTTGCCTTGAGGTAGACTACATAATAATATGATGGATATCTATGTTGAATGGCCTCCATCCACAAATATGCCATGGTGGCCATTTGTTTGTCCTTTTTCTAAAGCTTCTTATGTAATGCTACATTCTTTGCTTGGGCCTTCTGAAGATGTTCTTTCAACACGGATTCTTTGAGCCTGACATTAGAAAAATCCTTCCCCAACTCAACCACCTTTTCCTCCATGACTATAATATCCCTAAATTGGGACTGCTAGCAAGTCATGCCAGAAAAACTCATTTGTCAAGAATGTATGCTATAGGATTGTAAAAAAACCCTTGGATCCCTTAGATTTGACAATATAAGACCTGAATCCAAGAGGTATTAAAAAAAAAATCCTTCTAGGTGGGTTAAACAGTTCTCCCCACATCTAGTGCAGTTGAAAAATTCCCAAGGAAGGGACTGTAGCAATACAAAAGAATACTGACCAGAAAATAACGTAGTTCAGCCCAATATTTGTAGGAGACCAATATGAAGGTTCATTAATCACTTATACATCAGCTAAACATGTTTACAATAAGTCCCATACAATGTACAATAGAAAAATAGAGAACTTTGATGAAGAATTCCTCAAGAATGAGGTGTTGCAACAACGTATTAGGATGTAAGAAGGCTTGGCAACATTATATTAAGAACTGAAGTAGCTGTACATTACATATCATATATAGAACATATCTATGTACAAAATAGTAGATCCATATCAGATCTCTACACTAGATGAGTTCCTATACACATTCCCCTTAGGGTTTTGAGCAAAACATGAGATACAAAGAGTAGATCTGAGATCTAAAGTTGCAGATTTGCAGTAGTATTCAGAATTTATGAAGCAAATAAAATAAAAAATAGATCATATCTGAACATAACATGGATCAAAAGTCTAATCCATGGGTCACCACAGTGAAGGGAAGAACCCCAAACACTAGAGATCTCTCCTCCAAAAGTATGCCAAAACTCTCTGCAAATTCCTTCTTGCAAATACCACAATTATGGGAGAGAAACTGCATTATAGCCTCTAGCACTAGTTTGGCCTAATGCCAAGATCTTAATATGCAGCTCCAAGGATCTAATACTCTCTTATTAGGAGGACAGAAGGCTCTCCCATTGAAAAGAGGCACCAGAATGGCCTAGATCTGAATAGATCTAGCCTCCACTTGCCGCAGCTTACAAGGAAAACCAAACCCTCAACAGGATATATGTTGTAGTTGGAAGATGTAGCTTGGAAAAATGCCTGATAGTGGATAAGATCAGCAAGACTCCTCCAAGAGCTTCTCAATGGAAGATGTGGGATTCCCGATCAGGAACACCCCAGTGCTAAACAACAGTATTCTCTGCTAAACAACCAAGAGAATAAGAAATGTCTAAACAGAAAATATATTTAGAAATATCATATCATGAACAACCTTCTATTGATGTCCTCCTCTTCCTTTTATAAGTTAGAAATCCTGCCAAACCCTAAACCATCTCAATGATTTAGCTCTGTTCACATGTGTAGTCTCCCACTAATACTGCGTTGTACATCTAGGAGGTTCATTGCATCTAGACAACGCTGATGATTGGGTCCTGGTTGACTTGGTCAATTGATCCAGCCTCTTTCAAACTTAAGTGTGCTTATGAAAATAGCTCAGATTTAGCCTTGTTCACATTCAGCATTGATTTTATTTAGGATTCACTCCTCAAATATTAGTGTTGTTGACTTGGTCAAACTTGACCTTGTCCACATGCAAAAAGTCTCTTTTCACACATGAGGGTGTGAAATCCAACTTCTAGAATGATCCCCTTTCATAATAAGAGGGTTTTTAGGCTGATTTAAATTAAGTATGGGTCTTATTCCCCATTTATTCATCTACTAGGTGCAAAAATAAAAAATCAATATTACCATTAGTTGCATGCTAATGTAGGAATATTATAGTCCTCCCCTCCCAAATGTTGCTTGTCCTCAAGCAACTGCAAGGATAGAACAAAAGAGTTGCCTCCCAAGGCATGGAGATTGAAATGTAATGGGAAAAATCTTTCCCAAGTGGACTCTCCATCCCCAAACAATCATCCATACAAAATGAGTCACCTCCCAACATGGCAACTCCAGAAAATTCTCCTCCACCTTGAGCTCTTGCAAAGTAGGTGGGTTGAAAATATGAACATGGTAGACAAAGTAGCCTACCCCATGCTATCTTCCTCTCTGCTTATTATAAGTGTAGAGAATATGATGATCTTGGGTTGCAATACAATTGCCCACAAGTGGCAAGATGAAGAATGGATCTCCAAAGATCTCCTCTCCAACGTTGTGAATCAAGCTGGCCCAAATCATTCCATATGTGATGGATAAGAAATCATCACCATATGGAATCCCATCAATCTCACGGCCCACCTCAAAAAGAAACAAGTTTTTGGCTATGGTGGTCATATCTCCTCCCATGCTCCCATTAGAACATTCAATGCAGAAAGTATGGGAATCCTCTTCCCAAAAGGACACATCCAACCCATGTGTCTCTCTCCAAATCATGTTCCCCAAAAGGATAAGGAGAATATTAGTAAATGAAATCATGATTAGAATTTTAATGAGGGAAATACTGAAGGTTTCATATGGAGCTAAATTGTACCAACAGTTTCCCAAATAGTCACAGCGTAGTTTCCCAAACTGGTGCTTTAGAAAATTACATGGCAAGTGGTTTCTTGATACATGGCTCATTATGTATGTTATTTCATCTACTAATGAATAGTAAATGTTTGTGTACATCTAATTAACATACATTTAGTAATACAACACTTTCCCATGGCCATATAAGATATGGTTGTCTCCATCATATATTTTGGCCCAATGTTGATCATGGAGCTCAATGAAAAGCTTGCCCTCTTGTGGAGCAATGCACTGCATAGAAATGGTAAGAGTATGAAAATCACTAAATGCAAAAACAAGATCCTTACCATGTACTAAAAGTAAGATGATGATAGGATCCATGAAAAAACTCTCCATAATGGTATGACATACTCTCCTGAAGAGAAATGAATCATGTGCTGCATGAATATCCTTCCTCATATACTAGGAAATTCAAGCCAAGAAGAACATATCAAAGTAATAGATGTCTCCACCCATTACTCCATCTTTCTCACCTCTTCCTTTGTCCATCAAGTGCATCAAGAGTGAATTGATCCTGGGGAAATTCCATCCATAAGTTCATGCTCCAAGGTGACAGCGTTGTTGGCCTATGCAAATAGGCTCTTGCCAATACATAGCTCCATTCTTTGACATGTTCATTGTCAAAGACATCTTCCATAATGATTCTATAAACGAGAATATCCTTCCAAAGTGGAAGTACTTCTAGATCATCAAAGGCTAAGAAGTAGCTCCTTTGCACCATGATAGTGCCATCTCCTCCTCCTACAACATTAAGCAAAGTGTGAGAGAAAATCTGCCCTTTCTCTCCCATGAATATCCAAAGCAACAAAATATTTTGCTACCTCCCCATACCTCCATCATACAAATCATGTGGTGAAAAAATGGTGATTGATATGAAGAATGTCATATCAACACAATGTGTCGATACTCGCTGCCCAATGATGCAAGCATCCTGCCACACATCTTTCCCCCACATACCCTTAGAAAGAGGATGGCAGCCAAACTCTTTCAAGAGTAGCCAACGCAACAAAGCCTCCTGCTGCCCAGTATCATATATTTTCAAGTAGCTTTCCAGCTGTTGTGAAACTAGCTCCAAAAATAGAAGAAAAGAGATATCAACGCCTTAGAAATAAGCCACTTCGAGGGGGAAACCTCCAATACATTACATGAATGAACAATTCTTGGATGATACAAATTACAAAACCTCCTTTCTATATATAGGAGTCCATGGGGCCACAATGTAATCTTAGTGGGGCTACAATGTAATCCTAGCCGACCTAACAATAATAATTTAAGGGCACAATAATAACAATATGGGGGTTACAGGGGTACAATAATAACAATAAGGGGGTTACACTAACAACAATAAGGGTCTATACTAGTAATATAGGGACCTAACATGCCCCTCTCCTTCAAAAAAAGTGTTGTCCTCAACGCTTGAGTAGCTCTGGGTGCTTTTGTATAAAATTCTCATCCTCCCATGTAGAATCTTCAGTGGGTAAGTTCTTCCACTTGATGAGATACTCCGAAATTGATCGATTCCGTAGTTGTCGAGTTCTTGTTTCCATGACCGCTTCAGGTTCCAATATGATTTTTCCTTCCTCATCAAGTTCTGGCAATATTGTTTGAACTGGAAGATTTTCACCTATAACCTTCTTTAAGCATGAAACATGGAAAATCGGATGCACTCGTGAAGAAGCAGGAAGCTCCAATTTGTATGCCATAGTACCAATCTTTTGCAACACCTTGTAAGGACCATAGTACTTTGGTGATAATTTATTATCCTTCTTAGCTTGCTTGAGGGACATTTGTTTGTATGGTTGTAGCCGTAAAAATACCCAGTCTCCTACATCAAAACTTCTCTCGCTATGATGTTGATCTGCCTGTTGTTTCATTCGATTTTGTGCCAAATTCAGGTTGTCCTTTAAGAGTTGGAGAACTTCTTGTTGATGCTCGATGTGATCTTCCACCGCTTGAACCTTCGAATTTTCTCTTAAATATGATGTGATGGATGGTGGATGATATCCATAAAGTGCCATAAATGGGGTCATTTTTGCTGCAGTATCGAAGGAAGTGTTATACCACCATTCAGCAAGAGGTAACCACTTGACCCATTGTGTTTGTTTATCAGATACAAAACAACGAAGATATCCTTCCAAACATTTATTTACTATCTCGGTTTGACCATTAGATTGAGGATGATAAGATGAGCTATGAGCTAATTGAGTACCCAAACAAGAAAATAACTCCGTCAAAAAATTTCCAGTAAAAATGGGATCTCTGTCACTCACAATAACCCTTGGGCTTCCATGTAGCTTTTGAATTCTGTCCATAAATGTAGTAGCAACCGTACTTGCTTTAAATGGATGAGATAATGCACAAAAGTGTGCATACTTGGTAAGTCTATCAACTACCACCATGATGACACTCTTTCCTTCGGACTTAGGTAAACCTATGATAAAATCCATTGAAATATCCTCCCAACGTTGACTTGGAATGGATAAAGGTTGTAGAAGTCTCGAGGTCTTAATTGTCTTAACTTTATTCTGCTGGCAAACCAAACATTCCGCCAAAAACTTCTGAATATCAGTTTTAAGGCCATCCCCAAAAAATTCTTTCTTCACCCTGTGGTAAGTTTTTAAAAATCCTGAGTGTCCTCCTAAAGGAGAAGTGTGCAATTCCAAAGGAATATTTTCTTTTAGTTGGAAATTCTTACAAAGATATAAGCGATCTTTGTACCATAAGGAATCATTTTTCCAACTAAATGTATCAGATGTACTAGGATCTTGCTACAACTTTTGAATGAGTGTCCATACATCTTTGTCCTTCTTCCATTCATCTCTTTCTTTGGTTATCCAATCTGGTTGGATAATAGAAATGGCACAAAGAAATGCTTCCACCTCTTCATTCTTTCTTGAGAGTGCATCTGCAACAACATTAAGCTTTCCTTTTTTGTAGATTATTTCAAAGTCATAACCCAACATCTTTGTGACCCATTTTTTCTGCTCTTCTAAAGATAGTATTTGTTCCAAAAAGTGTTTAAGACTATCATGATCATTTTTTACCTTGAAGTGTCTTCCCATTAGGTAAGTTCGCCATTTATTTAGTGCATGTAGTATTGCTAACATTTCCTTCTCATAAATAGGTTTTTGTAAATACTTTCCTTTGATTGGACGAATTTCAAAAGTAATGGGTCTTCCTTCCTGCATTAAAACAACACAAATTCCATTTCTGAAGGCATCACATTCCACAATAAAGGTTTTTGTGAAGTCTGGCGTAGCTAAGACCGGTGCTAGGCACATTGCCTCTTTAAGATGTTCGAAGGCCTTAGTTGCTTCAGGAGTCCATGAAAATGCATCTTTCTTCAATAATGTTGTTAGAGGTGTTTCAATTCTCCCATAATTCTTAACAAACTTGCGATAATACCCTGTTAACCTGTGAAATCCTCGCAACTTCTTTATGGTTGTGGGGACTTTCAATTCCTTAATGGCTTTAATTTTCTTAGGGTCTACCTTAACACCCTTGTGAGATACAATATGACCCAGATATTGCACCTCTTTTACTCCAAAGAAACATTTGGATGTTTTTGCATATAATTGTTTCTCCTGCAATAGTTTGAGCACCCTGTCAACATGTTCAACATGATCCTTCCAAGACCTGCTGTAGATTAGTATATCATCAAAAAATACTAGCACAAATTTTCTAAGGAAGGGTTTGAAAATGGAATTCATCAACCCTGAAATGTAGAAGGTGCATTGGTAAGGCCAAAAGGCATGACCAAAAATTCATAATGACCCTCATGAGTTCGAAATGCTGTTTTTGGAATATCTTCAGTCTTCATTCTAATTTGATGATATCCTAAACGAAGATCCAACTTGGTAAAATAAATTGCTCCATGTAATTCATCCAATAATTCATCAATCACAGGAATGGGAAATTTATCTTTAATGGTCAGCTTATTGAGCTCCCTACAATCTAGACACATGTGCCATGAGCCATCCTTCTTTTGTACCAATACTATAGGAGGAGAGAAAGAACTTTGACTATGCTGAATTATACCCGCCTCTAACATTTCTGCAATCATACGTTCAATTTCACTCTTTTGGACATAAGTATATCTATAAGGCCTGGTTTTTGGAGGAACACTTCTTGGAATCAAATGAATAGCATGATCATGATCACAAATAGGTGGGAGTCCTTTGGGAGTTTCAAACACCTTGGAATGATTGTCCAAGACTTGTTGGAGATCTGCAGAAATAGATGATTTTGATGTTGGAACTTCTAGTGAGCATAATTGTGCAATTATGCCTCATTTTTATTTCTTTAGAAGATTTTTCATGACATTAGAGCTTATTATCTTTCTCGGATTCCCTGCAATACCCCGTAACTCGACTTCCTTTCCTTCTGAAAAAAATTTCAAGAAAATTTCTTGAAAATTAAAAGCTACTGTCCCCAAAGATTGTAACCATTTTACTCCTAGTACAACATCAGCACCTCCCATAGGAATGGAAAGCATTGGACTATTCAATACATATCCCCCCATGGTTAGCTTGATATTATGGAATTTTCCAGAGCAATTTATAGTTCCTCCATTTGCAACCATCACTTGACATTCTGGTGCTGGGTATATGAAACAATTTAATTCCTTAGCTACCTTACACTGAATAAAATTATGGGTGCTACCTGAATCAATCAACACTATTACCTTTTTCTTCTTGATATTTCCTTCTATCTTGAGAGTTTGAGGAGTGGTGATTCTTGCCAGTGCATGACACGATATGGTCGGACTCATTTCTTCCTCTTCTACGATTGGTTCTTGGTGTATATCCTCTTCTTGTTCATTTTCTTCTTCCTCTTCACAATCTATGTAAAATAATTTCTTCTCAGCACACTTATGACCTTTAGTGTACTTTCTATCACAACTGTAGCAAAGCCCTTTTGCTCTTTTTTCTTCCAATTGTTGTGGTGTCAACCTTGTAGGTTGTGGAAATCTAGGCGTAGAAACACTTTCTTCTTTATAGAAGTGAGTGGTAGGCTTCCTTGTCGCCATAATTTTACATTCAATTTTTCTTGCCAACCTGAATGCCTTCTCCAATGAATCAGGTTCCAAAACGCGAATTTCATGTTGGATGTTATCCTTTAAAGTTCCTATGAAGAGATCAATCCTGTGTTCCTCTGGAATATCAGTTACCCTTATATTCAATTTTTGGAGGTCCTCAATGTGCTCCCCCACTAAACCCGTTTGTTTGAGATTTATCAATTGGCTAAAGAAGGTGTTGCTCTTGGTATCCTCATAATGTGCTATCATTTCCTCCGTAAAAATTGACCAAGTGACAATTTTTTTACGAGAGCAAAGCCATCGATACCATACAAATGTATTTTGTTCTAAATGTAAATTTGCAATCCGTACCTTTTGTGTGTTTTTCACATTATGGAGATCAAAATATTGCTCCATCTGTAGTATCCATGTTATAGGATCCTTTCCATCAAACTTCCTCATATCCATTTTTGGAATATGGTGGTTCTTCCCGCCAACATTAGAGTTTATGAAATCATGACTAACATTTATTTTGTTCTCATCATGAGTTTCCTCTACTATATTTTCCCCATTAGGAAACATTTCTTGTATCAACTTTGTCAAACCTTCCATGTCTGATTTTAGATCATTCTTCATGTTTTCCATTTTCTCATTGATCTTAGCTTCCATGTCATCCATCTTAGATTCCATGCCAGCTTCCATGCCATCTATCTTCGATTCCAAGCCTTTCTTCAAACCATCCATATTATTCTTCACACCATCCATCTTTGCTTCCATGCCTTTTTTAAAAACTTCCATTTAATTTTTTGCTGCTCTTTGCAAGATCGAAATTTGGTGCACTTGCTCTTGTAATTTTGATAGATCATGTTGCAATTCTTCATCTTCATGAGTCATAGTAAAGCCTTCTGAAGGCTTAATGGGTGTTGAATTATTTTTATGGGGAAGTTTTTAGAACCCAATACTGATATCTATTCTACAATATTCCCTTGGAATCAATTCAAATTGATTCTTCAAACAAGACTTATGCAATTTTGGAAAAACAATACACACCTTTTTCTTGCTTTTGAGGAGCTCGATATTGAAATTGGATTATCTCTGTGATTGTAACTCTTCAATATCTGAGATTCAGCCCTGTAGTAGCCCTATTAAGCTTCTTTCCAATGCCACATGTCTGATATGATTTGGATTCTTCAAGACAAAGTTATATCCAATCTCCCACAATGACCCAATTTTGGACTGGTTCAGTAGAGACAACTTGTATGACTTGACACGTGTCATTGTTTCATCCTTTGGTTTTAAAATTGATAGCAAAGATACTACAGTCCGTTTAATTGTGACCACTTTTTACGGCACTGCAATCCCATGCTCAGAGAGAGATTTATGAAGATGTTCCCATGATCACCTCTTTGAGATGAAATTTAGGAGCCTGAAAAAGCATTTCCTTACACAGATCATATCTCCGAAGATATTGCGAAAAAAGATCTGAAATTTTTTGACGATGTTCCTTAGGATTTTGGCTTCGCACCCTAAAAATTTCATCTTCTTAAACATCGTAGAAATTTTTTTATAGCGCAAATGCCACGATGACCTGTTTAGGAGCTTGAAAAACGACCTAACTTCCACAGATCATATCTCCAAAAATATTGTGAACCAAGCTCTGAAAGTGTTTGATGATGTACCTCACGATTTTGGCTTCGCACCCTAAAAATTTCAGTTTATGAAACTTCGTAGAGAAAAATTTATAGAGAAAATTCCACGATGACCTGTTTGGAGCAGCGAAACGCTAGAATCCAAAGCTCTGATACCAAATGTTGTGAAACCAACTCCAAAAATAGAAGAAAAGAGATATCAACGCCTTATAAATAAGCGACTTCGAGGGGGAAACCTAAAATAAATTACATGAATGAACAATTCTTGGATGATACAATTTACAAAACCTCCTTTCTATATATAGGAGTCCATGGGGCCATAATGTAATCCTAGTGGGCCACAATGTAATCCTAGCCGACCTAACAATAATAATTTAAGGGCATAATAATAACAATATGGGGGTTACGAGGGTACAATAATAACAATAAGGGGGTTACACTAACAATAATAAGGGACTATACTAGTAATATAGGGACCTAACGCCATTTTCTTGCTCATCATCCACATCCACTCAATCACTTGTGGATGATGGACCTCATTCTGCAAACACTTGATATCCTCCCATTGTAGGACACCAACCTTCTCAAATCTTTGAAGAACTTTGCACTTCATGGAATGTTGAAGCACACCTCCCATGGGATCTCTTGATGAGACCTCCTCCTCATGCATGGCCTTCCAAAACCAAGGGGGTATTGGATCTGCTACAAATAGAAGTCTCTCTTTGAGCTATGGCATGCTCATTCAGAAAGTGTCATCTAGAGAGAAGAAAATTTTTCTCATCTCAAGATGTCTACCCTTTTTTATTTATTCCTTCATTGCTTCATGAATGAAGCTAACATCTGAATGCTCCCATGAGGAATGGGTCCTTATTTCTTCACTGCTACTCTTGGACAACGCAGTGCAACTTTGCTGCTCTTGATGGGCTTTGGGAACACCTTGTATGGCTGCAAGAGTTCCTTATTCTACCATGTTGGCTCCCTCAACTGTTGATGTTGAAGGCTGCTTCTCCAAGGCTGTGACAATGCTAGTACAAGCCTCCTCAAGAGGTGGTGAGGGCTTCTCTTCCTCTGATTTCTCTTTATCAAATCTCTTTATCACCCTTTGAGTGAAATCTAGAAAAGAAGATACTCTTGCATGTCTCACATGGCTAAACCACCAATTTCTTGCTTCACCCTCAAGGTGCATCGCTGCAATCTCCACTGCTTCTTTTTCTACCACTGGATGTAGTAGGAAAATGCACTGAGTCTTCTTTCCAAAGCGTTTTGTTAGCCATTAGTAAATTTTTTCACAACAAATGATGGCTAAATATGTTCTTAAGCATTCAAGAAGCAATCTTCAAGGAAAATTTCTAGTTCTTGAAGCCTTCTTGGTGTCTTTTATCTTCCAAATCATCTTCACTGCTGTTTCCACAAAATATTTTTCAAATAAGCCTTGCTGATAGAAAAGGAACTGTTTCAAAGCCATTTCCCATCATTTTATAAGCCCCATTTCACCCATTTCTTCACTCATTTTCACTTATCCTAACTCATCAGCTCATTTCCCTAAAATTCCCCTTTTCTCCCTCATTTACCCTCATTTTCCCATAAAAACCATTTAAACCTATAAAAACCCCTTTTTATGGTTTAAAATACCCTTTGTTACCCTATTGGAACCTTCAAAAAGGCCTAAAAACCTTCTTTTTGGCCTATTTTCCGACCTTTTCTTTATAGGCCTTAAGCCCTTGAGGGCTTAATCCTTCAGCTCCTTTTCCCATGCGACCCGAGCTCCATAACCAAGTACTAAAGCCCTTGGCCCTTCCTCATTTTCACTCCCACTCACCTTATCTCTCCACGGGACCGTCTCCTCCACCTTATCTCCTAAGCTCCTTTCCCTTTATTATTTCCCGCAATCCTAGTTTTTCCTTCGTAAATCTTCGACGCCCAACCTTTCCCCCCGATCAAATCCATACTATTCATTCTCCCAAACTGACGGTGTAAGTTCACTACGGGGGAACCTGACCAAAGAGGCTCGTACTCCCCAGTGCCCCGCAGTTGAATCTTTTGACTGTGGAAGATCTCAGATCTATGGTTGAGATTTATTACGGAGGCACACCCCGAGATTTTCCTCCGTACCTGTATAGTCCCACCTCACAACTATTTATATTCAAAGATCCAATGCCCATCACTCATTCCCTCCTCCCATTGAACCATCCTCCCAACCATCGAACTTATTCATCCCTCTCGACAAATCAAAACCGTTGATCCCTCTCATCCGACGGCCTTTGTTAAAACCCAAATCTCTAACCCTGCCCAATGATATTTCACCCTGTGATAAGTTTTCTTACGTTAGCACTCGACCCCACCTCATTTTTCCATCGCTCAACTCCCCACCATCGCGTTGATCCTGGACTGTCGATCTGGACCCCCCAGATCTGACAATCCTCACACCGTTTCACGCCCAATCTAACAAAACTCCTCAATGTGCATCTTCCGTGTGAAACAGGTGGTTTTGCTCTGGACACGTGTCGCCTGACGTGTGGTATCGCATTCTTTCGAGCGAAAACCACAAACCGCTTGACCCCCACGCGAAAACCACTTTTGGTTTCACAAAACCACCTTTCCCATTTTCGTGCTAGATTCAAAATTCAAACCCCGTTCTTCACAATTCCACCCCGAAATCCTCCCTCGATGCATTTTCCTCCTTCCACACTGCCTTTTCGCCCTAACCAAAGCCCTCTGTTCATAGTTAAACCCTCAAAACGTAGGATTTATATAATTGTTTTATGTTTAAATTTCGGGTTTTTCAATGGCGGCCAATAATGTACAGGCCCTTCCCGTAGCCAATTATAGTGGCTCAGGGCCGAGGGTGAAGATCCTCGTGGCCAAAACAAAGGAAAAAAGGGACTAGAAGGGTGTAATATTAGAGTTCGATCAATTATTCATGGGCATTGATCTATTACGAAACCCTCCAACATGTGAAGAAAACCCTGCAAACAAGAGAACAGAGAGATTAAAGGCTTAATTGAAGAAATCAAATAAAAGCAGAGATTAGCATGAAGATTAAAGATAAAGACATGGTTTGAAAACTAAAAATAATTAGAGAGGCCTTAAAGCAATATCAAAGGGCCCAGTCAGAGTTTAAAGGCCTAAACGCACTGATCAGTAGAAGAAGAGTCTCGAATGCCACATCTACAGAAGCTATTACTCCACCAAAGGACCAAAATGCCACCTATGGCCTAATATCCTTTCAAAGACACCTTGACAGCCATTCTGCTGACAAACCCTCTTTAAAACTGTCAGAACAATTATTAAGCAGACATGGGGCTACAAAACCCAAAAAATGACAAGTTTTCTTGTCCCAGAGGTCAACAAGGTACTTCAGACCAAGATAACTTCAAAGGACAAGCCTCAGAGTTATTACCCGCCTGCTAGTTGGTTTCAGATTCATCCAAAAGCAACTAAGGGGTACAAATAGTTATTGCTATGATTATTAAGAGGAATGGGCATTCGAATACCTCTTCCCCTCTGTCTTAATTGATATTTATTACCATTTATGTAGCACTCTTCCTCTTGGAACCTATATATATTCACATAAAATTCATTGTAAAGGGTTGGAAAATTGTTAATTGTAGAACTGTTATTGAGTAAGAGTTGCTGAGTAGTTGTAATATAGTAGGTTGGGAAGAGAGGTATTGGACTATAGAAAGCTATTGGACTCAAAGTATGTAACTAGACTTGGACATCAAATAGACAAGAAGATTCACTTGATCCTGATCTAAATCATTGGTGATGTTATTCTTACTGTAATTTTTATTCTCCTTATGTTTCCACTTTTTTCATATTTTCTGATAAAAAGCAACAAGTATAGATGAGGATTTACTTCTAAAAGTACCCTAATTCTGACTGATAAGCTTTATATTTATGTTTTATTCTAGATGTTTGTTCGGGAATGATTTCAATAGAGTATAAACAATCAAGGAATGTTGGTGAGCTTGTTAGTGTCTCATAATTTGGAAAATTGGTAAACTAAATGACAAGGTAACATCGGACCAAGCTTTGGAGTCCTAGGACCTAGCCTTCCTGGACTCAGAGAGGGCTCTCTCTATTGTGCGAAGGATGTGAACTTGTTCGCCTTGTGTGTTTGATTATAGGCTAGCTGTTAAGTATGTTTTGGTTTATTTTGGGTTTTTTAGGTAAACTGATAAAAAAGGACAAATAGAAAGAGAGTTCATCAAATCAACAGGGCTATGGGGTCAGATAAAGTCAAGGCTGTCTTAAATGATGGACAAGGTGTACTGTAGGGATGATTTAGTCAAGGTAAATGGATCCTTTGGGTGAAAGTGAAGTGAAGTGAACATTAAGTTCATGAAATATAAAGAGCTCTTTAACATATATAGTTTTAAAGCAGGTATTCATGAGGTAGGTCAAACCATAAATCGCTATGAATAAAACTCAAACTGATACATATGAAAGATAAACAATCCGGCGATACATAGAAGCATAAGAAATCCTAACTCTGGAAAATCACCTTTAGCTGTTTGGGAAAAAAAATAAGATAAACAAACAACTCAATCTATGAAGAGGGAACTCCTAAACAGCATATCTTGAGCTATCGGGAACTCTGAAATAAGTTTGCAAGCATGGACAAAGGGCAAGATCAAATGAGACCTCTTTGACTTAACTAAAACAACCAACATTTCATAGAAAGATTTCAAAAATGGGGTTTTGAGAAATTATAAGTAAGTAGGACATACCTTAAATCATACAAGACAGAAAAACATACTGACCATAAATGAAACAAATAACAATTTCTTGATGGACCTAAAGGGCAGTTAAGAATCCTTTAGAAATGATCAAGAAGAGGAAAGCATCAAAGCTGTAATATCTAGGATGTTTGAGGTTCTTCCATGAGCATGTCTCAACATATACTTTTCTGATCTACAACAAATAAGAAGTATGGAAAATCAATGAAAACAAGAAAACATAAACAAATCAGAGAAACATCACCATTCACCAAGCCATGGAATCCTGCACATAATGCTTCTCCACCATCAAGCCAAGAAAGATATCATCCACTTCATAAAACAAGTATTATTTCCAAGCTCATAATGCTATGTCTTGCTCTCAATATATCAAGTTAATTTTTTTTTAAAAAATGAATCCACTTGGTTTATATAAGCGAAAGAGGAGGAAACCCACCTAGAGCAACTAGAAGGCCATTGGCCAAAAATAAATATGTAAAACTATCCTTGAGGCCTAACAAGGTCCAAGGCACATAATATCCTTAAAAAATATATTTTCGGACCAAAATAGCAAAAAAGAATCACTTTTAAGTCCTGACACATAATATAAACTTGCTTAACTCACATTTGGCCCAGTCATCACTCAGAAAACTGCTTTTCAGCAAAATCTACAGGAGCGTAGCACCAGAAAAATTTTTGTTTTGTAGACTTCCCGATGTCAAAATGAGGCCCATGATGGCTCGTTGGAAAGATACGGATGTCTACTTTCCAAAACTACTTGATTTTTTCCAATATAATGCATAAAAACTAGTCAAAAAGTATAAATACTGAAAAAACCCGTGAGTGTAGCCAAAAACTATTTCATTTGATCTTAAAATGTCTGAGCATGGTCCTTTGATGTCAAGGAATCCAAAAATATAATTTTCTTCAGCTGAGGATGCTCCGAGAAAAAGTTAAGGCACCCATGATTTTATGCTTTTAGGTCTAAAATTCACAAAAAACAAGAATGTGCCCAAAATTGCCCAATTTTGGTGAGTAAATCCCTTAAGGGTTTTTAGAAACATGTGATGAAGCTTGAGCAAGAATTCTAAGCTGGGATTGGTATTTTCCACATTTTTCCACCGGGCACCTCCTTTGGGCAGCTTTGAGTTTCCTTTGGGAAAACTGATTCAATTTCTTGTAGTAATCGGTCATTCTCCTTTGTAGGCCCAAATCCTTGTTAGATTTCTCCAATTTTTTTTCCAAATGCTAATTTTCCCTCTCAAGCTAAGACTCTTTATCATTCTCAATTTCTAGAGCAAGTAGCCCCATAAGAGGGTATTGCTGTGCATAGGCTGATTCCTCTTCTTTTTGCTTTTCCAATGTTTTTCTAAGACCAATGGTCCTAGGCCTCTTTCTTGCTGGTTCTTTGTCTTCATCATTATCCGCATACTCACCCATGTATTCTTCAATTTTTTCTAGTGACTTTTGTGCTTCTCTTTTATATCTGATTGCCCGGGCTTCATATATAGCCATCTTTCCACTCATCTGTCTGTTCTGTTTTTGCAAAAAGTGGATAATGTCTTTTGACCCTTCTAGGTCATTTTTCAAGTATTTAATCTGAGCCTTCCAGTTTTACAAAAGAGATCTAAGAATTCTGGCCTCATCATCTTCAGCATCACTACCTATTTGTATTATGTCAAATTCATTCTCATGCTCATGGCTACTCTCTTGCTGTTCAATCTTCTCTTTGCCCTTGCCTTTAATGATTTTCTTTCCTCTGGTTTTCTTGGGCAATTCTACATTGCTCTGCTTTGGAAATTTGCCTCTACTCCTTAGTGCCCTAGTGATATTTCTAGTCACTGTCTGAGTGGTTTTCTTCTTTGGTGTTTTAGTGTTTTTAGCCTTTGCCACTTTTGATGAAGGAAGCATGGCCCCTTGCCTTGGAGAGGTAGTAAGCACATGTTCTTGACTGTGTTGAGGAGAAGAGAGAGGAGGAGTTAACAGTAGTACCTATTTAGTTTGATCCTTTATATTGCTGCCTCTTTCTTTACTGTCTTCGCTGTCTCTCTGTGGGTTGCCACTACCTTGAATGTTTTTCTGTGGGTTGCCACTTTCACCATCTGTGCTTTTGTCATCCCTTTGTGAGATATCTTTATCATCATTAGTGTTTTCACCTTCCTCTTGAGGGCTGCATTCATCATCACTGTATTACTGACCAGTGCCTCCTTCACTGTCCTTACTGCTTTTACTATCTTCTTGAGGGCCGCCTCTATCTTTATCAAATTTGCTACTTCCACTGAGCTGTGGACTGCTTGCCTCATCATTCTTACCTTTCCCTCTACTGCTGCTATCATCACTTTCTTGTTTGCTTTTACTGCATTCTTCTTTCTCACTGTCATCTATGGAGGATTCTTTTTGTTGGGGAGTAGACTTATGAGAAGAAGGGGAAACATAAGGTGTGGAGGGTGAGGAATGAGCATGAGAAGGGTCTCGGGATGAAGATGGCCTGATTTTTAGTGTCATAGAAGATGAAGAAGTGAAATCAGGGTGAGAGATGAAAGTTTCCCAAGAGATGCCCTTTTGTTCCAGCTGGTGAAGGATAATGATCTTAATGAGAGAGTGATGGAATAAAATTGCTTTCTACTGAGATGGAGGGTTCTTTTTAACCAAGGAAGACATCTTATCTATACTTTTGCATAGGAAAGAGGATAGGTTTAGCAACTTATCTTTTGTGAAATGTATAAGGAGTCTAATGTGATAGGAATATACTCGGGAAAATATACCTTCACAAGTGAAAAACTTCATGATTATCTTCATGAGGACTGCATAGTCATCCAACAAGTGTGAACAAGGAAAAATGGAGCTGCATGCATCTTGATGATTTGGTTTTAGAAAAGGCTGATAGTGGCTAAGGTCAAGGTATGAATTTTTGAACCACTTCTCTCCTATATAAGGGATTTTGGTTGCTTCAGAAACAACTTTAGGAGTGATTTCAAAATCTAGACCTGCTATGTGAACTTGCTTTCCATCCAATCTTAAGGCAAACAACTCAGTCAAACAAGGGTGGCTAGTGACCTCTAATATTCTACTACAAAAATCAAAGCAACCTACCTCTTGAAAGCAGGACAAGACTGAGGGAGAGGCAATGATTTCTTGAACAGTGGTGGGCTCAAATCTGTTATGCTGACCTCTGTTTTTAGCATTTCTCTTTGGAGGCATTTTGACCTTACTTGTTCTTCTCCAAAAATCAACTAAACAGCTCCTTAAATAACAATAGGCTTTCTTTTTCTTTTAGACTTATTTCTCCTTCAATTTAGTTTTCAAAACATCTTTGATGATTAAGAGAAAAGGGTGGAAAAGAGAAAATTACCTTCACAACTTCTTTGATGTGGTGAAAAATAAAGCTTGGTAAAAACAATTCAATTTTGGCTCCTTTTTTGTAGTAGTTGATTGGTGCTACACCCTTGCACACAGGTGTGTAGCATCTGCATGCTAGGCCAGGCAGGTGTGCATGTCGGCCGAGGGGCCGTGCAAAGGTGGGAAAAAGGCCTGGGCAAAGTGCTGGGAAACAGGCCTGTGCAAAGTGCCGGGCAACAGTTGCATGATAGTTTCAGGCGCCCGGGCGAAAAGTTGCACGCCGGGCCGAAAACCAAGTGCGTCGCACCCCTTGTAATTTTCTTCTTCAGGCTGCTACAAGCACGTAGCACCAAAAAAAAGGCACGTCACAACCATTGAATTTTGCACGAGGCTTTGCCCAAAGCCTGAAAACCTGACCTGCTCTCTCTGCCGGTTGAAAAAATGAAATGTAAAATATGTTCGTTGAGGCTCCTATATGCCCTTTGGGGAGTTTGAAAATGACTTTCTCCCTTTTAAAAGTGATTTCTCATATTTTTGCCTTTAACCTTGAAAATAGAGTGCATTGTGACCTTTTTGGTTGCACAACAATCTTTTTGAGCTCGTTTTAGACAGTGTGTGCGAATAGTAAAGTATTTTTTAGTATTTTGGTAAAAAGACAATTTATCCTTCTTGCAAATTATGAACAATACTCTTTAGTATAAGAAAAATTTCCCTTTCTGCAAACTATAAAATGTGCCCTCTATATTTCTTTGAAGGGGTTCCTCATAAAAACAAATGTTTTCCATATGATTATCATTGAAGGAGGCATTTATAAGGAATTATGCCCTCTACTTTTCATGAAGGACGCCCTTTAAACTTAAGTCTTTTTCCCTCTACTTGTCATTGGAGGAGGCTTCTTTAAACTTAATTCTTTGCCCTCTACTTGTCATTAAAGGAGGCTTCTTTAAAACTGTGTCTTTGCCCTCTGCTTATGATTGAAGGAGGCAATGCAAACACAACTGTTTAGGCTCTTTGCTTATGATACATGTTCTTATAGAGTCTCACTATGAAACCCATGGGCAGGTAATGTATTTCCAAATGATAAATGTCTGCTGTGTCTGTCTTAGGAATAATTCTTTTTTGCAGCAACTGTCGCTTCATTGGGGGTAGTAGTTCTTTTGATGATTTTGAATCTAGGCTATAGGTGTATAAAAAGACAACTATTTCTTTTTATGCTTCTCATTTTGATGCCTAGACTGCTGGAAGTCTTTTGCCAAAAAACTGCCACACCTTTGTACTCATTTTTCCAGGATGAATAATTATTTTACCTTCTTGGTGTTTTTTATTTTGCAGGGATGAATCTTGTTGGCTTTCTTCTTCTTGAACTTGTATTTTCTTTAGTCTTCAAACAATCAATTTCTCTTGCTTTGAAGCTTTTCCTTGAAGTGTTTTCTTGCCCAAAACTGATTAATGCCATCCATCCTAGCACCCCTGCAGAGATGCACTGATAAAATGACTTTGATCATTGGAGGCCTTTTCTGATGTATCATGATGATAATGCTTGAAAATTTCACTTGATCACTTTTCTTCGGACATAGGACCTTCTTACTTTGTTTATTCTTGAATTGACTTTCTGAGTTTTGCTGAAACAAGACATATGACAACTTGATGGTGCACGACCTAGGGATAACAAAATGATTTGTTTTTCCAGATAGAAGGACAATATACTTTGACTAATATTAAAAACAGAGTTCTTAACAAGACATAGGTCTTTTAAGATACTCATCCTAAGCACCATCACCTAACTTGGACACTTTGTTATGACCTTTTAAAAGGGTTTCCTAGACATACTCAGGTCATCAAACAATAACTTCAGTCAGTGAGAAGGTAACAAGGACAACTTGACTTATGTTTGGACAGACTATTTTGTGAAATATGAGGATTTTGGATATCAGATATAAAGGGTTTTACAAGGATGTGATAGTTATGGATAGGGAAGGTTTACTGACCTAGGATAGGATTTTAAGCTTGATGACCACTTCAATCATAGTATGTAAGAGAGGGGTGGAAAAGATAAAAAATTTCTCTAATGGGTTTTCTAGAAGACAAATTAACTGTTTGAAAATGGTTTCTAGAAAACTTGGACAAGGCATATAGTCATTAAAACAAGTGAAAAATACTGATGACTAACAGAGCCCATGTCTTGATGAGTAGAACTTGAGATGTTGTTCTTGAATGATATTTTCACTGCATGCTAAATAGAGTCCTAATCAAGGAAGTTTATGGTTATCCCTATCCCTTGTTTAGTCTTAAACAACTGTTTTGAATATTTCCCTTAAGAGTATGCCAAAAGCAGGATAGGTTCAAAGTCCTTACTTGATCTTAGGCTACTTTTTGTGTTTATCTTAAGTGTTTTTCCCTTGAGAGTATGCCAAAAGAAGGATAGGTTAAAAGTCCTTACCTGATATTAGGTTGCCCTTTGTTTCCTTATATGTTTGCTTCTTTCACCACACTTCTTAATGTTCCACACCACAAACTCAACTTAAAGAGATCTTTTGATATAGATGACTTGCCCTATGGAAACCCTTGTATAGTTGTTGTGCAAGAAAACCCTTTTATGACTCCATAGCCCAATGGTTTAGCAATGTTTCTTGACCTATCTTCCCATGTCAAAACATCCTTCCACTTATTTCCTCCTTCACTTCACACGACATTCTCATTTAATGATTCCCAACCAAAAACAAACAAATCCCTTGTGCTTCATAACTAGCCTAATATCATATCATAAGCCTTAAAGATATATCCTTTGAAAACACATATAGAGAGATCCCTCTCTGAATCCGAGAGGGCTAGATCATAGGGTTCCAAAGTGATTTTGATGTTGCCTTGTCATTTGGTATACCAATCTACCAAATCATAGGACCCCAACATAATGGTGACTCCATTGGGGAATTCTGAGTAAATTTCATCTTAGACATCCTTAAGAGCTCAGAAGACCCACAATAACCTTATATTGGTATTTAATTACTGATGGTGGACAACAACTCATCTTAAAACATTTGAAATCATCCACCTGGCGACTCCACAACTCCTAAAAGACCAAAATACTCCACTGGTGATCAGTAGGCCTGTTGATTACCCCTGGTTTCAAAAAGACTCCATTGGGACAGCCCACACTACCATTAAAACATCGTGCACACCCATGATTAGGAAACTTTGAGGATTATGTTTTCCTTGTTAAAGACTAGTTTGCCTCTAAAAAATTGTCATATCTGGCTAAATTTTCTTTTCTGTCGGTCTAAAATCAACATAGTGGCCTCTCCACATCCCAACATAGCAAAGACCAAATCACTCCACTAATAGAAGACTCTAAAAAATTTTCATTTAAAATGTAGTCAAGTTTCATAGCAAACTTGGCAGAACTTGAATGTGAGGACCTTCCAAAGGTTATACTTCTCAGCTCAAAATTCAATGCTAAACCTGAGCTTAAGAAACTTTTCCCAGACTTGGTGGTTGAAAGGTATGAAATTGAGATTGAAATGTTGAATTCACAAGAACAATCATACCAATTCAGGGACCTTAGAGCATTTTTGGAGAGTCTCCCTCCCCCTAAGCAAGAAGAAATTTCACTGCTTTTTGATTTGTAGGTGAAGGATGATGATGCTTCCAAGAAACATACTGAAGATGAAAACCTCAAAGCTGATGTCTTAGAGGTAGACAATCTACCAATCATGGAGGGCCAAAAAGAAGAAAGTTCTCATCATTTCTTTGTTAATCCTATGGAAGAATGTATGGAGGTCCTAATTGGCTCAAATTCTCAAGCATGGATCATTTGCAAGAGCCAAATACATTTAAAGTGGTCACCACTGGTGGTGGCCTTGGTTTTGAAGACCCACATCCAAAGTACCCTATGGTTATCTCTGACAAACAGTCAGATTTTCTACCCTTTTTTGTTATTGCTTAACTAGCTGGACTGGCACTATTGTATCATATAAAACAACAGAGATTTCTATGATAGATTAGGATAGGTAGGAATGTCAATAAAGCTCAGCCTGTGAGCATTTCGCTAGTTTTTTTTTTTTGAGTTAAAAACAAAAAAAAATACAAAAACAATAGAAGAAGAGAAAAAGAGGGCAGATATAAAAGAAGAAAGGTACAATCCCATACCAAAAAAGAAAGAAAAATCTGAAAGTGTGCAAGATTAAATGCCACTACTTGAAAGAGCACTACTATTTAGTCATATAGCCTAATCATGACTAGATAGATTTCAATTTACTGCTGATAGGTTAGTGAAGAATATTTGACAAAATGTTTAATCTTGGATTATCAGTAGATTAGAATAGGATAGAAAAACAGAATGGTTCGGACATGCTCAAAATCTGAACCAAAGAATCAAAAGAAAGATGTCTCTAACAAGCTCAAAACCTGAGCCAAAGAAAGGAAAAAGACTGGTTCTAACATGCTGAAAAATTGAACCAAGGTAAAGAAGAAGAAGACAGATCTAAAAATATCAAAATCAGAGCTGAAAGAAATAAGGAAGGACTCTCATTGTTTTCTGATCTTAAGCCTTCCAAGTTTTGTTTTACTTTTCTGCAAATAAAGGTCTATGTGCAGCTTGTTTTTATGCTATAGTCTTACAACAAATTATAAAATTTAATATTGGTTTGGCTTTATTTTCAATTTATGTTTTAGAACATAGAGAATGTAATCTATTAGATAGTTTAATCCTAACATATAGTAGTTAGGTAGAGAAGCTGATCAGTTCAATTGCTTAATCTGAACTCATGGAAGTTATAAGGGTAGATTTAGATTATTTTTTCCTTTTTTCAAAAGAATAAAATGTTGATGTCAAAGGTTTGTAAGTCCAAGTGCACCTTATGAAGAAAAAATGTTAGGAAAGTAGGCTGTGTAGGTAGAATGTTTGGGAGAAATCATCTGGTTATGATAAATACTGATCATCTTTTCAAGCAGCATGATCAAAGAAGGAAAGGCTGTCAAAATGCAAAGCACAGGTCTACATTCCAGAGATTAATATCTGAGGTTCTTGACACCTCCATGGAGTTTCCATCCCCAAGTGGAGCCAATGTTAGCCATCAATAAAATTTTTCACAGCAAATGATGGCTAAATATGTTCTTAAGCCTTCAAGAAGCAATCTTCAAGGAAAACTGCTAGTTCTTGAAGCCTTCTTGGTGTCTTTTATCTTCCAAATCATCTTCATTGTTGTTTCCACAAAATATTTTTCAAAGAAGCCCTGCTGATAGAAAACGATCTATTTCAAAGCCATTTCCCATCATTTTATAAGCCCCATTTCACCTATTTCTTCACTCATTTTCACTTATCCTAACTCATCATCTCATTTCCCTAAAAATCCCCTTTTCTCCCTCATTTACCCTCATTTTCCCATAAAAACCCTTTAAACCTATAAAAACCCCTTTTTATGGTTTAAACTACCCTTTGTTACCCTATCAGAACCTTCAAAAAGGCCTAAAAACCTTCTTTTTGGCCTATTTTTCGATATTTTCTATATAGGCCTTAAGCCCCTGAGGGCTTAAGCCTTCTGCTCCTTTTCCCATGTGACCCAAGCCCCATAACCGAGTGCTAAAGCCCTTGGCCCTTCGTCATTTCCGCTCATGGTCACTTTATCTCTCCGCGGGACCGTCTCCTCCACCTTATCTCCTAAGCTCCTTTCCCTTTATTATTTCCCACAATCCCCATTTTTCCTTCGTAAATCTTCGATGCCTGACCTTTCCCCCCAATCACATGCAGACCATTCATTCTCCCAAATCGACGGCATAGGCTCACTGCGGGGGCACCCGACCAAAGTGGTCTGTACTCCCCAGTGCCCCCGCAGTTGACTCTTTTGACTATGAAAGATCTTAGATCTACGACTGAGATTTACTACGGAGGCACACCTTGAGATTTTCCTCCGTACCTCTATCATCCCCCCGCAACAGATTCACACTGTTGATCTTCAAAGATCCAATGCCCATCGCTCATTCCCTCCTCCCATTGAACCATCCTCCTGACCATCAAACTTATTTATCCCTCTCGGCAGATCAAAACCGTTCATCCCTCTCATCCGACGGCCTTTGTTAAAACCAAATCTCTAACCCCGCCCGATGAGATTTCACCCCGCGACAAGTTTTCTTATGTTAGCACCCGACCCCACCTCATTTTTCCACCGCTCAACTCCCCGCCATCACGCTAATCCTGGACCGTCGATCTGGCTCCCCCAGATATGACAGTCCTTGCACCATTTCGCGCCCGATCTAAAAAAAATCCTCAACGTGAATCTTCCATGCGAAACAGGTGGTTTTTCTCTGGACATGTGTCACCTGAATTGTGGTATCACGTTCGTTCGGGCGAAAACCACAAACTGCTTGACCCCCACGCAAAAACCACTTTTGGTTTCACAAAACCGCCTTTCCCATTTTCGTGCCAGATTCAAAATTCAAACCCTGTTCTTCACAATTATGCCATGGAATCCTCCCTCGATTCATTTTCTTCCGTCCGCACTACCTTTTTGCCCTCACTAAAGCCCTATGTTCATAGTTAAACCCTCAAAACGCAGGATTTATATATAACTGTTTTATTTTTAAATGACAGGTTTTTCAATGGCGTCCAATTATGTACAGGCCCTTCCCATAGCCAATTATAGTGGCTCAGGGGTGAGGGTGACGATCCTCGTGGCCCAAGCAAAGGAAAAAATTGACTAGCAGGGTGTAATCTCAGAGTTCGATCAATGATTCATGGGCATTGATCTATTACGAAACCCTCCAGCACATGAAGAAACCCTTGCAAACAAGAGAACAGAGAGATTAAAGGCTTAATTGAAGAAATCAAAGAAAAGTAGAGATTAGCGTGAATATTATATATAAAGACACGGTTTGAAAACTAAAAATAATTAGAGAGGCCTTAAAGCAATATCAAAGGGCCCAGTCAGAGTTTAAAGGCCTAAACGCACAGATCAGCAGAAGAAGAGTCTCAAATGCACATCTATAGAAGCTATTACTCCACCAAAGGACCAAAATGCCACCTGTGGCCTGCTTTCCTTTCAAAGACACCTTGATAGCCATTCCGCTGACAAACCCTCTTTAAAACTGTCAGAATAGTTATTAAGTAGACACGGGGCTAAAAAACCCAAAAAAATGACAAGTTTTCTTCAGATTCAGCCAAAAGCAACTAAGGGGCACAAATAGTTATTGCTATTGTTTTTAAGCAGAATGGGCATTCAAATAGCTCTTCCCCTCTGTCTTAATTGATATTTATTACCATTTCTGCAGCACTCTTCCTCTTGGCACCTATATGTATTCACAGAAAATTCATTGTAAAGGGTTGGAAAATTGTTAATTGTAGAACTGTTATTGAGTAAGAGTTGCTGAGTAGTTGTAATATAGTAGGTTGGGAAGAGAAGTATTGGACTGTAGAAAGATATTGGAGTTAAAGTATGTAACTGGCCTTGGACATCAAATAGACAAGCAGATTCACTAGATCATGATCTAAATAATTGGTGATGTTATTCTTACTGTAATTGTTATTCTCCTTATGTTTCCACTTTTTTCATATTCTTTGATAAAGAACATAAAGTATAGATGAGGATTTACTTCTAAAAGTACCCTAATTCTTATTGATAAGCTTTATCTTTATGTTTTCTTCTAAATGTGTGTTTGGGAATTGTTAGGGTCCCGTGATTTGGCCGATTGGCTAGCCAAATGACGATGTAACATCAAACCAAGCTTTGGAGCCCAAGGACCTAGCCTTCCTGGGACTCAGAGAGGGCTCTCTCTATAAGTGTAAAAGATGTCGGTGTGTTTACTTGCGATTTCCTGATATTAGGCTAGTTATGAAGTGTGTTTTTGGTTTTTTTAGTTTTTAAGTTTTCGAGGGATAAAATTGATCAAATACATAAACTGGATAACAAGATGTAGATAAATTGGGCTATGGGGTCAAACAGGTCAAGGAAAGCTTATGAGGTGATGATGTAAAGCTGCTGTAGGGCCGATTTGATTCACGATAGAAGGGATCTCTGGGAAAAATGGATTAAATGGACAATAAGTTGGTGAAAGACAAGGGATTTCAAGTGTAATTAGTTAATAGCAGACATGAACATGTAATAGCAAGCCATTAATCATGCTAAGTATAACTATAAGCTAATTAATACATAGAAATCAAACATTCCAGCCATACATAGAGGTATAAGACCCTCTAACTTCGGGAAAAGGCTATCAGACTTTGGGGAAAACACATGAGACAAACTAACAACTCATAAACTATGCCGGAACGCCTAAACATAGTCTCTAAGTCATCGGGCACTTGGACAAATAAGTTTTCATAGTTTTAGGCAAAGGGCTAGATCGGGACTAGGCCTCCTTGGTTCAACAAGATGATCAACAAATCAGTCAAAGAGAAAGTTTTATGGACAGAACTATGGGCAGCTTGTAGGTAGGTAGGGCAAACCATACATCCTACTTAACATACATAGAACTGATGAATAAAACTTAGCAACAATACCTTAGGTTACTAAAGAGCAGCTAAGAATTCTTTAGCATAACTAAGGGAGAAAAAAACATCAAGCTATGAAGATTCATGGATTTTGAGGTGCCTCCATGGGCATATCTCAAAATCAATCTTTACTGATCTATAGCAGCAAGAAATATGAATTATGAGTGAAAACTAGAAGACAAAACACATTAAGAAGCACTATACCATTCTACCATGTCAAGGAATCCATCAACAATCCTTCATCATTCCTCAAAAGCATCCAAGAGGCAGTCCAAAAATCATAACTCAAGTGTATTCTTCAAAGCTCATATGACCAATGTATTAATTTTTCTCTCAAGTTCAGCCTCCGATTTACAATAAGAACCATGGAATAAATAGGCTTGAGGGAGGAAAACCTCATGGAGCAACTAGCTATCCCATTGGCCAAGTCAAAATATCTAAACTTGTCCTTGAGGCTTTGCAAAGCCCAAGGCACAAAATATCCCATAAAATATCTAAAAAACTGCTAAAAACGGAAATTATATTGATTTTACATGATTTTCCCATGATAAAAATAGCTTAACGCACATTTGGGAAAAGCAGATTTTTGGAGTTCAAAAATTACAAAAATACTTCATATTTATGCCTGAAAAAGGTCCCCTGACTTGCTGAAGGCAAATGGCAGCCTTACCGGTGTCGAAATGAGGCTCATGATGGCTCGTTGGAAAGCTCTCTGTGTCTGCTTTCCGACGCAAGTGAAATCACCTCAATCTGATCTCTGAAAGTCCCTCAAAACTGTACCTGTGTGCAAAAACCCAAAAAATAGCAGACTGCTGATATGGCGGGCAGAACGTGCAAAATGAGGTTGTTTTTCGCCAATTTGAGGGGGCGAATGATCTTCAAATGCCCTGAAAATCGCCGGAGAGCTGCTCATGGAATTATGGCATCCATCGGTATCATCCTTCTCCCTTGACAAATCCTCAAACTTAAATGGCGCATTTATGAGTTTTTGACTAAAAACCCAAAAAATGCCAAAAAACAAAAAGTTTCCGAAACAGGCCCAAAATTGGCATGCATGACCCTCAAGGGTCCATAGCAACATGCTCCGAAGCTGAAGCCAAAATATCAAAGGCTGATATGCTTTTTGCTTCCTTCCGTGCTAGGCGCCTCTCCTTCAATTTCTTCAATTTCTCTTGTGCTACCTTTAATTTTCGCCTGGCAAACTGATTTAGCTTCTGAAAGTGAAGAGTCCTCTTTCTCTGTAGCTCAAGATCCCTATTTTCCCTCTCAAGCTTTGTCTCCAAATGCTGGTTAGCTCTCTCTAGCCATGCTTCTTTGTTTTCCTCAATTTCCTGCTCAAGGAGGGCAGTGAGAGGAAAGGCTTCGAAATGAGCTTGTTCTTCTGCTCTCTGTTTCTCCAAGGCTCTTCTAAGCTCGATGGTCCTAGGCCTCTTCCGCCTAGGCTGGTCTTCCTCCTCTTCATCATCAAACTCGCCAATGAGCTCTTCAATTCTTACTTGCGCCTTTTCTGCCTCTTTTTTATACTTGATCGCCCTTGCCTCATGAATGGCTGCATGATACTTCATTTGTTTGTTTTCAACCTCCAAGAAATGGTTGAAATTCCTCGCCCTTTGAAGATCTTCTTGTAACACCTCAATTTTTCCTTCTTTGTGAATGAGGAGGTTTTCAAGGATGCGTGCCTCATTATCACTGTCATCGCTTGGGATAGGGATGACAGCTGATTTACCTCCATGCTTGGCACTTCCTCCAACTGCACTTTTGCCTTTGAAGGCCAATCTAGCGCTCTTTCCTCCTCGGGCAACCAGAAAGTGTCTGAGGGAAATTTCCTCTACTAGGGATAGTTTTGGTCGATCGTTAAGGTGGGTGCCTTTCCGCCTTGTCATTCTTCCTCAATACCGTCCGGCTTGTGGCCTGCACACCTGAATCGCTTTTTCTTGACTTGTCGTCTTTCAATTTCACGTCTGGCCGTCGTCTTCTTCTTGTACCTGCTGCTGTTCATCAACCTGTAGCTGCTGCTGATCTTCAAACTCTAGTTGCTGTTGTTCATCAATCTCCAACTGCTGTTGTCCCTCAATATCTAGCTGCTGCTGTTCACTGCCTTCTTCTTCTCCTTGTGGTTCACTGCCCTCTCCTTCTCCCTGTTGACTTGGCTGCCCAGTGGTCATCTTGAGTTTTTTAGGGGTAGGCCTACTAGACAAAGGCACTGGGCGATGGACAGGCTGAGTAGGAGACACATGAACAGGAGGGACAGTGGCGAAATCTGCATGGCTAATGAATGAATCTCATGAAACCCCTTTCTTCTCCAGCTGGTGTAAGAAGATAATCTTGATCAAGGAATGATGAAAGAGAGAAGGGATTTGCTGAGGTGGAGCCTTCTTTTGGACAGTAGAAGCCATTTTCTCTATGCTTTTGGACAAAAAGTATGCAAGGTTTAGTTGCCTGCTTCTGGTAAAATGCATCAACAAGCGGACATGATAGGCATAAATTCGGTTAAACCTCCCTTCACAAGTGAAATATCTCATTATGGCTTTCATCAGCGGAGCATAACTATCAAGAAGATAGGAAAAAGGGAAAATAGCAGTGATGGTTTCCCTATGTTCAGGCTTGATGAAAGGTTTATAATCCTCTAGATCAAGATGAGCTTGTTTAAACCACTTTTCACCATGATACGAGATCTTGGTAGCCTTGGATACATACCTTGGAGAAATTTTGAAATCAAGACCCGCCAATTGGAAGTGTTTGTCCTTGAATCTCAAAGCGCACAAATGTGTTAGTGGCGAAAAACTCTTGACTTCTTCTATCCTCTGGCAGAAATCAAGACAGCCTACTTCATGGAAATTGAAAAGCACCGATGGGTGAGCATTGATTTCTTCTATGGAGATAGGCTCATATCTCTTATGTGGACCGCTCTTGTGATCTCGTTTTGGAGGCATTTTGACTTTGACCAAACTTTGGAAAAGGCAAACTGTCTTTACTGTATGAACAATGCCCTGCTGGATTGAAACTGGCCACTATACTGTTTGGACAGATATGGACACTGTGGATTTGAATAAAATGCAACAATGTTTCTTTGAATAAGCCACCTCTGCACTTCTTAAAAACAGTCCTTCAACTCTGGATGCACTTCAGCCATGTAAAATTCTCAATAGGAAACCATCAATAAAGATGAGACAATATGCTGTATAAATTTCCTGTATGTAGTGTTAAGCAATCATTCCTCCTGGTGAGTTTGTTAGAGATCAACCAACCCTTGCATTTTGCATCTATAAGACCAATCTTTAATATTAAAACCCTGCTCTTTAGAAATGGTCTTCCTCTTGAAAAATATCAAAATCAACAGCTCTTCAAAATGATACAATGTAGTGAAAAGAAAAAACAGACCTAGGTTGGGTGTAAAAACAGTGCACAGTGGTTTAGGAAACACACTCTTTGTTTGTGAGTTTTAAGAGATCCACCAACACATCTATACCTCTGCCTCCAATGTTTAAATTCCCAACTATGCCTTGCTCAGAAGTGCTGCTGTCACTGGAAACCTCGCCAACAAATCTTCGTAATGATACAATATAGAAAAGAGGAAGAGGCATTTCCAGGTCACCATAAAAATCGTTCTGCACGTTGCTTAGAAAACCACCTCTTTACTTGTGAATCTCAAAGGTTAACACTACACCTGTACCTCTGTCTCAATGTTAAATGCAATCACCAACAACTCTGCTTTTTAGAAAGTGGCCCTTTTCATTTGTGAAGTTTTTAAGAAATCAAACACCACTTGTACCGCTCCAAAGTAACCCATCAACGAACTCCTCGCTCTTCCAAGCATCGTTCATCCTTAGAATTTCTCTCGTCATCAATTTTCGCATGAAATAACAGAAGAAAAGGCGTACTATATGAGGCAAGTCGTATGTATGCCAAAGCTTCGCTTGGTGATTTTTGGAAAGTTTGAGCAACACATCTTGTGTCTTGGATCAACATTACATTTTCCAATTATTCCAAATATGCCTTGACTATGTATACCAACAGCCAATCATCTTTCGTGTGTGAAAACAACTGTTTGTGCAATTTTAAAAATCACTTGGTATAATCTTGAGCCAAGATGACAGACCCTTTAAAAAACCACAGAGCTTTGGGAAGAGGGTTATGTGAGTTTTCTTTTTCAAAACAGTCAAGGGCCCCTCATACACGCAGCCCTAGATTTTGGAAGGGGAAAACCTTTGTTACACCTGACAGACCTAAGCCCTATCTCTATGACAAAATCTTCTTTTCTGCTTGAACAATAACCCCTACAGCTTTACATTTCAAAACCTTACACAGCAAAAACACTGTTCTTCCTTTCTATTTTAGCTATGGGGACAAGGTTTTGAAAGGTCTTGTATGCTGGGGTGTGAACAATTTGTAGTGGTTTCAACACTCGCTTCCCTCCATAGGCCTCCTCTGAAATTGATGTGGAAAACCTTTGGAAGAAAACTTGAGTAGCACCGGGATCTTCAGAAGCTGCGCGGCACTCTTTGCAGTCAGCACGTCGCGCAAAAATCACCGTGGGTGGCCTGTCGGGTCGACCAGTCGGGTGGTCGGGCGGCCTTGTACAGGCGCGTCGCGCCAACGTACAGGCACGTCGCGCCGACAAAGGGCCCTGTGTAAATTTCCGCCCAGGCACGTCGCGCAGTGCAAAAAAGGTGCAGACTGTGTTATTTCGACCAGAAACGCCTTGTTTTGGTGCTAGGGAGGCACGGGGTCTGGTTTCAGCTTTGAAATTGACAATATTTCCCTCACCTTATTCTTTTATATCAATTCGAAACAAGTCTTAACGGTCTTAAACTTTGGAAATGAATGTTGGCTTTTGACTCTGTTTTGTTTTTTAAAACAGTGGGCTTGTTATTTTAATATATAAACCCGAACATTGGCTCCCACCCCAAGCTTTTAAACCTAAACAACTCAACAAATTCTTCATCACCTCTGCCACTGCGTTATAAAACTGCCAATGAACCTGCCTGAAGGTACATTACTCATGATATATCTGTCTCTTGAATGGTGAGAGAGATGCATTTGCCCCAAACTCAAAAACTGACAATTTACCAAACTACCTCTTTGTCTATTTATAGCATTGTATACCTGTTCATCATGCATTCTATAGCTCAACTTTGGCCACTGTTTTACCTTCTTAGTGATTTTTATCAAGGAAGGACCATTCATAATGCACCAGAAATATTTGAAAACTTTGAACACCATTTCTTGAAAAGTGCTTCTTTGGACCTTTGGCATGTGATATTGTTTTGTTGCTTGAACCTTTCCCTCAAGGAAAATGCCTTCTTTTTGGCATCAATGGCATACATATATTCAATATTTTCTCTTTTCTACTGCAGGTACAGTCTGACAGATAGCTCTTTGAAGAGGGAAATCAATACCTTTGCATCATAAACAGTAACACTTACCTGTGCAATGACTCCTATTCAGTTTTTGGTATCCTTCCACTGCTTTCTTATATCAATCAGTTTCAGCAACCTGTAATAGCTTTGGCCATCTGCTCATACATGGAGGAGGCTCTTCATCAGGTAAGGTATCTGAAGGCTTTTTGACCACTATGTTTGACACAGCCTTTCTCTGAATGTGATGGTAAGTAAACCACTTGAAAAACATCAATCTTAGCATCTTTACTAGCAAGCATCACTGTATTTCAGAAGAAGCCCTAGCCACAGTGACACTGTTCCTCTGTACTGCTCTAAGGGTGACTAAAATATCATCATGTGTTTTGGTCATCTCATGACAAACCATTTGAAGGATAATCTCTGTAATTATGGAGGTCAGTGTCTTATGAGAAAACAAGAACTTTCCTTCTGCTTGGGTAATGGCATTTGTTGTCAGCATCTGTTCTATTTGATCTTGTGGATAAGCAGGGTACTTATGATTGGAATTTTCACCAATGACATGCCTTTCTTCATTTCAAAAATTCACATGATTTGAAAGCTTCAGATGACCTCCTTTATCAGACCAGACTCTTTTTCTTAGCATATTCCAAACTCTGTTCCTGTTATGACCATCACTCAAATTCATAAAACCTGGAGATATTATTTCACTGTTCAATACAAAGCAAACCTCGACCTTTGCAATCTTCCAAGTCAATATTGGCCAGCGCCCTCTGCTTGTGGATGAAGGAGGCACCCTAACCCTCTGCTTGTAAATGAAGGAGGCCCGTCTTGAAAACCAAACTCGCTTACGAGACAAATGGTGTCCTTTTCATCGTGATTTTCATGCCGGAAAGAGCCGATAAAGTCCGCATGAGTAGCTGTTTTTGCGTACATATCTCGTTTTCGTTGCTACTTAGAAGAAGCACCCTTCAATCGTAAACTCAACATATTTACTCCATGAGACGTGAACATATTTCCGCCTTTGTAGAACCATATAACACTGTGAAAAACTTAATAGTCAGCTTGAGATTGGGTTTTATGCAGTGCTGAGATCTAGGGGGTGTGAGTGGCGCGACTTAGGGTTGTTTGTCAATTTCATTTGCAAAGTAAGAGGTCAGTCATGGTAGGCCTGTTGCAGATGGAGGCTTTTTGGCTTTTTGGTGATTGCCAAGGGTGAAATGTCTTAAAGCGCCACTTCCTAACATAGGGGAGACTTTTGAAATAGATGTGACGGTTCTTTAAAGTCACGGCGTACCAATAAGGTCAAGCTAGAGAGATTGGGACCATGAGGTTTTGACTCTCGCTGGCAGACCGACAGGTAGAAGGGAAAAGTTTAGGATATTTTACGACATATTGACACAAGGAAATCGCTTTCTAGAAAACTCAAATGTAGATATAGTCATCACTAACATGTAAAAAACATTGATAATAACAAAGTGCTCCATTTCTAGAGGAAGTGTAGCCTCTCACGTATAAACCAATTCGGTATCTTGCTTATGAAGACCAGTTGCCTTATCCATTGGCGCAAAATTTACCCTTCTCTTGATGTTATTTCTGAAAAATGACAGCATGGTTAACATCAACGATACTTCTACCTACCCCACTATCTTTCCTAACATTTTTTCTTCTCTTTGGCGCATTTGAACTAGCAGCCTTTTGACAATGCATATTTTTCTTTTTGCAAAATGAACCTATCTACTTCTACTCTTATATCTGCCGGGAGTTCAGATTAAGCTGATGAACTCCTTCATTTCTCTACCTATGCTAGATCAACTGTCAAGATTAAGCAGTTTGACAGGATTTCATTCTCTAATCTACAACATGAAATTGAAAAATGATCAAATCAGGATTAGGCAGTCTGATTTGTCATGCGTTTGCGGCATAAAAGACAAGCTGCACACAAATGTTATTCTACAATAAAAGGAAACTAGACAAGCGGGGCTAAGATGTACAATGTGTTTTTCATCCCTCGCTTCTCTCTTTGGTTCTGTTTTAGGCATGTGGAACCAGAATCTCTCCCTAATCTAAGCTCTGTGATAAGTCAATCTTACACAATGTTGACTATCTTGGCACTCACTAACTTATCAACAAATAAATTTAAACATGCTCAGCTATGATTAGGCTAGATAGCTGAACAAGACATTGGAGCACTAGTAGCGGCATTTAGACTTGCTCGCTTTCCGAAAGACTATTTTTTGGAACATGGGGCCTTTGTTCTATCTTCACTTACCCTCTTTTCTGCTTTTTACTGTTTTTGACTTTCCTATCTTTTACCGTTTTTTTACTTTTCTATTTTTTCAATATTTCAAACAATGGTATGTACAATGACTGAAAGTGTTTCAAACTCAAAAATCTTGGAAATGACGGAATTTCAGCATCTTATCCTCGTAAGGGTCTCCTCTCACCCTTGGCCCACTTAACTCTTGAAAAGAAAAATTTGGGAAATTTTCTCTCTCTAACATAACATAGGGATTCATGCAAGAATCTCTAAACAGTCCGGTATCCTCCCTTTGTACCTCTCTGAATATCTGATTTCCACTCCTTTCCTTACTGTATGCTTTCTTTAGGTAATGTATGTACTCTTGGTAATTCTTGAAATAGATAGTGACATCATCAAGGTATGCAAAAACACAGAAATTTAAAACTGGGAACATGGCCTTTACGAACAGATTTTTGATATTGGGTGGTTTTGCAATTTTGAACTTGAAATCAGATCTACCACCCGCAAACTGGAAAAAATATTTAAGTTGTCTACTTTGCAAAGGAATCTTATGATTATGACCTGAAACATGATCTTGCAAGAACACATGATTAAAAGCACTTTTAATTGGTGAATCATGATCTTGGGTAGAAAAAACATGATTTTTGTTATATGGAGATGCAGTATTATTTCTAAAATCAAAGCAGATTCTATGGCCACTAGTTTTATCTTTGATCATTTCAGTTTGTTTTAGTTTGTTGTGTTTGCTTTTGTTAAAGTTGTTCTTTGAGGAAAAGGTAGTGACACAATGTTTTCCCTTGTTTTTTCTGTAGAAATTAGTATTTTGCATGAGATTCCTGATTTTAGCATTTCTAAGTTCTTCATGAAAGGACAAAATATGAGCCAATTTCAGTAGTTCAGGTATGCTGGGATTATAACTGTCATCCTTGCTCATAGGAAATTCATCTGGCATTTTCTCAAAATGTTGAGCTACTGAGGTTATGGTCAAAGTCTCATTTGCAGTGGGAGAGTCACATGAGGGTAAATCTTTGAGGTATGGTAGAAACATTAAACTCCCTCGCTCCCGGGTTCCAAATAGGTTTATGATGTGTAGGTCTTCTAAAGCTTTTACCCGAAAGAAATTTCCACAAGTTACTGCTGGTATTTGACTAAAGCTAGAGCAATTTGATTGATAGTACATGAGGGTTTGTGCTTCTTGCTCTAATCCTACTTTGGAGAGGGGAAACTTACTTTCCTCAAAACACAACTGTTCATGATCATGGTAGTGTTGAGTGTCCAGTTCATCATAAGGCACTAGGGACAATTGATGTGGTGAATCTAAGTCTATATCAGTTTCTTCCGACTCTTCCTCCGTGTTTACATCAATATGCATAATGAAAGAGTTTAAGTCGGACCGCAAAGAACACATTGGAATGTTATCTGGCCTATCTTGACTGCTAATCATGTATTTCATGTGTGATTCGCGGTACAGTATTCTGGTCTGACCAAACACAGGAATGGTGGCATATGACATGTCTAGTTGGATATTCCCTTGGAGTTTGGCTCCCCAAGATCTGGAGAGAAGCATCCCGTACTTGGGAGGAATATCTGCCACTACTATATCCATGATTAAATGTTTGGCGGGTATTTGGGCCAGACTAAAACAAAGGTCTTTGAGCAAACCCAGGCATTGGACTCTGCTTGAGTCAAATGAGTACAAGTCTTTGTATGGTCTTGTGATTTCCAAACCTAATCTTTCCATTACTACCTTTGGCATAAGATTATGCGAGGCGCCAGAGTCTAGCATGGCATTGTGGAGGATTTGGTCGTGGATGTTTAGGCTAATGTAGAATGGAAGGGTAGCTCCCTCTTGGAAATTTCCCTCTACCTTTGGACCAAACAATACTTCAGGAATGTCATCAGTGAGATTAACAGTGTTTGCATCATTTCCTAGATTTAAGACTTTTAGTACTTGGGATTTATAAGAGTTTTGGGCAATGAGTTCAGTAAGAGGCATGGTGATTTTGATCTTAGCGATTTCACCTTCAAAGCTAAAAGGCACTTGGAGTTTAGATATGTTTGTTTCAGCTTTTTCAGCTAAGACCTTGTCTATGTTCTGAGTTTGTTGACCTTGTTTAGGGGTTTTGTTTGCCATAGTTGTTTTGGTGACCTTTGTAGAAGTATCGGGAGTATCTGAGAGAGGACTAGTTTGGGTAACTTTAGCTTGGCTTTGGTCAGTCTTTTCAACCTTGATTTTGTCACTGCTTGATGCTTTTTTGAGGATGGTATCTGGAGCTTTAGCAGTATCAGAGTTACCTTTCTTGACATTATCTTGGTTTATTTTGCTTCTAAGGTCATATTGCCTGTGGGCTTCTACAATAGCATTTTGAAACTCTATGGCAGGGTCATCAAGATCTTCATAATTGGTCTCATCTTGATCAGGCGAAAATAAGGCTTGTTCTTCTTCGGTGAGGTACACCTCACTCTCATTGTCAGACCCTATGAGGTTTAAATGATGTTCATCAAGAGGTTCTGAGTCCCTATCATCTTCTTCCACATAGTTTTCATTGAATGGTGGCCTAATCTGTTGGTCATTATCCCTTGGTCTGTTTTGGGGCTGCTCCCTCCTAAAGTTTTGGTTTCGGTTTCTGATTGGAGGGTTTGGTTGGCTGTCCCTAACAGGAGCTTTTTCATTGATTTTTTCCCACATTTTAGCCATGGATTTGACTAAGTCATCTATTCGGGGATCTAGGGAAGGTGATGAAGTGGAGACCTCATCTCTATATGTGACTTTTCTTTCTGATCTAGTTCTAGCTCTTTTTTCAGCTAAGTTAGCATCTGCTTTTATAGCTATTTGTTGCATTTCCTCCAAGGTAGGGGGATCCTTATCTCTCAGATGATATGTCATGTCCGGATCAAAACCCTCAGGAAATTTTGCCAAAGCTAAACCAAGTGGAGGTTTAAAATGAGGTGGAAGGGAGTTATATACACTGTTGAATCTAGTGCAGTAAGCTTGGACACTTTCCCCATTTTCCCATTTTAGGCTGTTATATTCTGACAGGATTTGAATGGGGTTTCTTCGGATTTCCCACCTATTTCTGAAGACTTGATGTAGTGCGGGGATATCATGGATGCTGTTTGGAGCTAGGCTTTTGAACCATGCTTTAGGTTCACCACCAAGACTTTGAGAAAATATTCTCATTCTGACAGTCTCGTCTTGTACCTCTAGGTATTCATAAGCATCAGTCATTCTACTTATATGCTGTTGAGGTGTGGTGGTGTCTTCTCCAGTAAAGTGTGGGATTTTGTCTTGATATTTGTTTGGGAGAGGAGCTAAAGGCGGTGGCAACACCAAAGGTGCGTACCAGGCTGCCATGACTGGAGCTAATGGATGATGTGCAAGATGAGGACTAGTAGGCTGAAATGAAGTGGTATGAACAGTGGTGGTTTGACCAGGTGTGGCGGATGAACTTGGACTAGTGATCTGGTTTTGAGCAGACCTGGGATGATAGGAGCCAAACTGATAGAGAAGCTGGAAATCAGGAGGAGTGGTGGGTGAAGTTTCTCTAATAGTACTTTGTGGTGGATCTAGGGGTCCAAGATCGTCAAAGTTTATCTTACTATATGATTTTCTTCTGGGAAGAGTTTGTGATGACTCTAATTCAAAAGGTGAATCTAGTAGGATAGTGCAATGTTTAGGTACAGATCTTGTTCTACGGGTGAATCTACCAGAAGCTAGATGATCAGTTTCGGAAGCTTGCCACAGAATCTTCTCTGGGTCATCTACTATGATAGGGGGATTTGGATCTGGATGAGCTCTGGTATTGATTCTTCGTGAAGCCAGATTTTAGATCCAGAGTTTAAAGAGAATGGTATTTGGGAATGTTCTGGATGGGTGATTTTTCTAAGGTTCTACTAAGGCGAAGGATGGTCAAAATAAAAGGGATGGATTAGTGGAGTCGCCAGGTGGAACTGGGTTGCTGTTGTGAAGATAGCTATGGTCCACCACCAGTAACTAATCTGAGAATGTTTTTGGATTTTCTGAGTTTTATGTGCAGTCTATGGTTTAAAGTATCCTAGACTTGTTTCAACACTTTGCTAGGGTGATGAGAACAAAAGAGTTTACTCTAAAAATGAGTCTATGGACTGCTTGCTTGTTTATGGTACCTAAAGGACCAAAGAGTCTATAAGAGTTTGCTGGACTATTATGTACTCAGTGTCTTACCATCTCCCACTATGTTAGTGAGTGATGGGAAAGGTTTATCGGATAATAGCCTAGAGTTTTGAAAAGTAGTAAGGCTTACTAGAAGTTTAGTGGAGTCGCCAGGTGGATTGTCAGTTGTTTGAGATAAACTTGTATGGTCCACCACCAGTAATGTCAAAAACCAATCTAAGGGAGTTTTTTGTGGTTTTTTCTGAGTTTTATGTGCAGCCTAGGATGTAAGAGTGTTATAAACCTGATTCATCACTTTGCTAAGATGGTGAAACAGAGAGTTTACACTAAATGATTCTAAAGGCTGATGGTTCAAGTTTAAAATTTGAAGGACTAAGGAGTCTATAAAAGTTTGCTAGACTATCATGAACTCAATAGGTCCCACCGTGATCGCCATTATGTTAGGGTGGCGATGAGGTGGCAAAATCAGATGGTATTCTAAAATTTAGCAAGGTAGTAAGGCCTACTAGAGGCTAGTGGAGTCGCCAGGTGGATTTTTAGTTGTTTTGAGGTATATTTGTATGGTCCACCACCAATACTATCAAAAACCAATCTAAGGGAGTTTTTTGTGGTTTTTTCTGAGTTTTATGTAGTCCTGAGGTTTGGAAGAATTTCCTATAACTGACTCATCATTTTGCTAGGATGGTGAGACAACTAGATTCTACTCTTCTAAGTTTGACTGAGATTTTGAGAGTTCCTAAGGGATACCTAGGAAGTTTTGACTCAAAGTCCCACCGTGATCGCCATTATGTTAGGGTCCCATGATTTGGCCGATTGGCTAGCCAAATGACGATGTAACATCAAACCAAGCTTTGGAGCCCAAGGACCTAGCCTTCCTGGACTCAGAGAGGGCTCTCTCTATATGTGTAAAAGATGTCGGTATGTTTACTTGCGATGTTCTGATATTAGGCTAGTTATGAAGTGTGTTTTTGGTTTTTTAGTTTTTAAGTTTGTGAGGGATGAAACTGATCAAATACATAAACTGGATAACAAGATGTAGATAAATTGGGCTATGGGGTCAAACAGGTCAAGGAAGCTTATGAGGTGATGATGTAAAGCTGCTGTAGGGCCGATTTGATTCATGATAGAAGGGATCTCTGGGAAAAATGGATTCAATGGACAACAAGTTGGTGAAAGACAAGGGATTTCAAGTGTAACTAGTTAATAGCAGACATGAACATGTAATAGCAAGCCATTAATCATGCTAAGTATAACTATAAGCTAATTAATACATAGAAATCAAACATTCCAGCCATACATAGAGGTATAAGGCCCTCTAACTTCGGGAAATAGCTATCAGACTTTGGGGAAAACACATGAGACAAAATAACAACTCATAAACTATGCCAGAACGTCTAAAAATAGTCTCTAAGTCATTGGGCACTTGGACAAATAAGTTTTCATAGTTTTAGGCAAAGGGCTAGATCGGGACTAGGCCTCCTTGGTTCAACAAAATGATCAACAAATCAGTCAAAGAGAAAGTTTTATGGACAGAACTATGGGCAGCTGATAGGCAGGTAGGGCAAACCATACATTCTACTCAACATACATGGAACTGATGAATAAAACTTAGCAACAACACCTTAGGTTACTAAAGAGCAGCTAAGAATTCTTTAGCATAACTAAGGGAGAAGAAAACATCAAGCTATGAAGATTCAGGGATTTTGAGGTGCCCCCATGGGCATATCTCAAAATCAATCTTTACTGATCTATAGCAGTAAGAAATATGAATTATGAGTGAAAACTAGAAGACAAAACACATTAAGAAGCACTATACCATTCTACCATGTCAAGGAATCCATCAACAATCCTTCATCATTCCTCAAAAGCATCCAAGAGGCAGTCCAAAAATCATAACTCAAGTGTATTCTTCAAAGCTCATATGACCAATGTATTAATTTTTCTCTCAAGTTCAGCCTCCGATTTACAATAAGAACCATGGAATAAATAGGCTTGAGGGAGGAAAACCTCATGGAGCAACTAGCTATCCCATTGGCCAAGTCAAAATATCTAAACTTGTCCTTGAGGCTTTGCAAAGCCCAAGGCACAAAATATCCCATAAAATATCTAAAAAACTGCTAAAAATGGAAATTATATTGACTTTACATGATTTCCCCATGATAAAAATAGCTTAACGCACATTTGGGAAAAACAGATTTTTGGAGTTCAAAAATTACAAAAATACTTCATATTTATGCCTGAAAAAGGTCCCCTGACTTGCTGAAGGCAAATGGCAGCCTTCCCGGTGTCGAAATGAGGCTCATGATGGCTCGTTGGAAAGCTCTCTGTGTCTGATTTCCGACGCAAGTGAAATCACCTCAATCTGATCTCTGAAAGTCCCTCAAAACTGTACCTGTGTGCAAAAACCCAGAAAATAGCAGACTGCTGATATGGCGGGCAGAATGTGCAAAATGAGGCTGTTTTTCGTCAATTTGAGGGGGCGAATGATCTTCAAATGCCCTGAAAATCGCTGGAGACCTGCTCATGGAATTATGGCATCCATCGGTATCATCCTCCTCCCTTGACAACTCATCAAACTGAAATGGCGAATTTATGAGTTTTTGGCCAAAAACCCAAAAAATGCCAAAAAAAAAACAGTTGCCGAAACAAGCCCAAAATTGGCATGCATGACCCTCAAGGGTCCATAGAAACATGCTCCGAAGATGAGGCCAAAATATCAAGGGCTGATATGCTTTTCCCTTCCTTCCGTGCTAGGCGCTTCTCCTTCAACTTCTTCAATTTCTCTTGTGCTACCTTTAATTTTCGCCTGGCAAACTGATTTAGCTTCTGAAAGTGAAGAGTCCTCTTTCTTTGTAGCTCAAGATCCCTGTTCGCCTTCTCAAGCTTTGTTTCCAAATGCTGGTTAGCCCTCTCAAGCCATGCTTCTTTTTTTTCCTCAATTTCCTGCTCAAGGAGGGCAGTGAGAGGAAAGGCTTCGAAATGAGCTTGTTCTTCTGCTCTCTGCTTCTCCAAGGCTCTTCTAAGCCCGATGGTCCTAGGCCTCTTCCGCCTAGGCTGGTCTTCCTCCTCTTCATCATCAAACTCGCCAATGAGCTCTTCAATTCTTACTTGCGCCTTTTCTGCCTCTTTCTTATACTTGACTGCCCTTGCTTCATGGATGGCTGCATGAAACTTCATTTGTTTGTTTTCAACCTCCAAGAAATGGTTGAAATTCCTCGCCCTTTGAAGGTCTTCTTGTAACACCTCAATTTTCCCTTCTTTGTGAATGAGGAGGTTTTCAAGGATGCGGGCCTCGTTATCACTGTCATCGCTTGGGATAGGGATGACAGCTGATTTACCTCCATGCTTGGCACTTTCCCCAACTATGCTTTTGCCTTTGAAAGCTAATCTGGCGCTTTTTCTCCTTGGCAAGCTAGAAGTGGTCCTTTTGGTCAATTTCCTCTTTTTAGGAACAGCTTTGGTCACTGTCAAGGAGGCAGCTTCAGCTTGCTGTCCTTCCTCAACATCCTGTCCAGTTTGTGGCTCAAAAGGCGCTTCAATTGTTTGCTCAACTTGCTGCTCTTCAATTTCTGTCTGCTGCTGTCCCTCTTCTTGTACCTGCTGCTGTTCATCAACCTGTAGCTGCTGCTGATCTTCAAACTCTAGTTGCTGCTGTTCATCAATCTCCAACTGCTGTTGTCCCTCAATATCTAGCTGCTGCTGTTCACTGCCTTCTTTTTCTTCCTGTGGTTCACTGCCCTCTCCTTCTCCCTGTTGACTTGGCTGCCCAGTGGTCATCTTGAGTTTTTTAGGCGTAGGCCTACTAGACAAAGGCACTGGGTGATGGACAGGCCGAGTAGGAGACACATGAACAGGAGGGACAGTGGCGAAATTTGCATGGCTAATGAATGAATCCCATGAAACCCCTTTTTTCTCCAGCTGGTGTAAGAAGATAATCTTGATCAGGGAATGATGAAAGAGAGAAGGGATTTGCTGAGGTGGAGCTTTCTTTTGGATAGTAGAAGCCATTTTCTCTATGCTTTTGGACAAAAAGTATGGAAGGTTTAGCTGCCTGCTTCTGGTAAAATGCATCAACAAGCGGACATGATAGGCATAAATTCGGTTAAACCTCCCTTCACAAGTGAAATATCTCATTATGGCTTTCATCAGCGGAGCATAACTGTCAAGAAGATAGGAAAAAGGAAAAATAGCAGTGATGGTTTCCCTATGTTCAGGCTTGATAAAAGGTTTATAATCTTCTAGATCAAGATGAGCTTGTTTAAACCACTTTTCACCATGATACGGGATCTTGGTAGCCTTGGATACATACCTTGGGGAGATTTTGAAATCAAGACCCGCCAACTGGAAGTGTTTGTCCTTGAATCTCAAAGCGCACAAATGTGTAAGTGGCGAAAAACTCTTGACTTCTTCTATTCTCTGGCAGAAATCAAGATAGCCTACTTCATGGAAATTAAAAAGCACTGATGGGTGAGCATTGATTTCTTCTATGGAGATAGGCTCATATCTCTTATGTGGACCGCTCCTGTGATCTTGCTTTGGAGGCATTCTGACTTGAACAAGATTTGGAAGAGGCAAACTACCTTTACTGTATGAAAAATGCTCTGCTGGATTGAAACTGGCCACTAGACTGTTTGGACAGATATGGACACTGTGGTTTGGATAAAATGCAACAATGTTTCTTTGAATAAACCACCTCTGCACTTCTTAAAAACAGCCCTCCAACTCTGGATGCACTTCAGCCAGGCAAAATTTTTAACATGGTACCATGTGTAAAGATGAGACAAACTCCCGTGTCAATTTCCTGTATATAGTGTTAAGCAATCTTTCCTCCTGGTGAGTTTGTTAGAGATCAACCAACCCTTGCATTTTGCATCTATAAGACCAATCTTCAATATTAAAACCCTGCTCCTTAGAAATGGTCTTCCTCTTGAAAAATATCAAAATCAACAGCTCTTCAAAATGATATAATGTAGTGAAAAGAAAAAACAGACCTAGGTTGGGTGTAAAATTAGTGCACAGTGGTTCAGGAAACACACTCTTTGCTTGTGAGTTTAAGAGATCCACCAACACATCTATACCTCTGCCTCCAATGTTTAACTTCCCATCAACAAACTCTGCCCTTTAATGTGCTGTCACCTTTGGAAACTCTCTGTCAACAAATCTTCAGAATGATACAATATAGTGCAAGGAAAAGGCAGACCTAGGTTAGGTGTAAAATCAATGCATAGTGCTTTAGGAAAACCACCTCTTTACTTGTGAATTTCAAAGGTCAACACTACACCTGTACCTTTGTCTCAATGTTAAATGCAATCACCAACAACTCTGCCCTTTAGAAAGTGGCCCTTTTCATTTGTGAAGTTTTAAGAAATCAAACACCACTTTTGTACCTCTGCCTCCAAAGTTAGAATCCCATCAATGAACTCTGCCCTTCAGTGTACTGTTCATCCTTAGAATCTCTCTGTCAATCAATTTTCAGTATGAAATAATGTAGTGAAGAAAAAGGGGCAGACTATATGAGGCAGGCTGTATGTAATGCCAAAGTTTCCCTGCTTGGTGATCTTTGAAAGTTTGAGCAACACATCTTGTGTCTTGGATCAACATTACATTTTCCAATTATTCCAAATATACCTTGACTAAGTATACCAACAGCCAATCAGCTTTCATGTGTGAAAACAACTGTTTGTGCAATTTAAAAAATCACTTGGTATAATCTTGAGCCAAGATGACAGACCCTTTAAAAAAAACCACAGAGCTTTGGGCAGAGGGTTATGTGAGTTTTCTTTTTCAAAACAGTCAAGGGCCCCTCATACACGCAGCCCTAGATTTTGGAAGGGGAAAACCTTTGTTACATCTGACAGACCTAAGCCCTGTCTCTATGACAAAATCTTCTTTTCTGCTTGAACAATAACCCCTACAGCTTTACATTTCAAAACCTTACACAGCAAAAACACTGTTCTTCCTTTCTATTTTAGCTATGGGGACAAGGTTTTGAAAGGTCTTGTATGCTGGGGTGTGAACAATTTGCAGTGGTTTCAACACTCGCTTCCCTCCATAGGCCTCCTTAACAATACATCTATCTTTTTAGCATAGTTGCAAATCAAGGAATACATAGTTCAATTTTGGTATTCGAGATTTTCAAGGGCGGAGTTTGAAATACCTCTTGAAATTGATGGGAAAACCTTTGGAAGAAAACTTGAGTAGCACCGGGATCTTCAGAAGTTGCGCGGCACTATTTGCAGTCAGCACGTCACGCAAAAATCACCGTGGGTGGCCTGTCGGGTCGACCAGTCGGGTGGTCGGGCGGCCTTGTACAGGCGCGTCGCGCCAACGTACAGGCACGTCGCGCCGACAAAGGGCCCTGTGTAAATTTCCGCCCAGGCACGTCGCGCAGAAACCCAGGCACGTCGCCCAGTGCAAAAAAGGTGCAGACTGTGTGATTTCGTCCAGAAACGCCTTGTTTTGGTGCTAGGGAGGCACGGGGTCTGGTTTCAACTTTGAAATTGACAATATTTCCCTCACCTTATTCTTTTATATCAATTCGAAACAAGTCTTAACGGTCTTAAACTTTGGAAAATGAATGTTGGCTTTTGACTCTGTTTTGTTTTTAAAACAGTGGGCTTGTTATTTTAATATATAAACCCGAACATTGGCTCCCACCCCGAGCTTTTAAACCTAAACAACTCAACAAATTCTTCATCACCTCTGCCACTGCGTTATAAAACTGCCAATGAACCTGCCTGAAGGTACATTACTCATGATATATTTGTCTCTTGAATGGTGAGAGAGATGCATTTGCCCCAAACTCAAAAACTGACAATTTACCAAACTACCTCTTTGTCTATTTATAGCATTGTATACCTGTTCATCATGCATTCTATAGCTCAACTTTGGCCACTGTTTTACCTTCTTAGTGATTTTTATCAAGGAAGGACCATTCATAATGCGCCAGAAATATTTGAAAACTTTGAACACCATTTCTTGAAAAGTGCTTCTTTGGACCTTTGGCATGTGATATTATTTTGTTTCTTGACCCTTTCCCTCAAGAAAAATGCCTTCTTTTTGGCATCAATGGCATACATATATTCAATATTTTCTCTTTTCTACTACAGGTACAGTCTGACAGATAGCTCTTTGAAGAGGGAAATCAATACCTTTGCATCATAAATAGTAACACTTACCTGTGTAATGACCTTTATTCAATTTCTTTGTGTCCTTTCTCTGCACTTTTTAGACCCATCAGTTTTCAACAACCTGCAATGGCTTTGGCCATCTGCTCATACATGGAGGAGGCTCTTCATCAGTTAAGGTATCTGAAGGCTTTTTGACCACTATGTTTGACACAGCCTTTCTCTGAATGTGATGGTAAGTAAACCACTTGAAAAACATCAATCTTAGCATCTTTACTTGCAAGCATCACTGTATTTCAGAAGAAGCCCTAGCTACAGTGACATTGTTCCTCTGTACTGCTCTAAAGGTGACTAGAATATCATTATTTGTTTTGGTCATCTCATGACAAACTATTTGAAGGATAGTCTTTGTAATTATGGAGGTCAGTTTCTTTTGAGAAAACAAGAACTTTCCTTCTGCCTGTGAAATGGCATTGGTTAACATCTGTTCTATTTGATCTTGTGGATAAGCAGGGTACTTATGATTGGAATTTTTACCAATGACCTGCCTTTCTTCATTTCAACAATTCCCAAGATTTGAAAGCTTCAGATGACCTCCTTTATCAGACCAGACTCTTTTTCCTAGCATATTTCAAACTCTGTTCCTGTTATGACCATCACTCAAATTCATAAAACCTGGACATATGTTTCACTGTTCAATACAAAGCAAACCTGGACCTTTGCAATCTTCCAAATCAATATTGGCCAACGCCCTCTGCTTGTGGATGAAGGAGGCGCCCTAACCCTCTGCTTGTAAATGAAGGAGGTTCTGGGCCTTGACAATTTACCAGTTTGCTGAGACAGTGGTGTCTCTTTCTTACTGTGATTTTCATGCTGGAAAGAGATGTAAAGTCCAGATGAGTAGCTTTCTGTTTTGCAGACATATCTCAGGCTCAAGTTACATTTAGAAGCAGCTGTTCCTCTAATTGTAGATCAAGCATTTAATCCTGAGATGAAGTTATATTTCCTGCCTTTGTAGAAACCATAGAACACTGTGAAAAACCTAATAGTCAGCTTGAGATTGGGGTTTATGCAGTGCTGAGATCTAAGGGATATGAGTGGCGCGACTTAGGGCTTGTTTGTCAATTTCATTTGCAAAGTAAGAGGTCAGTCATGGTAGGTCTGTTGCTGATGGAGGCTTTTTGGCTTTTTATGATTGCCAAGGGTGAAATTTCTTAAAGCGCTACTTCCTAACATAGGGGAGACTTTTGAAACAGATGTGGATTTGCCTTTTAAAGCTGATGGGCAGACCAATAAGGCTGAAGCTAGATAATATTGTGATATGAGGTTTTTATTTCGACATGGGCGAACTGAAAAGGTAGAAGGGTGAAAAAAGTTTTAGGAGGGTTTTCTGGATGACATATTGACACAAGGAAATCAGTTTTCTAGAAAACTCAGCTGTAGATATAGTCATCACTAACATGTAAAAAATACTGATGGCTAACAGGAATGATTTCAATAGAGTATAAATAGTCAAGGAATGTTGGTGAGCCCATGTCTTGCTGAGTAGAACTTGAGATGTTGTTCTTGAATGATCTTTTCACTGCATGCTAAATAGAGTCCTAATCAAGGAAGTTTATGGTTAGCCCTGTCCCTTGTTTAGTCTTAAACAATTGTTTTGAAGATTTCCCTTAAGATTATGCCAAAAGCAGGATAGGTTCAAAGTCCTTACTTGATATTAGGCTACTTTTTATTTTTATCTTAAGTGTTTTTCCCTTGAGAGTATGCCAAAAGTAGGATAGGTTAAAAGTCCTTACCTGATCTTAGGCTGCCCTTTGTTTCCTTATATGTTTGCTTCTTTCACCACACTTCTTAATGTTCCACACCACAAACTCAACTTAAAGAGATATTTTGATATAGATGACTTGCCCTATGGAAACCCTTGTATAGTTGTTGTGCAAGCAAAACCTTTTATGACTCCATAGTCCAATGGTTTAGCACTGTTTCTTGACCTATCTTCCCATGCCGAAACATCCTTCCCCTTATTTCCTCCTTCACTTCACATGAACTTCTCATTTAATGATTCCGAACCAAAAACAAAAAAATCCCTTGTGCTTCATAACTAGTCTAATATCATATCGTAAGCCTTAGAGATATATCCTTTGAAAACACATATAGAGAGATCCCTCTCTGAATCCAGGAGGGCTAGATCCTAGGGTTCCAAAGTGGTTCTGATTTTTCCTTGTCATTTGGTATTCCTATCTTCCAAATCACAGGACCCCAACACCTTTGCTGCAGATTTCCCATCAGAAGTGGACAATAGAAACCTATTGCCCTTGATTTCTCCCTTGTTGCAGGGTCTCCTTTCTTCTTCCAGTTGAATGAAATATGGGAAGGCTACAGTCTCCTTGAAGGCTCTAGGTTGAGACTTGCACTCAACAAGGTATTCACTTAGAATCTAATGATCCGAGTGTCCTCCATGCTCCTTGTGTTCTTCTTTATGAGAATAGGAAGTGCATGGTCCTTCCTCTTCTTGAAACTCTCTAAGAGTTTCATTGCATCTCTGCTTAACCCCCTTGTAGAGGTTCCTTCTAGATCTGAAAGTGATGAGAGTAATCTCATTCTCCCCATCATTCTAATCTTGCTCCTTCTGATATATGGAACTCACAGGTTGAGCCAAAGATCATGCTCTGATACCACTGTAATATCCCCAAATTGGGATTGCTAGCAAGGCATGCCTAAAAAACGCATTTTTCAGAAATGTATGCTACAGGATTGGAAACGAACCCTTGGATCCCTTAGATCTGACAATCTCAGACCTGAATCCAAGAGGGATTTAAAAAAAAAAATCCTTCTAGATGGGTTAAATAGGTCTCCCCACACCTAGTGCAGTTGAAAAATGCCCAAGGAAGGGACTGTAGCAATAAAAAATAATACTGCCCAGAAAATAACACAGTTCAGCCCAATGTTTGTAGGAAACCAATATGAAGGTTCATTAATCACTTATACATCAGCTAAACATGTTTACAATAAGGTCCATACAAATTTACAAGAGAAAAATAGAGAAATTTGATGAAGAATTCCTCAAGAATGAGGTGCTGCAACAATGTATTAGGTTGTAAGAAGGATTGAAAACGTTATATGAAGAGCTGAAGCAGCTGTACATTACATATCAGATCTAAAACATATCTACGTACAAAATATTAGATCCATACCAGATCTGCACACTAGATGATTTCCTCTACACATTCCCCTTGGGGTTTTGAGAAAAACATGAGATACAAAGTGTAGATCTGAGATCTAAGTTGCAGATCTTCAATAGTATTCAGAATTTCTAAAGAAAATACAATAAAAAAAATATCAGATCTTAACAAAACATGGATCAGAAGTCTAATCCATGGATCACCACTGTGAAGGGAATAAACCCAAACACTAGAGATCTCTCCTCCAAAAGTATGCCAAAACTCCTTGCAAATTCCTTCTTGCAAATAAGTTATGGGAGAGAAACTGCGTTGTAGCCTCTAGCACTGGTTTGGCCTGATGCCAAGATTTGAATATGCAACTCCAAGGATCTAATACTCTCTTATCAGGAGGATAGAAGGCTCTCCCACTTAAAAGAGGCACCAGAATGACCTAGATCTGAATAGATATAGCCTCCACTTGCTGCAGCTTACAAGGAAAACCAAACCCTCAACAGGATCTATGTTGTAGTTGGAAGATGTAGCTTGGAAAAATTTCTGATAGTGGATAAGATCAACAATAATCCTCCAACAACGTCTCAATGGAAGAGGTGGGATTCCTTATTAGGAACACCCTAGTGCTAAACAACACTATTCTCTGCTAAACAATGAAGAGAATAAGAAATTTCTAAACAGGCAATATATTTAGAAATATCATATCATGAACAACCTTCTCTTGATGTCCTCCTTTTCCTTTTATAAGTTAGAAATCCTACCAAACCCTAAACCATTTCAATGATTTAGCTTTGTTCACATGTGTAGTCTCCAAATAATACTGTGCTGTACATCTAGGAGGTTCATTGCATCTAGACACTGCTGATGATTTGGTCCTGGTTGACTTGGTCAACTGATCCAGCCTCTTTCACACTTAAGTGTGCTTATGAAAATAGCTCAGATTTATCGTTGTTCACATTGAGCATTTATTTTATTTAGGATTATGCTGGAACAGGGTCTCCTACGAGCTTCAAAACTGGTCTATTTTTGAACACTTTTGATTAGATTTAGTCTAGCCTAGGGGTTTTGGGGTGGGTCAAAGCCCCGAACGCATTGTAATGGGTAAAAAGGTAAACCAGGGGTACGAAAACCATGGTTTTTGGACCATAGGAAAGTCTAGGCTAGATTATTATAAATAGAGGAACATTTTGTATTGTAAGGTAGGCGATGAAGCGCTATCGATGCAAATTGTGGTTTAATTTGTCTGTTTGGGTTTTTGGGGAAAGGACTCCTGCTGGCTATGTGCACGGAGATCCAGAGTCCAGTTGTGTGTAGACCCTGCTCTGTGTGCGTAGGCTGGGAAGGGGATTGTAAGAAAGAATTGATGAATTGATGAATAAGAAAGGTTGATAGAGAATAGAATCCGTGAGTACTATTTGTGTGAATCTTAGTAATTACTGCATTATGCGCATTCTATATTTAAGCTGCGAAAGATCTGTGTAAGTGTGTTTTCTGTATCTAGATCTATTTTGTTCTATTTATGCAATATTGTGCTACTGTCATAAAAGTATATAATTATAGATCTAGCGCATGTGGATGTGAATAGAGACCTCCTTGGCCCTACGCAGAACAAGGTGATTTGGGTATCTCAGGGCCGAACGTAGCTTTGATTGCCTTACCTATCCTTTCTCAAGGTGCGGAAACCTGGTTCCAGCACCCACCCATACTACTTCGAGTGAGACTTTGACCTGCGCAAGTAGGTCATTGTCGAAAGGGCCAGTAGTATAGGGGTTTGTTAGCAAACCTTGAACTCCGAACTTGGGTCAGGACCCCTCAAGCCAAAAAATGGTTTCATTGCCAAGACCTGGAGCATTTTGAAAAAGGGATTGGGTAATGAAAAGAGAATATTGGAAGCCTGAAAGAAAGGAAATTGAGGACTGGTTCAAAAAGCAGATCCAGGAATTCATAGTAAAAGAAAATCACAGTGAGAAGTTAACGGTAGAAAGGTGGAAAAATAGGTACATTCTTACAGAAAGCTACAAAACATTCTTTTTAAAATTTGCGATTAAGCTTCGGGAGTCGCTGGCCAGACTCATAGAATTCCAGAAGTGTTGAAAGGACGAATGAGTCACTCAGTGGACCCCAGAACTAATCCAGCAGCTGGAAAGGATTGATAATACTATCACACGCACAGTAGATCACTGGGTGGACAGTGTGCTAGGAGGATTTGTGATAGAATTTGCCATTGATCATTTTGTCTCATACTCTGAGGCCGAACGGCAATTCTTTAAAGGGTTTTGGGGAAAATTTCTGAGGACATTACCATTGCTGATTAAAATATTATTGTGTGAAAAGAGCATTTTGTGTAGTCATACCGACTGAATGACCTTGGATCTAGACGGAAGCGCGACGCATAGTAGTAAATACTATGAGACCAACCTTGATGGGGGGAGATCTGCCTATAATCTGTTGCAAGAACTGGCTGCAAAAGATCCCCCAGCTACACCGCCGCCCATGTAGCAGAAAGGTAAGAACCCATTCGTACCACCAGCCCCGCTGGACAACGATATGGATGCGCACTTGAGACTACCTACCTTCAAAGGTGGTATGGGATGAGGATATGAACCAATTTTGGTTTGTTGCAAATTCCGTCTAGACTGCGCAAAATGTGGCAAACGATATGGTGAAAAGGGTGCAGCTGTCCCTGAAGTTTGAGGACAGAGCACTGGACTAGTATATAAGATAAATTGCCTAAAATGGGAGTGCATCTATTCAAGATATCAAAGACGCTCTGAAGCAACAACTCAAAAAGCCAAAATCTTACTCTTAGTTGGTAGCAGAAGTAAAAGACTTCAAAAAAGGTGCGTCTGAATTAGTGTGGGAGGTTGATCAACGACTGAAGAGAGCAATCAGGGAAGGAGGATTCAAGTATGACGATAAAAAACATATAGAATGGTTCATCGCTATGCTGTTACCTCACCTACACATGCTAATGAGTCACCAAACCTTTGAGTCGCAGGAAAAAGCTGTGGAAGTCGCTATGAAACTAGAAGCTGCACCCAGAGAGGATATGTTGGTAGGGTTCTAGAAAATTCAGGAATAGCTAAGAGCTATGCATATGGAAATTCGGAACCTGCGAAAGAGGCGAGGAAAGGATGCCCGCATAGATCTATGGTGCATACGATGTCAGGTATCTAGCCATACGAAGGATCAGTGCCCTCTACTGGCAGATTACATGCAGGTGGGAGGACCTAGTCCGATATGCCCAAGAGCAAGTGGGGAACCCATCCTGTTGCGACCATGCTTGAGCGGACCTGTGTTGTGGTGCGACGACTGCTGTGTAGCAGGACTGCATGATATGAACCATTGCCCTCGGCTAGGTGCGTATGTCCTAGAACTGAAGCAACAATGGTGCAGATTCTACTGGTCAGTGGGACACGATGAGCAAAAATTTTGCACTTTTGACTTGATAATAAATTGTGGGAAATTTATAGGGTACAATCAGACCCTGCGTCACCAAGAACGTCCGTGAACTTCGGAGGCTCCCCAGCGAGGGGCAGAGGAGGTTGGGGGGGAAGCGTCAAATGAGGACGTGGGCAGCTAATCTATTATAAATGCGGAGTGGTAGGACACTTCGCCAGATAATTCCCAAATCCCACCAGGCCATCGTGCAAATATTGTAGATAGCTGGATCATGTGGTTGAGGATTGCCCAATCTTAATAGCCAAGATGCAGGACAAACAACCCACCCCTACGCAGAATATGAAAAGAGTTAAAACCAAGCTAAGGAATGTAAAATTGAGTGTGAAAGTCATGACACATAGTGGGGTGGTAACCCAGGGAGCAAAGGAAGTGCTTTCCTCTCAGGAAGGATTGAACATCAAAGAACAAGAACCACTAGCAGCCCCCGCGCAGCTGCCGACACACATCAAGATAGAGGAGGGGGTTAAGCCCTTTCTGTAGGCATGTCTGAAGATGCTACGTAACCCACAGGCCATAGAAAACCTTCAAGAATTAATGAATAGCTGTGCATCTTGAACAAATCTGATTCCTGGGACCAAGGATGTACACAAACTATACAACTATAAAAAACGCACTAGAAGAGAAATGCGGTTGATTGCGTAGATCGTTGACTACGAGATGGATCAGGTTATCTCAGATCTTGGATCAGATGCAAACATATTACCAAAGCAGACATGGCAACAAATGTGAGAGCATAAATTGGAATGGTCCACCATCTAGCTGCGAATGGCAAATCAACAAAAAATCATCCCTCTTGGAAGGCTGCCAAGAGTCATGGTTGATATCGCAAGGGTAAAAGTTCTGGCTGATTTTGAAGTAATAGAAATTGTGGAAGATGTGGATCCCTACCCTACACTCCTATGAATGGATTGGGATATAGACATAGGGGGTGTCATCAATCTCAAAAAATGCAGCATGGTGTTTGAGAATAACGGTGCGCGCGTAATAGTACCACTGGATCCCGTAGAAGGTGCGCAGTATACCGAGCCAGCACGCGATGAGGAGGAAATATATCACATTTACAAATTGACTACGTAGGTCGAAGAATGGATTAACCCCATGGCATAAGGAGTACTCTGCTAGGAAAAGGACAGTGAATGTATTTCCGACTCTGATGCGGAACTCGAAAATTGGCAAGGTTGGTTGCATGAGGTTTCGGCGCTACGATGTCTTCGGGTCACCAGGAATTTCCGTCGCATCTCCGCCAAGGTAAGAGACCTGCCCTACCTTGATGAAGTAAGTAAAACTAAGGATTTTTTACAAGCATGTGAAGCCAAATTTCCCGAGGAACGTAGGCTAAAGGCACTTCCGCTAGCCCTACGTGGATCGCCTGCGCATTGGTGGGGTACGCAGGGACTGGTATACCGCACTTGGGAGGAGTGCCGAGATAAGATGATCCTGTGACTTAGAGCCCTAGCTGGGAGATGGGTCTTGAGGTTATTTGGTTAGAGGACCCACACAGATGGTTACTGGCCTTGGCAGCACAAGGGTGCGATAGGACCCCAACCAGACAAGCTCACCAGGTTACCCATGACCTAGGCTTGCGTTTGACTGCATGGTATTTAGATGCGGAGCTGCACCAGCCCACGCGCAACTGGGAGAATTTGCGGGCTGAGTCTCTGTGAACATTCCAGGTGAAATATGGCACAAGGACGCTTGACATAACCCTGCCACACACGGACACCTTGACCAAGGGAAAAGAGCGCCCGTCAAGAAGTATGGTGGCCAGGCTACTGGAATGGTACCTAAACTGTATTACAAAGCACCTGGCGTCAAATTTAATTCAGGGTATGCGAACAGCACACAGGCATCATCCAAAGTCTGAAGATCTGTGGGAAAGCCCTTAGGTACGTATAATGATCGTTAGACCACCGCACTTTGGTAGGAAGGGAACCTTACCGTTACGCAAAATGGGTGGCTGGCCATCAATGTGGCAATTTATGGTAAGTTTGTTCCAGACGATCGATGGTAAGTTTCAAGTAAGGCTTACTCTATCATTAGATAGCTCCGGACAGTATACAGTCAACAGGATAACTTCGCAACGTGCTCCATGTTGTATTTGCACCCTACCTCTGTTATCCTCCTGCTAGATTATTGGGATCATTGACGTTTTCGGGGAGGCCTATCCTTTTGTTGCTATGGCAGTCCCTAACCCGCCGAACGCTTTGGCACCTACTAGTTCAGCACCTGCAGACATCATGTTGAGGGGGTCTGGGGATGCCGAGAGTGATCAGATGATTGGTCGCTGGCCCCCTACAGGGGGAATTGACTTTGAACCCCGCGTAGAGAGGCACCATAGCTGCGTGATGGGAATTCCAGACTTTCACAACCCGGGAACAGTCGCAGGGCCCAGCTGCATGGCCTCGGGTGATACCATAAAGGAGGGTACACAATTGCCTCAGTTCACTACCAACACTGTCGCAGTCAAGTCACAGCTAATCCTATGGAAGGAAGGAACGAAGCTATATAGGGATATGTTACGACTTCTCCGCAGTCCCAGATTACTGACCAGCGGAAGCCATATTTGTTTGCTCCCTCGCACTGTCATACTTAACGACCATGCCCCAACAGCCACAGACCTACAAATAGATTTTGTGCAACTATCTAAAGAGGTGCTACAAGGATTATACACCATTGTGTTGCAAGAGATCCGTCACCGTGGCCGGACTGCACAACAACACCGTGAAATGCCCCCGGAAGTTCGAGCACAACAGGTTTCATGGATCACAGAAGCAACAAATATTATTAAGGAGCAGCTTACTCAGGGCGCTTAGTTGGTCGAGAAGGCTACGCACCTCTGGATAGCAGTCTAGTTCCACCCTATGCTTCTGCATATCCAAGAAGACTTACGATGGATGGAAGCTGCTTTCGATCAAGTTGAAGCTACCTTGCCCTCCCACATCTCTACGCAACGTCTAGCCTTCATGAACATGATTGTAGATCTCTTCCGCGCAAGCACGTCGTTAGGAAACGATTGAAACCATGGGGCGATACCGCCCTCCAGATCTCCCAGGATGCTCATACTGCCATTGCACGCCTCCATCGGATGTTAGAATAGGTTACCACGACTCTGGAAGGCCCTGCCTCCCTGATGCTTGTCAACATCACACAGCGAGCTGCTGCTCAAAGTTGAGAAGTGCTCCCTCCACTCCTCATCACTCTTGATACCTTGCGTGCGTAGATAGAAGCCACACCACCAAAGTGACTCGGGATGACTCACAAGATTGTGTTTGGGAAATGTTGGAACAGGGTCTCCTACAAGCTGCGAAACTGGTCCATTTTTGAATACTTTTGATTAGATTTAGTCTAGCGCGGGGGTTTTGGGGTGGGTCACAGCCCCAAAAGCATTGTAATGGGTAAAAGGGTAAACCAGGGGTCTGAAAACCACGGTTTGTGGACCATAGGAAATTATAGGCTAGATTATTATAAATAGAGGAACATTTTGTATTGTAAGGTAGGCGATGAAGAGATATTGATGTGAATTGTGGTTTAAGTTGTCTTTTTTGGTTTTTGGGGAAAGGACTCCTGCTGGATATGTGCACGGAGATCCAGAGTCCAGCTGTGTGTGGACCCTACTGTTGTGTGCACAGGCTGGGAAGGGGATTGTAAGAAGGAATTGATGAATTGATGAATAAGAAATGTTGATAGAGAACTAAATCTTTGAGTACTATCTATGTGAATCTTGGTAATTATTGCATTGCGCGCATACTATATTTAAGCTGCAAAAGATTTGTGTAAGTGTGTTTTTTGTATCTATATCTGTTTTGTTCTGTTTATGCAATATTGTGCTACTATCATAAAAGTATATAATTATAGATCTAGCGCACGTGGATGCAAATAGAGACCTCCTTGGCCCTGCGTAGAACAAGGTGCTCTGGGTATCTCAGGGCTGAACATAGCTCTGCTTGCCTTACCTATCCTTTCTCAGGGTGCGGAAACTTGGTTCCAGCACCCACCCATACTACTTCTGGTGAGACTTTGACCTGTGCAAGTAGGTCATTTCCGAAAGGGCCAGTAGTATAGGGGGTTTTGGGAAAACCTTGAACTCCAAACCTGGGTCAGGACCCCTCGAGCCAAAAAATTCACTCCTCAAATATTAGTGTTGTTGACTTGGTCAAACTTGACTTTGTCCACATCCAAAAAGTCTATTTTCACACATGAGGGTGTGAAATCCACCTTCTAGAATGGTCCCCTTTCATACCAAGAGGGTTTTTATGCTGATTTAAATAAAGTATGGGTCTTCTTCCCCATTTATTCATCTACTAGGTGCAAAAATGAAAAATCAATATTCCCATTATTTGCATGCTAATGTAGAAATATTACAATGACCCCTATGTCATGCACACCTTTAGATGTGGCAAGCTACATACAATGATTTTTGCGTGCCCTCTCCTCTGCCAACTGATAGAATAAAGGCACTGTGAACTTCTAAGGAATCAAATTTCCCCCTTAAATGCATGTGTAGTAGGAGTTGGCACTACTGCTACATATTTGAGGACTAGTGTTGGTGAGGTGGGCTCTTCCTTGTCTAATTTTTCTCCCTCTTTTTCATCATTTCCTTCATCTTGTGCATTTTCATAAACTTCTTTGACCTCTTTCCCATCTATGGCTATCTTTTCTTACTCAACCAAGGTATTTCTCTCTAATTTTGGGTCTACTGGAGGTTCCTATAGCGAAAACAAAGTTTCTTATAACAAACTCTATTTTTCTTGTTGAAGGATCTCTTTTGCTTGTTTTTCTATTTTTTCAGTCTTTTAAGGGTCTTTGGGGGTTGGATGAGGTGTATGGGATTCCAAACTTGCTAAGTGTCTTCTGATGAAGGTCACAGGGATCCTCAAAGGTGAGGTGACATCTTGCACCCTTCCTTCTTATAACCTTATTTCATCATCTTTCTTTTGCGATTCCTCAATGGAAATAAGGCTCTTGGTGGGAGTCTGTGGTTTCCCTTTCCTCACCCTTTGAATCTTCCTAGTCCTGAAATACATAGGTTATTTCCTCTTCCTTTTTGTTTTTACAGGTGTGCTCAAAGTGGCTAGGGTAGCAGCCACATCCTGATCTGTAATTTCTGGTGACATGTTGGTGTCCTGAGGGGAGGTTTCACTAACTAGGATATGTTGGGTAAGTGTTATATTCTTTCCATGATTAGTCGCATGCACGGGGGGGTCACATGGGGGGGTGAAAGCCCCCCCTCTGCGTTACACTAGGTGCAATACGAGGGTCACAAGGGGGGGCGGAAACCCCCCCCCCCCCTCTTAGTGGTCCGGGGCAGCGCCTCAGGAAAAAAAATAAAATTGGACCCTATTATTCGATGGGCGGATCAGCCCATGGCTTTGTGCATGGGTTTGCACATGGTTATGGGGCATTATGGTTTTCGGCCCCTAGTATTTTGTAGATCCAGTTAAGGAAACTACGGTTATGTTCCAATCCAGGGTTAATGGATTGTGTTTATGTATGCTTCGACATGTATATATATGTGCTGTAACAATAAAAGGAATATAATGAAAAATCAAGTTGGTAGTAGATAAAAATGTCTTTCGAATTAATCACATTATTAGGATTTGGTTATGTATGCTTCGACATGTATATATATGTGATGTAACAATAAAAGGAATATAATGAAAAATCAAGTTGGTAGTAGATAAAAATGTCTTTCAGATTAATCAAATTATTATGATTTGGTCGACCAAATCCTAATAATGTGATTAATTCGAAAGACATTTTTATCTACATTATGGATCAAAAAAGTCTTAGATCGAACAAGCTGGTAGTCTCGATTTGGGATCTAGGGGAAAATATCGCTGTATATCTATTTTATGTTTTATGCTCTCTCTATTTTTTATTTTCTGTCTTTAAGATTTGTTTGCAGATAATTTTTATACAGGGTTAAAACCTACATTTGGAATCAGAGGTATTTCGGTTCAAGGGGATGCCTTTGATACTGAGGGGTTTTTTTCTCAGGCCTGTGGTAGAACCTATTTAGTGGGAGATCTGTGGCTTCGATTCTTGCAGTGAAAGAAGATGGCAAGCAGAGGAAATATTGAGATCGAGAAATTTAATGGTCAGAGTTTTGAGTTGTGGAAGCTCAAGATGGAGGATCTGCTGGTGGATAAATATCAGTGGATCACTTAAGATCTGGGTACTAAACCAACAAAAATGTTAGATGAAGACTGGGAGAAGTTGGATTGGAAGGAAACGAGCACAATACGGTTGTGTATCTCAAATTCAGTATTGTTGAATATATCTGGGGAACCTACGATGAAGACTTTGTGGGACAAGATAGGGACTTTGAACCAATCTAAGTCTCTAGTGAATAAATTGTTCCTGCGGAAAAAGCCGTATAACCTGAGGATGAAGGATGGAGACTTGGTGACAGAGCATTTGAATGCCTTGAATACTATGGTAAGTTAGCCATTATCTATTGATATTAAAATATTATATGAAGATAAGTGCATTTGTTTTTTGTGTTCTCTACCAGATTCATGGGACAACCTGATTATTGCAATATGTAGCAATAAAACTACCTTGAATTTTGATTACATTGTCTCAACCTTGCTGTCGGAGGAAATGAGACGGAGAAATATGAAGGGCCATAATGGATATTCCTTATCTGTACAAGGAAACTCCCATAACAGAAACAAGAATAAGGTTTCGAGTGGGAGATCTAAATCTAGAGGGAGATCTAAATCTCCAGGAAAGTTTGTAAAGGTGTGTTGGAAATGCAGAAAGGAAGTGCACTAAAAAAAGGACTACAGATCTAAAGCTTATGAGAAAGGAAAGGGATCTGATGATTCTCGTTCTGCAGAGGCAAAAACCACCTCGGATGAAGGTGGGGATGTGTATTTGGCTTCGTCTTCAAATACACATGTAGATCATGAGTCGTGGTTGATTTACTCAGGTGCATCGTTTCACTTCACTTCCCATAGGGAGTGGTTTTGTGAGTATGAGAAATATGATGGCGGTGATGTCTTATTAGGGGATGATAGGAAGGCCAGAATCATCGGATGTGGAAAAGTCAAGCTAAAGCTGCAAGGTGGAAGGATTAAAACACTTCCTGGTGTTCTACACATTCCTGCATTGGCTAGAAATCTGATTTCTGTAAGCAATATGGATGATGTAGGTGTAAAAATAGTGTTCGAGAAAGATACCTGTAAGATGGTTCGGGGAGCACTGGTATTAATGCGGGGAGTTTGAATTGGAAATATGTACAAGCTTCAGGGAAGCACTATTATTGATGGGCGTAATAGTTTTTTGGATCCTGAAAGTAGAGCGGAAAGCCTAGCGATCCATGGAGAAAAGACCATTCTATGGCATCAAAGGCTTGGAAATATTGGAGAGAAGGTCCTTTAGATATTGCATGGAAATGGTATGGTAGAAGGTATGTCTAATTGTTCTCTAGATTTCGATTTCTGTCAACATTGTGTATATGGGAAGCAGAATCGGGTGAGTTTTCCTTCTGGTGCTAAGAGGGCGAATAAGATATTAGAGCTTGTGCACAGCGATGTGTTTGGACCTATGTCAGTTCCATCACTGGGTAAGTCTTTGTACTATGTTTCATTCATAGACGAATTCTCAAGGAATACATGGATATATTTCTTGAGGAAGAAATCTGAAGTCTTTGACAGTTTTAAAGAATTTAAGGCTATGGTGGAAAGCCAAAAAAAGAAGAAGATAAAGGCGTTCAAGACAGATAATGATGGAGAGTTCTGCAAGAAATAATTTGAAGATTTAGCTAAGAAGTGTGGTATAGCATGGCAGGAGACTACTCCATACACACCTTAGCAAAATGGAGTTGTAGAAAGAATCAACAAAACGTTGATGGAAAAGGAAAGAAGCATGCCGAGTGGTACCGGGTTAGGACAGGAATTCTGGGAAGAGGCAGTGGAGACTGCATGTTACCTGATTAACAGATCACCTTCATCAGCGTTGGAGGATAAGACTCCACATGAGGTATGGACTAGTAAGAAACCCTATCTTTGACATACGAGGGTATTTGGATGCGATGCATATGTACATGTTCCAAAGGAGAAAAGGACCAAGTTGGATAATAAATTTGAAAGGTGCATCTTTATTGGGTATAAGGATGGTTTAAAAGGTTACAAGCTTTGGAACCCAGAAACAAGGAAGGTTGTGTACAACCAAGATGTGGTGTTTAGAGAGTTGAAAGATGTTGTTAAACATGAATTCATACCATAGGAACCTAAGAAGATAGAGTTTGAGCTGAAGGAGGATGAATCACACTCTACAATAGAAGAATATTTAGAAGAGGAAGAGCCACAAACTCCATCTGTGAGAAGGTCAGTTCAGGAAATAAGGCTACCAGAAAGGTATGGTCCATCTTCTTTCTATTCAAATTTTGCTTTAACTATAACTAATGATGATCCCAGAACTATCAAGGAGGCAATAGATTCAGAGGATGGAAAACTCTAGAAGGAGGCCATGGTTGATGAAATGGCATCCTTGCACAAAATTAGGCATGGGATCTAGTGGAGTTGTCGGCTAGAAGGAAGCCCATCGGGAGAAATTGGGAGTTTAAGAAGAAGATGAATGTAGAAGGTAAGGTGGAGAAATACAAATCTCTATTGGTAGCAAAAGGTTATTCCCAGGTGCCAGGAATTGATTTTGGTGATATTTTTTCTCCTATTGCCAAGGTTACTTCTATTAGATTACTTTTATCTACTGCTGCTGCCTTTGATTTTGAGGAAGAACAGATGGATGTGAAGGCAGTGTTTCTTCATGAGGATTTGGAAGATGAGATCTACATGAATCAACCTGAAGGCTTTATGGTGAAGGGTAAGAAAGAACTGGTATGCAGGTTAAAAAAGTCTATGTATGGATTAAAACAATCACCAAGGATGTGGTATCGGAAATTTGATACCTATATACAGGGACTTGGATTCACCAGAAGCAAAGAGGATCACTGTGTATATTTTAAATTAATTGGTGACCATGTTATTTATTTGGTCTTATATGTGGATGATATGTTGTTGATTGGAAATGGAAAAGAAATTATCCTGGATTTGAAGACCCAAATGTTCTCCAAATTTAGCATGAAGGATCTTCGTGCTGCAAACTATTTTTTGGGCATGGAAATTAAGAGAGATCAGGCAAAGAGGAAGCTCTAGTTAAACCAGAGCAAGTATGTCGAGACAATATTGTAGAGGTTCAATATGCAGGATAGTAAACCGGTGAAGGTTCCTATTCCTTTAGATCTAAACTTATCTGCTGAACAATGTCCAAAGACACAAGAAGAAGAGGAGGATATGTCCCGTGTTCCATATAAAAGTGCAGTGGGTAGCCTGATGTATGAAATGGTATATACTAGACTATACATTGCATATGCAGTGGGATTATTGAGAAGGTTTCCGTCAAAACCAGGGAAGGAGCATTGGACAACAATGAAGTAGGTTTTCAGATATTTGTGTGGCACTAGTGATTATGGTTTGTGCTACCATGGAAGACCAGGATTGGATAGAGTTTTGGACATCCGTGGTTTTTTTGATGCAGAATGGGCTGGAGATCTGGACCAAATAAGATCTACAAGTGGGTATGTGTTTAGCCTATTTGGAGGTGTAGTCAGTTGGATGAGTAAAAGACAGTCTGTAGTGGATATTTCAACTACAGAGGCAGAATACATGGCATCCACTCATGCAAGAAAGGAAGTATTTCTATTGCAGAGATTGTGTTCAAGTATGGGGTTGGTGTAGTGAGCTATAAGTATAGACTGTGATAGTCAAAGTGCAATTTTCTTGGCTAAGAACTGTGCTTATCATTCAAATACAAAGCACATTGATGTTCAATATCACTTCATGAGAGATATGGTTGAGGATAAAAGGATGTTGCTGGTAAAGGTGGACACTTTGAAGAATGTTGTAGATGCATTGACGAAGTCTATGAACACTCAAAAGTTCTCTTGGTGTAGAGAAACAATGGGTGTTGCAGAGCTAGACTAATGAATAATCTATCTTGTGGCCCCTTGTGGAAAGAAACCAACTAGTGGGAGAATTTTGGGTAAGTGTTATATTCTTTCCATGATTAGTCGCATGCGCGGGGGTGCATAGGGCGTAACAGGGGGGGTGGCAGGGCCCCGAGAAATTTTTTTTAGACCCTATTTTTCAGTGGGCGGACCCGCCCATGGTTTTGGGCATGGGTTTTCACATGGTTTTGGGGCATGATGTTTTTCAGCCCTTGGTATTTTTTAGATCCAGTCAAGGGAACTATGGTTATGTTCTAATCCAAGGTTAATGGATTGAGGTTTATGTATGCTTCGTCATGTATATATATGTGTTGTAACACTAAAAGGAATATAATGAAAAATCAAGCTGGTAGTCCCGATTTTGGATCCAAGGGAAAATCTTTGTGTATATCTGTTTTATGTTTTATGACCTCTCTATTATTTATTTTCTGTCTTTAAGATTCGTTTGCAGATAATTTTTGTACAGGTTTAAAATCTACAGGATAGGGTCCAATCCTTTATTTTCCTTTGCCTTTTCTTCCTTCTTCCCCTCAACTTTTTCTTTCTCTGTCTCTACTGTCTCTTAGTTTTCTGTTTCCATCTCCATTTCTTCTTTTTATTCCTCATATTCAACCTCCTATTCTTCTTCTTCTACCTCCTCTTTAGCCTCCTCTTCTTCCTCTTCTACCTCCCTCTCTCTAAGACTAGAGGCTGAGGTTTGTCCTATTTGGGTGGCTATGAATTCTTCTATATCCATGTCTATGAAAGAGGAAAAAGATACAGGGAGGCTTAATCTTCTGAAAGCATCATTCACTATCAATTTTATGAGGCCATGATGAGCCAAATGCTCGTATTTTCTTTGCCTCACCTTATTGCTCATGTCAGTTATTGAGTTGAGGAGGAAATGAGGGGTTCTTAATATCTGTTCTATAGGGAGTTCTCCTTGAAACCTACGCTCATTCAAAAATATAAAATGATACCCATAGAGTACACTAAGTCCACCTTCACAAGAAATAAATTTCATGATATTGAAGGGTACTTCATCCAAGGGGTACAGAAGTATTTCTCTCCTCACTCCATTCTTGTCTTCAATTTATTCTTCTCCTGGAAGAAATAATATTTTCTTGGCTGTAGTGCCTAGAATATTCTCTTAACCCATTTAACTCCTAAGGGAAAATTTGTGACTCTACTTATGAGTCCAGGTGACAGTGTGATGGCTATGCCCCTAACCACAATGGTGGTTTTCTACTCTAATTGTGATTAAAGAGCCACTGCAAATTCTCGACCTATCTCCTCATCAAAAAATTTTAAAAGCTTGAAGAAACCTAGTCATTGGTGGTTTCTGAAAATTTCAATGAATTGAGGATGTTGCCTAATTATTTTAATGTTAGTGGGCTCCCTTCTATTGAATCCCACGCCCAATTTAATGGTTGTGATAGGAAGGTGTTGAGATGTTTGAGATTTATTTGAAGTGTCTTAGAGACAAATGAATTCCCCCCCCCCTTTAATTTCCAACTTTAACTTATTTTCTATAAATATTATGGAGAAATATCAGTGTTAGAGGATGGAAACCACTTACCTCTGTCCTTGTTTATTTTATAGCATCGGGAAGTGTTCCAAGTCTCAAATTTGGTGGATAGGCTTGGACACTATTTATCCAAAGAACACAGAAATAGTTTGTGGAAATTCCACTCGGATCTTGCTTTATTAAAATAACTAATTATTTTATTGCATACCCTAAGTCTAAACTTAGGGAAATTAAATAATTAAAGGGTATTAGTAAAGCAGAGTGTGAATCTTCTAGAAAATGAAGATCAAGTCATATTTTAATCTGAGCCATTGATTAAAGATATAATCTTGGTCGTTGATTCATCAGTGAGAATATTATAAGAAGAGGCTTGAGGGTCATTCGGAAATTAAGCCGGGGACATTCTCAGTACTTGAAGGAAATCGATTATGAAGTAAGAGAATTCGATTTCGGTGGTTGAGTTTGTACAGGAGGTATTGTATAGGTAAAAGGAGGAGGGATAATTTAGCTGAAAAAGAAGCAGAAGGCAGAAGGGTGAAGGGAAGGCAGTGCTGAGCAGTAGCATCAAGCCCTCCATGTATAATTACATAGTCCATGGAGGGACTGTGTAGTGCAGCTACGTAGGATGACGCAAAGGTTGTAGAAGGTGACCCCGAGAGTTGGGAGTAGTTCCGGTGTGTCTGGAAAATTCATGCCAGGTGTATGCTAATTTATTTTTCTCACCAATACTTCTGTAAAATATATTTTCATTGTTAAAGATAAATACAAACCCTCATCTGTTGCACCATTTTTCCCACATTGGGTTCTTCCGGGGACAATTGTCCAAAAATAACGGTGTTCATATGGTTGTTCTATTATGCCACATGTATTATTTTTGTTCTTCTAATTTTTATTAGAGTGAATTAATGCAAATTTTTTTATTTCAAAATGGACTGAAGCATCTGTAAATAACTTATCTAATAAGTAGGTGAAATAAATCAATCATTGTAGTGATCATTTTCAAATTAAAAATTTGACATGGTATTAGAGAAAAAGGCTAAAGATAGAAAGGGAGGATATGCTATGGACCAAATATTTGACATTTGGAAGGGTTCATGCAGTCAGAAATACTCACGCAGTCCCCCAAAGCATGCAAAAATGCAGAGGGAACATGACATGACGGTGTTGGCATCTAGGATAGAGGAGGATCTTGCTTGTGTTTCAAGCATGACTCCTGTAGGTGTTTGGTATATTTAAAGTGGAGTATCTGATCATATGAAGAGGGTTCGAGAATGTTTTTCGAGCTACTAGGAGGAACAAATGAATTTGAAGATTACGATGGGAAACAAGGAAAAGTGTACCCCCGTTGGAAGAGGTACCATAACATTTCAGACAGAAGATGGAAAAAAAATTCGAGCCAAAAACGTTCTACATGTACCAAGGTTGGGAATGAATTTTCTCTCAGTGTCTCAGTTTTAGAACAAGGGTTATGACGTATACTTTATTAGAAACAAAGTTTATGTCAAACATCCTAGATGGAGCAAGAAGTCACAAATTGGAGTAAGGAGTCATAAACTATATAAAATCCAACTTGAATCCCCCATGGCTCTCATCAATAGTATGGATGAAAGAGATCTAAATGAATTATGGCATAGAAGGATGGGGCATATACATCATGAAGCCCTTAATATTCTCAAGAATACTTTCAAAGGAGCTCCTAAACTCATCACAAGGAGAGATGAAGTCTGCAGGGGATGCATAATAGGGAAGTATGCTAACGCAACATTTCCAAGAAGTAGCAGCAGGGCCAAGAGCATATTGGAGTTGATACACTCAGATATTTGCGGTCCAATATACACAACTACTCTAAGTGGTGCAAATTATTTTTCTACCTTTATTGATGATAATTCCAGAAAGACTTGGATCTATTTTCTAAAAACCAAAGATGAAGTCTTTTAACTTTTCAAAGAATTCAAAGCATTGGTAGAAAGTTCAACACGGAACAAGATCAAGAAGCTGTAGTCAGATAATGGTGGAGAGTATATCGATAAAGACTTCACCAGGTTTTTAACAAAGGAAGGCATCAAGAGAGAATGGAAAACTCCAGACAATCGAGAGTAGAATGGAGTTTCAGAAAGAAAGAACTGGACCATTTTAGAGATTGCAAGGGAAATGCTATATGAACAAGATATGCCCAAATTTTTGTGGGCAGAAGCATGCAATACATCAGTGTATGTGGTGAATAGAGTACCCCATAGAGAATTGGGGAAGGTAAATCCTGAGAGTGTGTTCACAAGCATCAAGCCAAAGGTGATCCATATTAGGATATTTGGTAGCATGGTGTATTGCCATGTGTTATGCAGATTAATCCCTCTTATGTACAAGAGAAATCTCCCTCGTATCCTAAGGATATATAGAAACAAACAACCAAATGCAAACCATTTTCTCTAGATCATTCGTGATTCAGAATTATTAATTAACAAAGTATGAGGACATGCCCCTACCTGAAGTGAAACACTTGCTGTAATCTTTATATCCAGTCACTCCAAAAGAGGTCAATTCAGCACGTAAGACCTATATTCAAAGACAGGAAAAAGGATTAAAAGCACGTGCAAGATATAATAATTTAGAAACACTAATCTATCTCAGTGATCAAGAAATCCAAGAAGTAAATTACTCAAAGAGATACATGAACAACTTAATGAGAAAATATAATCCATTTGTATTAACTTGTATGATAAGAAGTAACCTTACAACCTTTTCACCTTGATGTCATACAGGTTCTTCTGGGCTCCTGAACAATTGTTTTCCATCAGTTTGACAAGCCTTTCTCCTCCCTGAACAAGCATAAAACTATGGATATGAGTATGTGATCTTTCTCATACCATTGATGCCAAGTATAGAGATTATGATTTATTCACCAATTTTGTAATCCACCAAAGTCTATCAATCTACAGTCTACCCTTGAGACTGAAACATGAGCTCAATTTATAGTAGAATGAAGGAGGTTTCAGTTCCATAAAGAGGGGGATAAAGTCCTCTCATAAAGGGATTTTGGCTCCAAATACCAAGGGATAATATCCATTAATGAAGGGATAGAGGTTCATGAATGAAGGGGCAAAGCTTGACCTGATTACGCTTCTAGAAGCTCTAGCTGAGAGAATATTCGACCAACTGGGCTTCTAGAACTTACTTTTTTCTTTTATTTTACCTTTTACGGGGGTCTGCAATTTTAGTAAGCAGAACGTGTAGGATGTACTGCAGGTTATAGAGCAAGAAACTACGGTACCACATGTAAGAAATAGGAAAAGTGCGGAGTTAGGATTTTTAGGGTTTTAATGAGATTTTCTCCAATTCCAAGACTTGGTTTAGGAACTTTATGGTTTTGGACCTCTAAGGGAGCATAATATAGGTAATTATTAACCCAAATAGATTGCTAAATGTCATGGTGACAAATTTTAGTAACACCATGTTCCATATGAGAAGAGGAAGAAGTTGGATCAGACTGCAGAAAAGGGTTATCTTGTGGGCTATAGTGAAAATGAGAAAGCGTATCGCATCTATATTCCAGAAAGCAGGAAGATTGTAGTAAGGCGAGACATGAAATTCATGAAGGATAGAGCCTTCAGGAAATCTCAGGAAATGGCTATAGATACATAGATTGAGGAGGATCCACTAGTAAAACCTCAATGACCTACAAAGGATGGGTCGAGTGCCTCTCCATGGCAAAAGGATTCTGAGGAGAGTTCCTCCAAAGAAAATCAGGAAAGAGAGCATGTAAGACCTCCCACCACCAGTGGAAGACTGAGAAGAGAACTTCAACAAATTATAAAATATGCAGAAGAATTGGTTGGAGCCCTTAGAGAAGGGAAGAGGGTACAGAGGCAACCTAACAGATATCGGGCCTTGGTAGTTCAGGTTGGAGAACCCTCCAAATTTCAAGAGGCAGCTCAGCATTAGGTGTGGGTGGATGCCATGGTGGAGGACTATAGTGTTAGTCATAAGTATTTTTCACTTGTTGATGATGACTAGTTTCTTAAGCCAAGTTTTCTAGAAGCTGATCTCCAAACTATCAAATCTGTCATCTAGAAAATACCCTGAAACAATTTTTGTCCTCCTACCTTTTCCAGTCAGCCTATGATGAGAAAAAACCTAGTTTTCAAGTCCTATCTAGTTTCAGTCATATAATCCTGTCCATGAGCTATCATAACTAAAGGTTATTTGCTGTCATTTACCCTCATTCCCAAGTCATTCATTATCCAAATGTTGATAAAATGTTAGCCACCCTATCTCTGGTCATATTTCATTTTGAGATCTAATCATACCAAAGAAGATACTCAAAATCTGTCAAGATCGCCCCTAAGTTAGGTAGTGGCGCTTTAGGGAATCCGTTCCTTGGAAAAAACATCCTGAGCCAAAAGTCTTTGTTCAGTACCACCCAACCCTGAATTAACGCTTAATCTGCAAAAACAAATCGTGATACATCCATAGGTCGTGCCACTAAGATGTCGTTTTGTATCTGTCCGGAAGAAATTCTGCAAATATCCAATACAGAAAAAGATAAGTATGTTCACTGTCTAACAAACATGCTTAAGGTCAAACAAAATCTCCATCAGATCCCAAGGAAGTTCTTCAGAGTTCAAAGTCATTGATTGTTACATCTCTGCAGGGGTGTGATTTCATCAATGATCAATCTGCAAACAGAGTCAAAGGAGATTAGTCAAAGGTGTCTAGCAAGCAAGTACTCTACAATTTCAAATCACATGGTTTCTAGTCTAAGGGTTCACAGGGATGTTTTACAAAGGATATATATCTCACATCATGTCTCACAAATAAAATTTTCAATTTTCACCTTCTGGCCCATTTGATATGATACTAAATAGAGACATGTGATTTATAGAAAGGTAACACATTTTGGGAATAGGTGAAATATCTTATCAACAGTGCTAACCTCCTTCATTAAAGCAGATGGTTAAGAGCACAAAAAAAACCTCCTCCTTTAGAAGAGCAGATGGTTAGAAGATCATTTTAACCTCCTTCATTAAAAGTAGACGGTTGGGAACATAACAAGACCTCCTTTATTGAAAAGTAGATGGTTAAAAGACAAAAGTGTAACCTCCTTCATTCAAGAAGTAGAGGGTTAAGTTGTCAAAGTTATTTCAGAAATTTTAAATCACCCCCTTCCAAGAGATGGGCAAAGGATGCATCAATAGTCTTTGATATGGTTTTTGAGAAAATTTCCTTTCAAAGGATAGAGTTGAAAAACAGTGAAAAAATACTGAGGTTTCATAGGTTAAAAACCTATTTCACATCAAGCAAAAAGATGACTTTTTTAGTGTTAAGAAAACCCTGTTTCCTCTGTTCATAAAGACCTCCTTCAAACTGTTATAAGGGTGAAACTTGGGCTAAAAACCTTCATCCAAATAGCCAAAGAAAGAGAGAGTTGGATGGGTTTGATAGTAGTTTCCGCATAAGCATACACAGAAGAAAGTAAAGGCAAGAAAAGACAAAATCTTCATAAAGTACATTAGTGGTTTTAAGGGTCATTTCCTTGATGACAAGAGGTGAGAAAAATCTTGTTTTAAAGGAGGTCTACTCACTTCAAAAAATGGATTTATGGTGTTTCCAAAGGGTAGCCATAGCATTATTTCTATGATTTTTTTTCAAATAATAGGTCTTTGTGGTATTTTCGAAAGCGATACATATTGGGGGCAGCAATTGATGTTTTTTATGAAAAACCTCTTCAAAAAGGCATAAAACCCTTCTAAAATTGGCTGCAAAGGCATTAGTGCTTTTTCAAAATTTTAAAGGAGAGAAGAGCTTTTAAAAGGGCCCTCATCAAATTTCAAAACCCGAAAGCAAACTTTCCTTAACCTGCTCACTGAAGAAGGAAGTGTTTTTCGAGCGTTTTTCAAGTTTTCAGAGCTTAAACTCTACGCGGCACGCCTGTACACTTGCGCGGCACGCCTGTGAGTGCCCGACCATAGCATTTGAACTAAGGCATGGCGCACTTGTAGCTACGTGCGGCATGCCTGTGCCTATAGTCACCGGGCGCTCGAGACCGATCCTACACCTCCTCTGCGCGACACTTTCTGCTGTAAACGGCCCACTCATCCACCGATCTTCAAAAAACTTCTGTGAACACTGCACCAACGATCCAAGAGACCTAAAACCTCGTTCTTTAAGGTATTTTTTCGCCTTCTTAATCAATCTTGAATTCGAAGGAGGGTTGACATCATAATTTTCAAAGAAATCAAGTTTTCTCCTGGGCTGTGAAATAGTGAGGGTTTTGTGTTAGCTTAGAAAAGGGTTTTTCTTGCTATGAAAAACAGTGGTCAAAGAGGGTTAAACATGCCAATATAGAAGTTTTTTTTGTGCTTTAAAGAAGCAGAGGATGTGTGAAAATTCCACTAGGAAGCAGAGTTTGTGCAAAAGGTCTCATAACCAGCTTGAAGGAGTGTTTTTAAACAGTGTGTTTCATAAACACATTTTGCTTCAAGTTTTCCCACACTTTGCTTGCCAAACAAAAAAGAAAACTGTGATCATCTAAGGGGAAAGAGTTTGTTAGGAGGCTTACTGCTCAGTAACAAAAGGGCCGTCTTTTGCTATGGAGAGACATCATTCATCACAGGAGGGCAGTTTTGTTTTCAAAACATAAGACATTGTTTGCTAAAGGGTACAGTCTGTGTTTTAAGTCAGTGCCTTGAATCAGCTATACCTAAAGAGACAGTGTTTTTCAAAGGGAAATCTTTATTTCTTTAAACAACCACAGTAAACAGTGATCTAAGAAGAAGGAGTTCATACAGTCAAATCAAAGGAGAGCTGATTGTGTCCTAACAAACTTGTGGGCTCACTAAAACAAACTTGGTTTTTCTCAAAAAGTAAAGAGTGTGTTGATTGAAGATTTATCACAGTAAACATTTGAGACAGTTGCCTTAGTGAATCATCCAAGAATCTCAGAAGAAAAATGCCTCCCAGGCAAGATAGCAGAAGTGGTCCTCACAAAAGGTATGAACCTTTTTCAACTGAGGAAGTGAATGCCTATCCTTTAGTGCTTTTTAACTTTCATGAAGTAGGATGTTTGGAGTTTTGTCAAAAGGTTCAGGAGGTAAAAAGTTATCTTCCCTTGACACATCTATTTGCTTTAAGGCTGCAAGGGAAACATGTTCATCTAGCAAGCTTAGACTTCAAGCTCTCTCCTAGATCTATTTCCAGAGCTACCAAAATTCCATTTCTCAGAGAAAAATGGTTTAAGGAGAGCTACCTAGATTCAGATCAATACAAACCCTTCTTGAAACTAGAGCATCGAGATGCATGCCCATCTATCTTTCCTTTTTCCTATTTGCTGACCAGCTATGCTCCCCTCATGAAGATAATCATGAAATATTTCACGTGCGAAGGGAGGTTTTCCCGGGTTTATGCTTACCATATCAGGCTACTCATGCACTTCACAAGAACCCAATTGATAAACCTACCCATTTTCCTCTATAGAAGTATTGAAAAGATGGCTTCTATTGTTCAAAAGAAGCCTTCCTCTCAGCAGCAATCTTGTCTTTTCCATCATTCCCTTATCAAGATTAGCATTCTCCATCAACTTGAGAAAAAGGGAATTTCTTGGGACACTTTCATTTCACATCCCGATTTCACCACTGCTTCTTCATCCCATGCATCTCCTTCACCATCCACTCACCATCTTTCTCCTTCTTCTAGTAAACCCACTCCTAAGAAGCAAAAATATCCTATGATTGATCAAGAAGAAGAGCATAGTGAGAAAGAGCAAAACAGTGATGAAGAAGAGCACCATGAAGAAGAGAAAAACAGTGAAGAGGGAAATGATGAAAAAATGGAACAGGTTGACGAGGAACACAATAGTCACAAAGACGAAAATATTGGTAGCCCACACAACAACAAGAATGATGAGGATGAAGCACAAAACATTGAGGATACAGAGCCTAAAATTCCTGAAGAAAGTAGGGACAAAAGTGAACAAGGCAGCCCTCAAGGAGACATGCAAGGTGACAGTCAAAGCATTCATGAGGAGGGTCAAAACAATCCTCAAAGGGAAAATTTTGATAAAAGAAAGGAAAGCCCACCAACCAGCAAGGATGATGATGGGAGTAGCAAAGGCAAAGACCAAATAGAGCATGTGCCAGCTGCCTCTCCTAGGCAAGCGGCCATGCTTTCTTCTCCAAAGGTAACAAAGCCCCAAACATCAAGAAACAAAGTGGCTCAAATTGTAACTCTAAATGTTACTAGAGCACTCCGAAGCAAAGGGAAGTTGCCCAAGCAATCCATTGTTGAATTACCAAAGAGGAGGAGGACCAAGAAGGCCACCCAAAGCAAGGGAAAAGAGGAGGAGGAAAGTAGCCATGAGAAATAGAGGGATTTTGACATAATTTAGATAAATAGTGATGACAATGAAAATGAGGCCAGAATACTAGAGTCTCTCTTGCTAAATACAGAAGAAAAAATTCATAATATAAGAGCGGATCTAGAGAGGTCTAAAAACCTCATTCATTTTCTGCAAACACAAAACAAGCAAATGAGTGTCCACATGACATTTTATGAGACACAGGCTATCAAGTATCAAAAAGAAGCCTCCGAAGTGCAAATTAAGTTGGAAGAAATCATGGGAAAATTCAATGATAGTGAAGAAGAAGATCAGCCAAGGAGGAAGAGGCCAAGGACTATGGGACTCAAAAGAGCTTTGGAGAAGCAAAAAGAGGAAGTAGCTTCCCTTTTCCAATCTTTTCCTCTTACTACTTTATTCACCCAAGAGATAGAAACCAATAGAGAAGCATGGCTTGAAAGGGTGAATGAAAACTTGGAGAATAAGTTTGAAAAGGCCAATATAGACTTAAACCTTCAAAGAAAAATTACCGGGCAATATAAGAAGTTTAATCAATTCACCCGAAGGAAATTGAAGGCTACACAAGAAAAGCTCAAGGAGTCCCGAAAGAGGCGCCCGACACAAAAAGTGAAGAAAGGCATATCAAGGCTTGAAATTTTGGCCTCTGCTTCTCAGAATGCTTCTGAAAACCCATGAGGGTCATGCTCGCCAAAATTGGGCATAATTTGACAAGTTTTTGTTTTTTGACATTTTTGGGCTTTTTGGAAAAAATCATGGGCATTGGCATTTTAGTTTGAAGCATCCTAAAAGGTTGAAAATGGTATCATTGGATTCCATAATTTTAGGGGCATCTACTCATCATATTTCAGATCAATTGAAGATTTTTTGGTCCCCCTAAGTGGCGAAAAAAAATCACTTTTTCAACACTCTGCCCCGCATATCAGCAAAGGCATATTTCTAGGTTTTTCCACACAGGTCATATTTTCACAAGCTTCCAGAGATAATTTTGGGAAAAAAAAAGTACTTTCAGAAACTAGACATTTAGGGCTTTCCAATGAGCTATCACAGACCTCGTTTTGACATTGGGAAGGCCTCCAAAAGTTGCCCACAAGATAGGGGATTTTCTGATGCTATATTTCTGAAGTGTTTTTGTAAAAAATGCAGTTTTTTGAAGTGGCTTTTCCAAATGTGCGTTTAGCCTTTTTTGGCCATTGTCAGTTGGGAAAAGTCAATTTAATTTCCTTTTTTAGCATTTTTAGGAGATTTTTATAGATATTTTGTGCCTTGGGCTTTGCAAAGCCTCAAGGACAAAATTAGATATTTTTGATGGGCCAATGAGCTTGCTAGTTGCACTAGGAGGTTATCCTTCATCTTGGCCTATATATTCCAAGAGACTTCATTGTAAACGAGGCTGAAATTTATGATATAGAGCAATATATGGTTATACAAGCTTGGAAGAAATACTTGTCTCATGCATTGGATAGTTTCTTGAATGTTTTGGATGATGAAAGAGGACTGTTGTTGGATTCCTTGACTTGGTAAAATGGTATAGTGTTCCTCTATGTTATGTTTCCTTAGTTTTCATACATATTTCATGCTTTTTGATTTCCATAAGACCGTAGAGAATAGATTTGAGACATGCCCTTGGAGGCACCTCAGATTTCCTGTTTCATTATAGCTTCTATTTTTTCTTCCTTCTTAGTCATATCAAAGAATTTTTAATTGCTCTTTGATCACTGAAGAATTTGTTTGCTTGTTTCATTTATGGTTGTTATGCATGCTAAGTATGATTCACGGTACGCCCTGCTTACTCATGGATAGTCAAAGCTTCCACTTCTGAAACCTTTCTTTGAATGTATGATTGTCCTAGTTGAACCAAAGAGGTCTTGTATCGATCTTTCCCTTTGCCTAAAACTCTGCAATATTAGTTTCGAAGTGCCCAATAGCTCAAATACTATGTCTAGGAGTTTCCTCTTAGTAGCTTGAGTTATTTGTTTGTCTTAATTGTTTTTCCCCAAAGTCTGATAGAAATTTCCTAAAGTTAGAGAGTCATATATCTCTATGTATTGCTTGAATGTTTATTTATATGCATTTATCAGTTTGAAGTTACATTTATCATGATTAATGGTTAGCCCTACCATATAAATGTCTGCTATTTAACTATTTATGTTTGAAAGCCTTTTTCCTTCACAAAATTAGTGTCAATCCCACTTCATTTTACCTAAAGATCCATTTTACCTTGATCAAATCGGCCCTTCAACATACCTTGTATCACCATCTGAGGCTTTCTCGACCTTTTTGACCCCATAGCCCAGTTGATCTAACAATATTTTTATCTATTTAGTCTTTGATCAGTTCCTCCCTCAAAAACCTAAAAACAAAACCAAAAACCTACTTCACAACTAGCCTAAAATCAGAAACATAAGAAGCAAAACACATAGATATCCCTTACACAAATAGAGAGAGCCCTCTCTGAGTCTAGGAAGGACAGGTCCTTGGGCTTCAAAGTTGGTTTGATGTTACCTTGTCACTTGGCTTGCCAATCAGCCAAATCATGGGACCCTAACATAATGGTGATCACGGTGGGACTATGAGTAATAAACAAACTTAGACTTCCCTAAACATTTTAGCAGCTTTAGGAATACTACCTGGTTGACTATCACAGTGGGACTTTGAGTTAGTGACAATCTAAGTACACCTTAGAACTTCAAAATCCCTCAACCTAAAAGTTTTATCAAAGAGTAGAATCTAGTTGTCTAACCATCCTAGCAAATTGATGACCCAGCTATAGGATACTATTACAAACCTTAGGGCTACATAAAAACTCAGAAAATCCCAAAAAATCCTAGATTGGCTTTTTCCTAGTTATTGGTGGTGGACCATAAGTACATCTCTATAAAAACAACCAAAAATCCACCTGGTGACTCCACTAGCCTCCAGTAGGCCTAAAACTCCATAAAAAACCAAAAAAATTCATAAACCATACTTTTCTGTTGACTCATCCTTTCCAAAACTCAAAATTCATGGTGCAACCTCTGTAATCAGTGACAAACTAAGTATAACTTAGCGATTTATAAAACCTCACCTAGACATAGGAAATCAAACAGAATAAACTTGCAAATAGAACCATTAGTTTTTCCAACAGCTTAAAAAACTGTTGAAAATAAGTGTTGAGTCTTTCTTGCAAGTTCCTACATCAAAGTTTGCTAGAGAAATTTTTCTAAATAGCATCTTTGTCGGTATTGGTGGTGGACCATAGATCTCAAAGAAATCCACCTGGCGACTCCACTAGCCTTCATTTTTGTCTTGACTATTCTTCACATTAGCAAAACCCCTAGAGAGGTCATCCATCCAAAAATAATCACAACTATCATCCTCTCTAAACTTTGATTTTGAAATCTAGCTTCACGAAAAATTAATACCAGATCCCATCTAGACCCAAATCCCCCTATCATAGTTGATAACCCAAAGAAGATTTTGTGGCAAACTTCTGAAACTGGTGACTTAACTACTAATAGGTCCATCCGTAAAGCAAGCTCTGGAACATCTCACCTCCTTGCAGGGTTCCCAGTTTGACTTGAAATCGGAAAAAACCCTTTTTAGAAGCAAGTCACAAATTAAAATCAACTTTGACGATCTTGAGCCCTTAGATTTCCCTAGTAGAGAAGCCTCACCTACTACACCTCCTGACTTTTAGCTTCTCCACCACTTTGGCTCTTACCATCCCAAATCTGCTCAAAATCAGTTCACAAGTCCGAGTACCTCTGCCAAACCCATTTAGACCACCACTGTTCAAATCACCTCATCTCATCCTACAAGCCCTCATATTGTAAATCAACCATTAGCTCCCGCCATGGCAGCTTGGTATGCACCCTTGGTATTACCACAACCTTTAGCACCTTTACATCATGACTACTTATCCAAAATCCCGCACTTCACTGGAATTAAGGCTACTACCGCCCAACAACATGTAGATAGAATTAGTGATGCCTTTTAATACATGGAAATAGAAGACGAGACCATAAGAATGAGGATTTTTGCTAAAAGCTTAGGCGGAGAACCCAAGAAATGGTTTAAGAGCTTAAATCCTAACAGTATACACGATCTCCCAGCACTCTACCAAACGTTCATAAATAGGTGGGAAATCAGAAAAAACCTCATTCAAATCCTTTCTGAGTATAACAATATAAAAAGGGATAATGGGGAAAGTGTCTGGGACTACTGCACTAGGTTCAACAGTGTTTATAATGCCCTCCCACCTCACTTCAAACCTCCACTTGGCTTAGCCTTAGCAAATTTTCCCAAAGGTTTCGACCCAGACATGACATATCAACTAAGAGACAAGGACCCCGCAACCTTAGAGGAAATGCAAAAAGTGGCTATGAGTGCGGAAGCCAACTTAGCTGAAAAAAGAGCTAGGATGAGATCAGAGAAGAAAGTCACATACCGTGACGAGGTCGCCCCTTCAGTGTCTTCCTCAGATCCTAGAATAGATGGCCTGGTTAGATCCATGACGAAAATGTGGGAAAAAATAAGTGAAAAGGCACCTCTTAGGGACAACCAGCCAAACCCCCAAAACAGGAACCAGAACCAAAACTTTAGAAGAGACCAGCCTCAAAACAAACCAAGGGAAAACGACCAACAAATCAGGTCACCCTTCAATGAAAACTATGTTGATGAGGAAGAGAGAGATACATAACCAATTGATGAAAGTCATTTAAACCTAATAGGTTCTGACAACGAGGGTGAGGTTTTCCTCATGGAAGAAGAACAAGTTTTCTTCTCCCTGAATCAAAATGAAACCAACTATGAGGACCCCGAAGATCCTGCTATAGGATTTCAGAACGCCATAATAGAAGCTCACAGGCATTATTATCTTAGAAGTAGGAAAAACCAAGACAACTCCAAGAAAGATAGCTCAGACACTGCTGTTACTAAAACCCCTGATACCATCCTTAAAAGAGCAGTGGATAGCAAGAAAATCGTGGTCAAGAAAACTGACCAAAACAAAGATAAAGCTATTTAGACAAGCCTTGGCCCAGTTTGTCCTAGTACCTCTACTAAGATTCCTGAGATGGCTGTGTTGAGCAAAATCCCGAACCAAAGTCAGCAAATTAAGAACATAGAGAAAGTCATGGCTGAAAAAAATGAAGCAAATCTATCTAAACTACAAGCACCCTTCAGTTTTGAAGGGGAAATCACCAAAATAAAGATCACCATGCCTCTCACTGAACTTCTCTCCCAAGGCTCTTACAAATCCCAAGTGCTAAAGGTCCTGAACATAGGAAATGATGCAGACACCCTACATCTAGCTGATGATACCCCTGAAGTGTTGTTTGGTCCAAAAATAGAAGGGAAATTCCAAGAAGTAACCACTCTTCCCTTTTACATCAGTCTGAATATACATGACCAAATTCTACACAATGCCATGTTGGATTCCGGGGCCTCGCACAATCTCATGCCAAAAGTTGTAATGGAAATATTAGGCCTAGAAATAACAAAACCTTATAAAGACTTATATTCATTTGATTCAAGCAGAGTCAAGTGTCTAGGCCTGATCAAAGATCTTTGTTTCAGTTTGGCCCAAATACCTGCAAAACACCTGATCATGGACATAGTGGTAGCAGACATCCCTCCCAAGTATGGAATGATTTTATCCAGAACTTGGGGAGCCAAGCTTCAGGGAAATATTCAACTTGATATGTCCTACACCACTATTCCTGTGTTTAACCAAACTAGAATACTCTATCAGGAATCACACATGAAATATATGGTCAGTAGCCAAGAAAGGCCAAATAACATCCCGATGTACTCCTTGCATTTTGATCTGAATTCCTTCATTTTACACACTGACGAAGACATTGAGGAAAAGTTAGGAGAATTTGAAACAAATTTAGGCACACCACATCATCCACCCCAGGTTCTCTATGATGAGCTGGACACTCAAAATTATCATGACCCTGAGCAGTTATGTCTTAAGGAAAGAGAATTCGATTCTCTGGAAACAGAAATAGAGCAGGAAGCACAAAACATTATATACCATCAAGAAAATTGCTCAAACCATAGACAAACATCAACAATAATATCAGGAGACTTGTTTAGAACAAAGGCACTAGAAGACTGCATATTACAAATCTCTTTGGAAATCAGGGGTAGGGGAGCTTAATGTTCTTACCATACCTAAATGATTTATCATCTCATAACTCTACCTCCTCAAATGAAACCTTGACTATAGCCACAAAAGCTAAAGATCCAGGAAAAATTCCTAATAAACTTAATATGAAGGGATATGATGACTACAGTCCAAATATACCTGAGTTGTTTGAACTAGCTAACATTTTACCACTCCACCAAAGACTTAGAACTGGTAGAATTTGCAATATTGTTCAAGATACTACTACATGTAGGGAAAACAGTGAGAAGCACTATGACACTTCCATCACTCCAAGAAACAACTTCGACAAAAGAAAATAAAAAAATCTTGACCAAACAATAATAATCAAAGACAAGACAGTTGGACATAGGATATGTGTTGATTTTAGAAACACAAATACACACCCTTGGGACAAAAATTATATCCTTCCTGCCCAAGACCATTCTATACAAATGATAGGTGCTTCTAATCATGTGTCTTTACAATGTGATGTTTCAGAGTATCACCAAATAATTCCTTTGCAAAGCGAACAACTCAAAGAATTTTTCAAGTAAGCTGGAAGTAGTTCCATCTTCAAACCCAGAATTGCAAAACCACCAGACACCAAAGACATGTTCCTGAAAGCCATGTTTCTAGTTCTAAATTTCTGCATTCTGATCTACCTTGATGATGTCATCATATACTTCAAAAATGACAAAGAATATCTACATTATTTGAAAAATATTTACAACAAAAGGAGAAGTGGAGATCAAAGGTATAAAGAAGTATAGCGGGAAGTCACGGGGTTGTTTAGAGATTCATGCATAAATCCTTATTTTATGCTTGAAAGAGAAAATTTTCCAAACTTTTCTTTTCAAGAGCTGAGTGGACCAAGAGCGTTAGGAGATCCTTATGAAGATAAGATGCTCAAGTTTCACCATTTTCAAGGTGTTTAGTTCCATATTTTTCAATCATTGTATATATCATTGTTTGAAGAAATAAATCAAAAACAGAAAATTCAAAAAAAATAGAAAAGTAGGAAAAAGAGGGCAGTTTGGAAAACAACAAGAAAGCCCCATGTTTAAAAAATAGTCATTCTGAAATTGCGCAAGTCTAAATGCCGCTACTAGTGTTCAAAAATGTCTTGTTCAGTTATCTAGCCTAATCATAACTGAACATGTTTTAATTTTATTTGCTGATAATTTAGTGAGAGAAGAGATAGTCAAAGTATGTAAGCTTGACTTGTCAAAGAAGATAGATTAGGAAAAGATACTAGTTCCACATGCTCAAAATAGAACCAAAGAGGAAAACAGGGATGAAAAAAAAACTGTGTATCCTAGCCCTAATTTTTCTAAATTTCATTTTCATGCAAAATAATACTTGTGTGCAGCTTGTCTTTCACGCCACAAGTACATGACAAATCAGACTATCTAATCTTGATTTGGTCATTTTTCAATTTCATGTTTTAGATTAGAGAATGAAATCCTGTCAAACAACTTAATCTTGACAGTCGATCTTGCATAGGTAGAGAAACAAAGGAGTTCATTAGTTTAATTTGAACTCTCGGTGGATATAAGTGTAGAAATAGATAATGTCATTTTCAAAAATATTATGCCAAAGGGTTGCTAGTATAAATGCACCCAAAAGAAGAAAAAAATGTTAGGAAATGTAGAAATATTATGCCAAAGGGTTGCTAGTCCAAATGCACCCGAAAGAAGAAAAAATGTTAGGAAATGTAGCTGGGTAGGTAGAAGATGACTTGGATGCTAATCATGCTGTCAATTTTTAGAAATAACATCAAGAAAGAAAGAATTTTGCACCAATAGATAAGGCACTGGTTTTCAAAAGCCAGAGATCTAGAATTCTGGACACCTCCTGAAAAGGAGCTGCCCTCCCCAAATGGAGCCACCGTTAGTCATCAGTATTTTTCACCTGTTGATGATGACTAGATTCTTAAGCCAATTTTTCTAGAAGTTAATCTCCAAACTGTCAAATTTGTCATCTAGAAAATACCCCTAAACAATTTTTGTTCTCCTACCCTTCCGGTCAGCTTATGATGAGAAAAAACCTAGTTGTCAAGTCCTATCTAGTTTCAGTCATATAATCCTGTCCATGAGCTGTCATAGCTAAAGGTTATCTGTTGTCATTTACCCTCATTCCCAAGTCATTCATTATCCAATTGTTGATAAAATGTCTACCACCCTATCTCTGGTCATATGTCATTTTGAGATCTAATCATACCAAAGAAAATACACAAAATCTGTCAAGATCGCCCATAAGTTAGGTAGTGGCGCTTTAGGGAATCCCTTCCTTGGCAAAAACACCCTGAGCCAAAAGCCTCTGTTCAGTACCAGCCAGCCCTGGATTAGTGCCTAATCTGCAAAAACAAATCTTCATTCATCCATAGTTCGTGCCACTAAGAGGTCATTCTATCTCAGTCCGGAAGAAATTCTACAAAGATCTGAAATAGAAAAAGATAAGTATGATCGCTGTCTAAAGGAACATGCTTAAGGTCAAACAAAATCTCCATCAGATCACAAGGAAGTTCTTCAAAGTTCAAAGTCATTGTATTTTCAATCTATGCAAGGGTGTGATTGCATCAATGATCCATGTGTAAAGGAGAAAAAGAAAAAATTCAAAGAGGTCCTGCATACTAAGCTAGCTTGTCCTCAGTAAAACAAGTGAAATACAGTAAGTGAGGAGCTACTATGGTTGTATTCTAAAAGCCAGAGTTATCTAAAGAAACAGAATGCAACCTCCAATTCCTATTAATGAAAAGAAGCAATTGCTCAAGTCGATCAAGAATATTCTCAAGACCTCCTCCAAAACGAAATTTCAAGTTGGGCATTTGCAAACATAATCAAGAGAAGTTTCTCAACAACTATGTCTATTGAGAAAATACTCGCATACACAAACAACTTGTTTTCTCGGTCTTAGGGTTCACAAAGATCTTTTTACAAAGAAACATATCTCAACACATCTCATAGAGCATATTATTGCCTATTTTACATGACACTAAGCGAGAGACATGTGATTTGGCGGAAAGGTAATGCATTTTTGAAATAGATGAAATGTCTGCGTGTTAACCTCCTTCATTAAAGCAGAATGGTTAAAGGCACAAGAAGAACCTCCTCCAAAAAGAGTAGATGGTTGGGTATAGATAGAACCTCCTTTAGTTAAAAAGCAGAGGGTTAAGTTGTCCATGTGTTTTCAAAAGTTTTGAGTCACCTCCTTCCAAGAGATGGGCAAAGATACATCAGTTGTTTTCAAAAGATGTGTGAGCAATTTCCTTATCAAAATACAAAGGTAAAAATCAGTGGTGTGTAAAAAGGCTCCCTTCAGGTTATGGATGAAAGAAAAACTTGAAGAAGTTACCTTTCAAATCAGTCAAAACAAAGGACAGGTTGACAAACAGTAATAAAACCATCAGGGTTCATAGGTTGAAAAACCTATATTACATCAAGAAAAAGGATGGCATGTTGATGTTAAAAGTCTCTTTTCCTCTGTTTATAGAGACCTCCTCCAAACTGTGATAAAAGTGAAACTTGGGCTAAGGATAGCCTCATCAAAATGTCAAATAAAATCTACATTGGAAGACAAGGAGAAAGGCCTCACACAAATCGGAAAGGCCATTTTTAAGGACTGCCACAATGGTTTCATGAAAAATTTCCCATTGAGGACTAATATGAGAAAAACACAGTTTTATATTCTTTCTATATCAAATCAAAATGCTATACTTACTTCTTTGCAAGACTAGCCAAAAAACCTCTCGGTGTCAAAAGGCCTCCTCCTCAAATGAGCAAAGGGTCCACCAGTGTCTGAAAAAATTCAAAGGGACAAGTGAAAAAGGAGGTTTTCAAATTTTAAAAGGAGGAGAAAGGCCATTTAAAAGGCCCTCATCAAATTTCAAAACATGAAGCATGCATTCATTAGCTCCCCCACAGCAGAAGGAAGCGTTCCTCGGGCAAGTCTTTGAATTTTTCGAGCCTAAAACTATTTGTGGCGCGGCTATAAACCTGCACGGCATGCCTGTAGGTGCCCGAAAACATGATTTTCACCGAGGCGTGGTGCGCCTGTAGCTGCGTGCAGCACTCCTGTGCCTGCAGTCACCAAGCGCCCAAAGTCGACCCGACACCATTCTGCGCAGCACTCTCTCCTGTCAATGACCCGCTCATCTCCGGTTTTGAAATGATTTTGAGGACTGGGTCAACACTCAAAAGGTGGCAAAGATTCATTGTTTGGAAAGGTATTTATTCCTCTTAAACCTGTTGTTTGATTTGAAAGAGGGTTTTAAAAAAAATCAGAGCACCATGTTTACAAAGTCAAAGAAAAAAAGTGGGTCTTTTTAAAACAGGGATATTACCTCACAGAGATCTAAGGTTGAGATGGAAATTTGCTAAAGATTCACATAGCACAGATTTCAAAATAGACTGTGTTCTAAGGTGAAGAGCCTTGTGCTAAAAACAAAGGTGGACTTCTTTTCAAAAGAAACCACTAATAAGCCTTGTAAAAAGCCTCATTTCTCTCACACAGCACTGAAGAAGTGAAATTGTCTTCGTTCAGATAATATTTGCTTTCCAAACAAAAAAGAAAACTATGATCATCTAAGGGGAAAGAGTTTGTTAGGAGGCTTACTGCTCAGTAACAAAAGGCTGTATTTTGTTTTGAAAAATAATAACCATCACAGAAACATAATTTTTATTCAAAATCAGAACAAATTTTTCCTGAGGGGTATAACCTTTGTTTTTAATCAATCCCTTGAAAAAATAGTTATCATTTAAGAGGGGACAAAGCTTTTTAGGAGGCTTGATATTCAGTGACAAAAGAGTTGTCTTTTGTTATGGAAAGACATTAATCATCCAACAGAGAAGCATTCTTATTCAAAAGCAGAACAAGGAGCCATAAAGAGAATAGTCTATGTTAAGAATTCATTAGAACAAGGCTACCTAAAGAGGGTTTTGTTTTTCAAAACGAGCATATTTTTCTTGTTTAAACCTCTAACACAATGTTTCGAAGAAAAGGAGTTCATCAGTTCATATTGTCAAGATCAAAGGAGTAGTTTCATTTGAACCAGCTTGGTTAGCCGAGATAAGGACAAAAGACTTCTCTCTTTCCTCAAAAAGTAAAGAATGTGTTGATTGAAGATTTATCATAGTAAACATTTGAGATAATTGCCTTAGTGACTCAACCAAGAATCTCAGAAGCAAAATGCCTCCTAGGCAAGATAGCGGAAGTGGTCCTCACAAAAGGTATGAACCTTTTTCAACTGAGGAAATGAATGCCTATCCTTCAGTGCTTTTTAACTTTCATGAAGTAGGATGTTTGGAGTTTTGTCAAAAGGTTCAAGAGGTGAAAAGTTATCTTACCTAGACACATCTATTTGCTTTAAGGCTACAAGGGAAACATGTTCATCTATCAGGCTTAGGCTTCAAGCTCTCTCCTAGATCTATTTCCAGAGCTACCAAAATTCCATATGTCGGAGAAAAATGGTTTAAGCAAAGCTACCTAGATTCAGATCAATATAAACCCTTCTTGAAACCAGAACATCGGGATGCATGCCCATCTATTTTTCCTTTTTCATATTTTTTGAACAACTATGCTCCTCTCATGAAGATAATCATGAAATATTTCACATTCGAAGGGAGGTTTTCCTGGGATTATGCTTACCATATCAAGCTACTCATGCACTTCACAAGAACCCAATTGCTAAACCTACTCTTTTTCCTCTATAGAAGTATTGAAAATATGGCTTCTACTATTCAAAAGAAGCCTTCCTCTCAGCAGCAAGCTTGTCTTTTCCATCATTCCCTTATCAAGATTGTCATTCTCCATCAACTTGAGAAAAAGGAAATTTCTTGGGACACTTTCATTTCACATCCCAATTTCGCCACTGCTTCTTCATCCCATGCATCTCATTCACCATCCACTCATCATCTTTCTCCTTCTTCTAGTAAACCCACTCCTAGGAAATAAAAATATGCTATGATTGATCAAGAAGAAGAGCATAGTGAGAAAGAGAAAAACAGTGATGAAGAAGAGCATAGTGAGAAAGAGCAAAAAAATGAAGAGGATCAACGTCAAAGGAAGCAAAGTGAAGAAGAGCACAGTGAGAAAGAGAAAAACAGTGATGAAGAGGAGAAAAGTGAAAGGAAGAAAGTGAAGAAGAGCACAATGAAGAAGAGAAAAATAGTGAAGATGGAAATGATGAAGAAATGGAACAGGTTGATGAGGAACACAACAGTCACAAAGAGGAAAATATTGGTAGCCCACAAAGAAACAAGCATGATGAGGATGAAGCACAAAACATTGAGGATACAGAGCCTAAAATTCCTGAAGAAAGCAGGGAAAAAAGTGAACAAGGCAGCCCTTAAGGAGACATGCAAGGTGACAGTCAAGGCATTCAAGAGGAGGGTCAAAACAGTCCTCAAACGGACACTTTTTATGAAATAAAGGAAAGACCACCAGCCATCAAGGATGATGATCGGAGTAGTAAAGGCAAAGACCAAATAGAGCATGTGCTAGCTGCCTCTCCTAGGCAAGGAGCCATGCTTTCTTCTCCAAAGGTAACAAAACCCCGAACATCAAGAAAGAAAGTGGCTCAAATTATAACTCCAAATGTTACTAGAGCACTCCGAAGAAAAGGGAAGTTTCCCAAGCAATCCATTTTTTAATTACCAAAGAGGAGGAGGACCAAGAAGGCCACCCAAAGCAAGGGAAAAGAGAAGGAGGAAAGTAGCCATGAGAAAGAGAGGGATTTTGACATAATTCAGATAAAAAATGATGACAGTGACAATGAGGCCAGAATCCTAGAGTCTCTCTTGCTAAATAGAGAAGAACAAATTTATCATCAAAGAGAAGATCTAGAAAGGTCTAAAAACCTCATTCATTTTCTGCAAACACAAAACAAGCAAATGAGTGTCCACATGGCAGTTTATGAGACACAGGCTATCAAGTACCAAAAAGAAGCCTCCAAAGTGCAAATTAAGTTGGAAGAACTCATGGGAGAATTCAATGACAGTGAAGAAGAATATCATTCAAGGAGGAAGAGGCCAAGGACTATGGGACTCAAAAGAGCTTTGGAGAAGCAAAAAGAGGAAGAGGCTGCCCTTTTCCAATCTTTTCCTCTTACTACTTTATTCACCCAAGAGATAGAAAACAATAGAGAAGCATGGCTTGAAAGGGTGAATGAACACTTGGAGAATAATTTGGAAAAGGCCAATAGAGACTTAAACCTTCAAAGAAAAATGACCAGGCACTATAAGAAGCTTAATCAATTCGCCCGAAGGAAATTGAAGGCTAGACAAGAAAAGCTCAAGGAGGCCCGAAAGAGGCGCCTGGCACAAAAAGTGAAGAAATGCATATCAAGGCTTGAAATTTTGGCCTCCGCTTCTTAGCATGCTTCTGAAACCCATGAGGGTCATGCTCGCCAAAATTGGGCATAATTCGACAAGTTTTTGTTTTTTGACATTTTTGGGCTTTTTGTAAAAAATCATGGGCATTGCCATTTTAGTTTGAAGCATACTCAAAGGTTTAAAATGGTATCATTGGATGCCATAATTTCAGGGGCATATACTCAGCAAATTTTAGATCAATTGAAGATGTTTGGTCCCCAAAGTGGCGAAAAATAGTCACTTTTTCAACACTTTGCCCCGCATATCAGCAAAGGCTAATTTCTGGGTTTTTTCACACAGGTCAGATTTTCACACTTTTCCATTAATCAGTTTTGGAAAAACAAAGTATTTTCAGAAACTAGAAATTTAAGGCTTTCCAACAAGCCATCACGGGCCTTGTTTCGACATCAGGAAGGCCTCCAAAAATTTCCCACAAGACAGGGGATTTTCTGCTACTATATTTCTAAAGTATTTTTGTAAAAAAATGCAGTTTTCTGAAGTGGCTTTTCCAAATGTGCATTTAGCCTTTTTTGGGCATTGTCAGTTGGGAAAATTCAATTTAATTTCCTTTTTTAGCATTTTTAGGATATTTTTATATATATTTTGTGCCTTGGGCTTTGCAAAGCCTCGAGGACAAAATCAGATATTTTTTATGGGCCAATGAGCTTGCTAGTTGCACTAGGAGGTTCTCCTTCATCTTGGCCTATATATTCCAAGAGACTTCATTGTAAACAAGGTGAAACTTGATGATATAGAGAAATATATGGTTATACAAGCTTGGAAGAAATACTTGTCTCATGCATTGGATAGTTTCTTGAATGTTTTGGATGATGAAAGAGGACTGCTATTGGATTCCTTGACTTGGTAAAATTGTATAGTGTCCCTCTCTGTTATGTTTCTTAGTTTTCATACATATTTCATTTTCTTGCTTGCTGTAAGACAGTAGAGAATATATTTGAGACATGCCCATGGAGGCACCTCAGATTTCCTATTTCATTACAGCTTCTATGTTTTCTTCCTTCTTAGTCATATCAAAGAATTCTTAATTTCTCTTTGATCACTGAAGAAATTGTTTTCTTGTTTCATTTATGGTTGTTATGCATGCTAAGTATGATTCATAGTACGCCCTGCTTACTCATGGCTAGTAAAAGCTTCCACCTCTAAAACCTTTCTTTGAATGTTTGATATTCCTAGTTGAACCAAAGAGGTCTTGTATTGATCTTTCCCTTTGCCTAAAAATTTGCAATCTTAGTTCAAAGTGCCCGATAACCCAAAATACTATGTCTAGGAGTTCCCTTTTAGTAGTTTGAGTTATTTTTTTGTCTTAGTTGTTTTTCCCCAAAGTCTGATAGCGATTTTCCTAAAGTTAGTGAGTCATATATCTCTATGTATCGCTTGAATGTTTATTTCTATGCATCTATCAGTTTGAAGTTACATTTATCATGATTAAAGGTTAGCCCTACCATATAAATGTCTGCTATTGAACTATTTATGTTTGAAAGCCTTTGTCCTTCATAAACTTAGTGTCCATCCCACTTCATTTTACCTAAAGATCCATTTTACCTTGATCAAATCGGCCCTTCAACATACCTTGTATCACCATCTGAGGCTTTCTCGACCTTTTCGACCCCATAGCCCAGTTGATCTGACAATATTTTTATCTATTTAGTGTTTGATCAGTTCCTCCCTTAAAAACATAAAAACAAAACCCAAAAACCTACTTCACAACTAGCCTAAAATCAAAAACATAAGAAGCAAAATACATAGATATCCCTTACACAAATAGAGAGAGCCCTCTCTGAGTCCAGGAAGGCTAGGTCCTTGGGCTCCAAAGTTGGTTTGATGTTACCTTGTCACTTGGCTTGCCAATCAGACAAATCACGGGACCCTAACGGTAACCAATCTCAATTAACCATGGAGTTTTTAAATAGAGAACCTCTCCAAGATTCAATGGTCTCCCAAACAATATTGGGTGTTCCATCCAGATAGCCAAACATAATACTCACTTGAGTCCAAAGTTCCTCTATCACTACACAATTAATCAATATATGCTCCATGTCCTCTTCATGGTTAGCATAAAGGCACCATTATTCTGGATGAAATACCTCCTCATCAGCTCAGAGGGGAAGACAAATATGGAAGGGATACAAAGACCTAAATTAAACCTATTTCTGCCAGGGTAATGCCTATATAAAATAGAACAAGAGCGTTATAACGCAGGCAATCAGTACATTGGCCGCGTTAGTGGCTAGGGCAATGCTCTGTTTACACTGGAGGGGAGTGTTACCCGTGTTTTAAGTTTGAATTGGGAAAAGAGCGCGGAGAAAGATTTGAATCTCCGACTTTCCCTCATGAAGGAGTCAGTGCACAAAGGAAACTGCAGAAGCACCAGTTCATTATTGGTCATTGCCATAGAAGACTGAACTCCAAGAGAAGAAAAAGCATGGAGATCAAGGAAACATCTAAGCCTTTTCCATTCCAAACTAGTGGAAAGAGAAGGGCAACAATGGCTTTCTCCCTCTCCTATAAGAAGGAGTTGAAGGCTCTTAATTGAAGGTCGAAGGATTGCTCAAGGTTCTTGCATACTTGTGGAATAGAGAATAGTGTGACATTGTGAAGGCCAAGAGTCAAAGAGGCTCCTAGAGAGTTTGTTGACTTGGACTTCTTCACTAGAGAGAGAAGAGAGATTGGGAGACTGAGGAGGGCTTGGTACAACCGATGGTTGTAATCCTCCTTCTTCCAAAATCAATAGAACTGTGTTCGTTTTGTCCATTCAATGCTTAATGTTATTATTTTTGTTTCAATATTTACTTAGTATGATATGAATGGCTCAGATGTGTATAATCTAGATGTTTATTGTTGATTTAATTGATAGAATACTTGTTATATTAGAAATTACGCCGGTGCTTTGACTGATTGCAGGTCTCGGATTTGGAGCCGGCGAAGAAGGACTCTTACTTTGCTCAACGCGTTCTCCAAGAGATTACAAAACCGTCAAAGAGGTAATTCTTTATTGTATTCCTTCAAGTTATTTCAAGCTAATATGAACATACTCATGCCATCTTTGTGAACAGCATAGCTAATCTTACTGTCTGCCTCGAGCACCAGAAAGCCCTGAGAGGGATCCACGAAAACTAACCACCCAAGCAGTTTACCCTATAGCAGAATTGGCGACTCCGCTGGGGAGATTTCCCCATAGTTTCCGGGCTATTTCTTCCTTCATTTCTTCTCTCCTCTGTTCTGTATCCTTCCGACCATTTTTTGATGCCCTGTAGACATACCAAACGCTTGCGGAGTTCAATCCTGTGCCTGTCTGGCCAACTGAAGAGCTTTTCCCTGGTTAACGCGACCTATGCAGTGTATCCAGTGCGTTATAATGTGGTCTAGGCTTAAATATAGTGCGTTATAACGCTGTATTTTCTCACATACAGAGCATTACCCAGCCAGAAAACCCTGTTGTTCGCTACTGTGACTGTGTTTTAGCTGTGGAGTTTTTTGGCCACCAGTACCTTTCACAGACTGAATCCCTGTGCTTGTCTGCTAAACTGGCATTGATTATTTGTTTCTCTTATTTAGTTAGTGTGCAAAGCATTTACTTTTTTAAAAGAGAATTTTTATTTTTATTTTTCTGCATTTAGCTGAGCTTATTCTGAAAAGTTTGGTTCACAGACTGTTAAAAGAGGTAGATAGAAGTCTGAGTCTTAAAAGTTGAACTGTGTTATTTACATGTTGGTGCATGGATGATTGAAAAAGAAACCTCTCCTTGTAGAAACGTTCTTCATTGAAGTTAATATTTAGAGCATGTTTTGCATGGTTTCTTGAGTCAGAGTCTCACTATACTTCATACGTCCATTTCCCCTCCGCAAGACTAATAACAAAGTACACTAAAAACAAAGCGATAATAAAATCAATCTAATAACTTTTTTTTGAGCTCACACAAACAGTAGTTCAGGCTAGGATCTTGGGTTAGGAAAGTGAGAAAACTACCCAAGATCTCAAAACTTGAAAACTAGAGTCATTAACGAGTGAAATCCTGCTGCGCTCACATTATTGGGACTGTTCCTTTACCGGAGCTCAGCGCGAGACAACACTTGGGTGCACTAGAAGGTAGCCCGCCTTCGACTGCATCCTGTGGGTGTGTTATATATTGGGGTTCCCTTTCGGGGATGTCGAAACTAGATCGGGGATCTAAGTATTCTGCCCATATAGCACACTGTCCTTGACCGTGGACCCCCCTGATGATGTCTGTGATTTGAGGTATCCTTAGTGGCCATACTTTTAGGGACTTACACAAGGTGACTGGGACGGGCTGTCCTGGTACCTGAAACAGAAGGACCTACTCTGTCTTCAGTCTTTAGGAGGGTACTCGTCTTCACGAGAGTGCTTACACCTATCGTCTGGGGTTCGGGCGAAGCTCTAGAGTAACCGTAACTGTACTTTCTACCAACCCTCTCTGTATGCTATTGTGAGACTGGATTTCATCACCAGTGAATGGTAGTACTTAGACAGGGCACCCTATACTGGTTGCTTGTTGATTGATTTTAGAGAGTCTTTTTTCTTTTTAGTAAGTGTGTGGTTACTGTCACTTGAGACTTCATAATATATCACATTTTAAATAAAATTTGTTAAAATTAAACCGGTCACCGTGGCGTCCCCTGACCCACGCCGTCAGTCTAGACGATAGCAAGGTCTACCTCCTCTCACCTTAGAGGAAAGATTGAACCTTGGTGAACCCAGGCCTTCTACGGAAGAGCAGTCTCCTTTGACTAATCTGGATTATCACATAGACCCTTATCAGCCGAAACTCCCGGAGGACCCTTTCACTGAAGGCGTTGTAGCTAATTACAATCCTCCGCTCACTGATCCGTTAGGACCTTTGATAGTCCAGATTCCCCCACGCCCAGATATGTCTGCGGCCACACCAACATCTATTTCACCACCGACATCCATAGGGACGATGCCAATGGCAACCATCATTGGTTCGCCACCATCCTCCCCGCCGGTGGTCAGTTCTATGCCATTACTGGGTAACCCCAGTAGTCAACATATGCCTACCCCCAACCCTATGGTCAACACAACTGTCAGTAGTTTACCGAACCCTTCGGCATCTACTCCTACCGTGACCACGTTGGGGACTACGGTAGCTCCTCCCACGAGCACGGCTACTTCGGTGCCCTTTAGCAACCCTTTCGGTTGGAACCCTCTGTTGAGTTCAAACCCCCTGGCCACTATACCAGGGGGCAGTGTTATCAGTACACAGGTAGCAGGGAATATCTCTCTTCCTATGCAATCCTTAGGACAAATGGGACAACCCATTGTAAATGCTATCCCCTTAAGTGGTTCAAACATAGGTGTAGGATCTATACCGTTGCCAAATTATGCAAGTACTAGTATGCCTCCAGGAAACTCTATTGCATCCATTTGGACTAACCAACCCCAAACTCCATCTGGAGTGGGAGGGCACTTTTACGCTGGGGGCAACCAACCATTTTCCCCCCAATACACTATGCCCTATGGACAGCAACCGTATGTTCCTACTCCTCCACCTATGGGAGGTTTTTATCAAAGTCCCACTTACCCTTCTGGTAACACATGGATGGGGGGACAACAACCGTATGTTCCTACTCCTCCACCTATGGGAGGTTTTTATCAAAGTCCCACTTACCCTTCTGGTAACACATGGATGGGGGGACCCTATGGTCCAAGTAGTCAGCCCATACTGCCTTGGTTAGACTCGGGGGCAAATCCACAATTGCCTTTCTTGGCAGCTTTGGACATACCCGACATCCATAAGCTGACAAACGACCCCATCAACCACAACTCGCTTTGGCCTCCTATACCGCATAAGATTCCTTTAGATATCCCGAAGTTCGACGGGAAGCATGGAGATGACCCGGCCGCACACATCACTACCTTCCATTTGTGGTCCATATCCAATTCCATGGTAGATGATAGTGTCCACCTTCGACTGTTCTCCCGCACCCTTACAGGCAATGCCGCCAAGTGGTACATTGAATTACCACGCGCCACCATCAATACGTTTGGCGCTTTAGCGACGGAGTTCTTAAAGAAATTTCAACTACCAATTAGAGTGGAAACCGGCACAGAATTGTTAACATCACTGCGCCAAGACACCGCCACCCACATCTCCGACCATATTCATGAATGGAGACGTAGGAGGAGGCTTGTCAAAGCGCCAATTCCGGACCATCTCTTGGCAAATTGGTTTTGCAAGTCTCTTTTACCCCATATCTCTAAAGACATTGGCCTTTCTGGTGCGGTGACAGAAGATCAATGTATTCGTCGTGCCCAACACCTGGATTTAATCTATTCACAATCTGGCACGCTTTACGATCTGCTCCCCCATGCCCCTGGTAACCTGAACCCTCCGGCTACTAAGAAAACCGGAGCTCATGCCGATGGTCTCATTGGCGCGATCTCTGGTGTAGCCACCAATCAGTCTCGGGGGAAAACCTCCCAGCCATCCTCGGCTGCCACCGCCCCCCATCAAACGACTCCTCTCCCTTCCGCTGAGGTAAATTCGGTGCAAACCTCACAAAAACCCAATGGGAAAAATAGGAAGAATAAGAAGAAAACATCTTCTTCGGAAGAGCAGTCGAATAATCAGAATAACTCTAATCAGAAAAATGTTGCTAATGAAAAAGGAAAGGATAAACCCATGAGATTTCCTTGTAAAATCTGTGCGGAGGACCACTTGACATACAAATGTCCTCAGTTGCAGGAATGCACTGATTTTATTGCTAACAAGGATTCTGGGAGAACACCTGTCGTTCTTCACAATCCTTTCCCCAATCAACAGCAGCAACATCAACATATGGTTGACAACCCGCCACAACCCCATCAACGGGGCAATGGTGGTTCGCATCCTTCCAGCGAAGGACCATCTGCCATTTATGGCATCGAGAGTATTGACCTTCAAACTCGCGCCAAGCTTTATGGAGCCCCTACCATAGATGCTCAAGAACCTGGAACTAGTTCCAATCCGCCGCCGCCCAACGATTTGTATATCGAAAGGCCTACTGCTGAACCTGTTATTCGTCCCCCCAAAGGGACACTTCGACGCACGACTCATAATACCTCTGCACGTGCAGCCAAAAACTACAATATTGTAGAAGAATTGGCGCAGGCACCGTCAGCCATGTCTGCACTTGAAGTATTACAAACCTGTCCGGCACAAAGGAAAGCCTTGCTTTCGGCCATTGGCGGAATAGATCCCCAGGATTCCACGCTAGCAATCTTTGATATGGAAAAGGCTAAGCCTCGCCTCTCACATCAACTCGCATTCCAGGTGCAGGTTGTGTCGAAAGGGAGACCCATCCATCGCACTGTCATAGACGAAGGTGCTTCGACCTGCGTTATGTCACAAGCTTGCTGGCTAAATTTAGGTTCTCCTACTCTAACCCCGCCATCGAATTCCCTGAAAGCTTTCGATGGCCACACGTTCCTACCCAAAGGATACCTTGCTAGCTTTCCCGTCACTCTGGGTGGGAAAATGGTAAATGTGGACGTTGAAGTCGTAGAGCGTCATCTCGACTATAATCTATTGCTCGGTCGCAGTTGGTCTTATGCTATGACCACCATCGTGTCTTCGGTCTTCCGACTCATCCTATTTCCATTGGATGGGAAAATAGTCACGGTCGATCAGCTATCCTTCTGCACCCCTGATTATTCCACTTTACCAAGTAGCTCGGTACCCCTAATAGGAGGTGTCCCTGACTCTTACGTCAGTACCGGTACCGGTCTTCTGAAGGCATCTTCCCTACTGGGTTGTTTTCCTCTACCGCCGCCTCAAATCCCAAACACGGTTGCAATGATATCCACCTCTTCGGATGGCTCTATCGACCCATGGATCATTCCGGCACCTTCAGAAATTGATTCCTATGGAGATCAGATGCCGCTTTCGCCGGTTGAGTTGGCTTACCAAGCCATCCAAATCGCATCTGAACCCTCCACTGATATGGTTTCGACCACAGGTACAACCCTCTCTCCCATCACGGTTCTCTCTAAGGATCTCCTCAATGAAGTCTGGCCTACAGACGAAGCTATTCGAGAGATCATGTCATTAGAAGAACGAACTTGGGGAGAGTTCCACCATCGCGCTTCGACGATTGATTCGGAGGCGATAAAAACTGAAATCCCATCTTTTGACCAACCTGAGATAGTTCCCTCCTCTTATACGACTGTCCACACTATCGATTCAGAAGGGAACATGGGTAATCTTTCCAAGACACTACTCATTGATATCTCGGTCAAGACAGGTATCATGGAAAATATTCCGTATTGCTTTTCAAATATCACACCTTTCCAACTTGCTTTCGGCCTGGAGGCAGTACTTCCGATTGAGTGCGAAATCCCATCGCTTAAACTAGCCGTTGAACTCCTGCCTCTAGCACTCGAAGCTCACCAGCGCCAAGTTAAAGCTCAATATGACAAATCTATCAAGCCTCGTTCTTTCCAAGAGGGCGATCTTGTTCTGCTTTACGATTAAAAACACGACCTCTTGGGGGCAGGAACACTCCAACCATTGTGGCTCGGTCCTTACATCGTTACTAAAGCCCTCTCAAAAGGAGCTTACGAACTACAGGACTGTAATGGAATTCCACTCGAGGAGCCCCGCAACGGGCTCTATCTGAAGAAGTATTTTGCCTAGTTTTACACTAGGCATATGCTTTGTAATTTTATGTATAAAAGTTTTGCCTATTTTTATTTTTGATGCTTCTGAATTATTTGTTTGGTTTAAGGTGTTTTTCTCATGTAATCTTTTTCTTTCGCACAGATGTCATCACACTTGTTATCATACGTTGGGTATGCGGACGGTGCTAGTCGTCACACTAGACACATTGCTTCAGCTGCTTGGGTTCTCTATACTCCTGAGTCGGACCTCCTTGGTTCCGGGGGGATCTTCCTGGGTAACGCCACCAAAAATGTTTCCGAGTACATGTCAGTGATCCAACTCCTCACGGAAGCGGCATCTCGTGACATCTCCGATTTAGTGGTCAAGTTAGATTCCCAACTCATCATTATGCAGCTAAACAATCATTACCGCGTCCGCCACCCTGTATTGTTGCGTTATTTTTTACGAGTGCGACTTTTAGAACGTCAATTTCAAACAATCACATTTGAGCACGTTCCTAGAGAATTTAATGCATTAACTGATTCTTTGGCAAATTATGTGTTAGATTGGCATTTGTCACATTTATTGTAAAAGATTTACTCATGAGTACATATATTTTTATCACATCAAAAAATGCATAAAAATTTAAAAACACAAAATCACCAAAAATATATATATATAGATATATGTCATGTCCAGTACATAGAGAACATCAAAAAGAAAATCTCCCAAAACTTGGGGTGTTTTACAAAATTTGGCTCACTAAGCCATGCTCTGACACTAATACATCTACTCCAAACAGCTAAGCCTGATGCTCATAATAGCATACAACTGCTCTAGCCATTCTCCTCAGAGGAACCAGGTATCTCTCTGGCACACCCACAGTATGCCGCTGCAGACGAACTGGAACCTCCCGCATAGGAAGCGGTGGTATACCCATACTCAAACCCTCCAGGTTCCTGGAGAGTTCATGTAAAATCTGGGTATCATCGTCGTCGCCGGCTTCCGCCTCCTCTACAGGTGCGCCAGCCGCGGGTAGCTGCAATCCTCGCCGTGCATAGCGAGGGGCCCCAGCTGGACGGACAGGTGCCACATCTGTGTCAAGCAAGCAAGAGTTTCATGTCAAAACTTAATTTTCACCCCTTTTCAACAAAAAAAAAAAAAATTTACATAAACATTCAAAAGCTAAAAACAAAAACTTTTTGAAAAACATTGTTTATTTTTTACCGTCGGGCCCCCACTGGGTGCCAGGGGGCAGGATTAGCTCGGGATCACCTGTGAAGTTCATCCCTGCATAGGGATAATCCTCGATCATGATGATCTGAGAGTCCAGCCAATCAAAAAATCCCTCATCAAAACAGTGACGGACGGGACCCTCTCCAGTCCGTGGAAGCAAAGTGGCCCACCGAGCCTGCCTCGGCTCACGTGGACCCAATGGCGCTGTAGGGATCCTGGGCCTCATCAGTGGTATCCGCTCCAGTATGAAAGAAACAATCAGTGTTCCATACCCAAACTCTCTTTGAGTACGGGTCTTGCATGCAGTAAGCTCTGCTCGGACCCGACGGACCACACCGTCACACCAATCGAAAACCTGAGGCTGCATACAATCCAAGGCTAGGAGCATCTGAGCCTTGGTCGCCACATGCTGACTCTTGGCACCTGCCAAGCGAAAAATCATCCATAGAATAGACCGCAAGGGTCTCAAAGTCACCTGTGCAATAGGTATCCGGTTACTCACAGCCTGGGTGCCACGTATGCAGTGCGCATGGATCAAATCAGTAGTGGAACGAGGGTCAGCTCTGGACCCCGTCAAATTGGGCCTCGCCCCACAACATGACAAGCCGGTCAAAAAGTAAACATCATCTTTTTCGATGGCGAGCTCGTTGCCACCAATCCGAAAGACATGATGCCTCTCGTCCCACTGCTGGATCAACCACCTCAGGAGGTCCTCTTGACCCCTCATCAGTTCTAAACGGGCATACTTAAGCAATCCGCACCTCCGGAGAGCCATTAAACTTGCCGCATCCGTCACCATCTCTCGTTCTTCCTGCTCATGCTCTCTCTCTCGCCAGATACTCATGATTAACAGCTGAACACCTGCAAATGCAACATTTTCAACCGATTAAAATTTGCCTGGACCACTTCAAAAATGAAAAAATTGAATTGTTAGAAAGCATGTTGCGCCTAACGCGGACACTAGTGCAAAACAGAGCGTTCTAACGCGTAGTTCCCTCACGGGTTATGCGTTTAACGCGGATGTTGTACTCCTGCCCCGCGTTAGGCGCAAATATTTTTCTAGGGCCTCAAATTTTCCTAATTTTGAACCATCAAAAACTAAAAAATTGACAATTAAATGATAGCAGGAGGTTCTAGCTCTTACCTGGATCTCGCGGAATAGAAAACTGTTGCCCGGATTGACCGTAATCGTCAGCTGAAATTTTCACCCCTTTTCCACTCCAGAGCTTCTTCACAGCACTCAAAACAGTGAAAATGAAAGTCTTTTGACCTTCTTATAGCAAATTCTGGGGCATGACTCTCTTAAGTCAGTCGGCAAAGTCGTGATTTCTCGTTGTACACATGTCGCAACTCTCGAGATTTGGTACTGATGATTCTAATAAGGGATCAAGATTTATGAGCAGACATACTCATGTTTTATCGAGCATTCTTTTTACGGTATTTTTCTTGCTCATTAATCCGAAAAACCTCGAGTTCTCTTCTTCGGACTCGTTAAACTTACACGAAGTTGGCATCGAGCATTCTTTTTTGGTCTTTTCTTGCTCGTTAATCCGAAAAACCTAGAGTTTTCTTCTTCAGACTCGTTAAAACCATGAAGAAGCTCTGAGCATTCTTTTTAGGAATCTTTTTCTCACTCATAAAACCGAAAAAATCCCAAGTCACCTTTGTCAGACTCGTTAAACTACTGAGACAAAGAACAAGGAGCCATTCTTTTCCTCTTTTTCAACGCTCTTTAAACAGAAAAAGTATATCGAGTTTTCTCCGCGTGACTCGTTAAAATTTCACGGAGGTACCGAGTTTTCTTTGTTGGACTCGTTAAAATTTCACAAAGAATATTGAGTTTACTTCGTCTCCTCGTACTCATAACAAAATGAGGTAGACGTCCATTGAACATATATTTCTCACTTTTCTGGATTCGATGGACTAACTTACGGAAAATGAACTGTTTTGGGCTTACTATTATCCCTTTGCCGTGCCCGGTTATCAAAACATGACAAAGGTACCCCCATGGAGTCGTCTTTTACGACATTTTTCAGACTCTCTAAACATGAAAAATTCACCGAGTTTAATCGTCTGGACTCGTTAAACCTAATCAAACAGGACATGGAGTTGTCTTTTATGACATTTTTCAGACTCTCTAAACATGAAAAATTCACCGAGTTTGCTCATCCGGACTCGTTAAAACTAATCAAATGGGGCACAGAGTTGTCTTTCCTGACATTTTTCAGACTCTTTAAACATGAAAAGTTCACCGAGTTTACTCGTCTGGACTCATTAAACTTAATCAGACAGGGAAAAATTTGGACAAAATGGATACTACCTCTGTTACATTTCCAAAAAAGGTCGATTTGGCAGCAAAATTCTTGAACATGGCACTTCCCAAAAAACTCTTTCGCAGTTAGCCGAACCCTACCATCTATGAGTATTAGCCTTCATTTCCCAGTGTCCCTGCACCGGTAAAATCCTAACACACTCTTTGGTGTTCATCATGCTTCAGCTGCCTAGTACCCTGCTAGAGTGCCTTCTATTGTTCAAGCAGATCTCGCTATCTACTGCTCCTGTTATCAACCAAACCGTTCATTATGCCAGAAATTATTTGTCGTCTGACGTTCCCATTTACTCTTCCTTATCTCAAATCATAAACAAAATCAGTTGGTTTCCATTTCGTGTTGACTGATGTAGGACGCCTCAGTGCCTACCTCTCAACAGATCACTTCCTATCGACTTCAACACCTTATCTAGGAAGTTGATCCAGAAACACATCAGTACCCAGATACTTGCAGACATCAGTGGCAGGTAGTCTTGTGTTTGATCAAGGGTCTTCATCATTGGCTCTTGGTCGAATGATTCTACAAGTGTTCGACTTCAACTCCTTTTATTCACACTCGCTAGATTGTACTGGGCATCTTAGGGACCATCATCATTATCGGTGGCCACCTTCACGTCTGTTAACAGTTTTCATTATTGACTGGTAATCAGACGATTTCTCACATGTTCGACGACAACTCCCTCATTCACATGTTGAGAAATATGTAGTTTAAGTGAATCGGTGGTCAAGACCTTGGGGCAAAGGTTACATCATTAAAGTTGTGTTCCCTTCCCCAAGCTGCGATATTGTTTATGGAGACAGCTTTTTCAGCCTGATCCTGTTATGACAGACACTTCCACATTGTGCCTATTGGTGGACAGATTCTTCATATCTCTATTCTAGAGAAATCATGTTGTTTAAAGCTACTGAGCATGGGACATGCCCGACTCTAGGCAAATACTATATTTTCTGACATATGTTGTTGTTTCAGGTTTTCCTCAGTCTTTCAAATCTCTCTCTCTCTACAAATTATAAATTATTTCGGCCATCGTCTTCGTCTCTGACCTCACACTTTAGGGGGCATCTGTTACAGGTCAAAATACCTCCTCATCAGCTCAGAGGGGAAGACAAATATGGAAGAAGTACAAAGACCTAAATTAAACCTATTTCTGCCAGGATAACGCATATATAGAACAGAACAAGAGCGTTATAACGCAGTCAAGCAATACATTGGCCACGTTAGTGGCTAGGGCAACGCTCTGTTTACACTGGAGGGACGCGTTACCCGTGTTTTAAGTTTGAATTGGGAAAAGAGCGCGGAGAAAGATTTGAATCTCCGACTTTCCCTCACAAAGGAGTCAGTGCACAAAGGAAACTGCAGAAGCACCAATTCATTATTGGTCATTGCCATAGAAGACTGAACTCCAAGAGAGGCAAAAGCATGGAGATCAAGGAAACATCTAAGCCTTTTCCATTCCAAACTAGTGGAAAGAGAAGGGCAACAATGGCCTTCTCCCTCTCCTATAAGAAGGAGCTGAAGGCTCTTAATTGGAGGTCGAAGGATTGCTCAAGGTTCTTGTATACTTGTGGAATAGAGAATAGTGTGACATTGTGAAGGCCAAGAGTCAAAGAGGCTCCTAGAGAGTTTTTTGACTTGGACTTCTTCACTAGAGAGAGAAGAGAGATTGGGAGACTGAGGAGGGCTTGGTCCAACCGATGGTTGTAATCCTTCTTCTTGCAAAATCAATAGAACTGTGTTCGTTTTGTCCATTCAATGCTTAATGTTATTATTGTTGTTTCAATATTTACTTAGTATGATATGAATGGCTCAGATGTGTATAATCTAGATGTTTATTATTGATTTAATTGATAGAATACTCGTTATATTAGAAATCATATGGGTGCTGAGCAGTTGCGGGTCTCTCTGGATTTGGAAGTAAATGAAGAAGGACTCACTTTCTTTTGTGGGTTCTGAAGATTCTAATTCTAAATTGTGAGAGTAATTTCTTTATTTGTATTCCTTCCAAGTTATTTCAAGCTAATATGAACCTCTCATATATGTTTGTGAGCAAAGCATAGCTAATCTTTATCTTGCCTCAGACGCAGAAGCCACAGAAGAGGATCCGAAAAATAACCACAGAGATTTACCCTATAGGCAACCATGATGGTCCAATGAAGTCATTCCTTTGAATATGATCCCACGTGAGGACTCTTTTTCAACAAATGATCCACAAAAAATTATAGATGTTTTCCCATAACTTAGCTCGACAAACTTCCCTCCAAAAGGGTTCTTTAGGGATTTCCAAATGGTCATCAATTAATTCATATGAAGCCTTTATTGTGAACATACTTGAAGATATATATCCCCAAAAGAGTCTATCATTATCCTTAGTAACTTGAATTCACCTCTCTTGTAATGAATGTTGTAGGACAATTAAGCTTTAAACCCCTCTATTGTCAGACCAACTATCTTCCAAATTCCATTCATTCCATTAGAAGTGTGGATTTGTCTCCTTCCAAAAATATTCAAGCAACTCCATTTCGTGAGAAGCAGTGAAATCCCTTATTTAGAACAACTATTCCTTGTGATCCAAGCAAGGAAATTGTTGTTAGGATTTTTCCCAAATCCTGTGGCTTTTACCATTTCATATTCCCTAGAATATATTCTTATGAATTACATGTTTATTATCTATGGAAAAATTCCAAATAGGATATCCTAATGGATAAATGTGTTTCCTCACCTTTTGTTCACTGAAACATGCTGGACTATATTTACGATCCTATATCTTCTTCCACAACTCAGGCCTACCTCGTAACCAACCTCGCCAATTTTTTTTTCCCATTTCTTGTTTGACCTTCTCTAGGTCCCTCAAACCTATGCCACCTCCCAATTCATGAATAGAAACTTTCTCCCAAGATAACAATTCCCATTTTTTGACTTGTTGAGGATCTTTCTAAAGGAATTTATGAAACTTGGAAATAGTATCTTTGTACACTCCTTTAGGAGAAGGTAACACAAACAATTGGTAGACATGAATGACCTGCAACATAACTTTCAACATAGTGGCCCGCCTCGTGGTTTCCAACAACCGGAAATTCGAGTTCTCTAGATGTTTGGATATTTTTCTGATTACCTCCTACCAACAATTAATCCTTAAAGGGTTTAGTCCTAATGGTATGCCTACTGTTTGGTTGGGAGAGATCCTAGCTAAAAACCAAGTGTTATCGACATGTTATTTTGGATTGAAATCCTAGTATTAAGGAATTATAGTTTATATTTATCGTCATTGATTAGAGTTCTTTATGAACCTTGAAAATCTGAAAATATGTGTCTAGAGTGCTTGTCTCCTGAATAGTTGTTTCCGTAAATAACATTTTATCTTCAACAAACTACTGATGGGTGATTTCTAGATGCTACCCCATAAGTTGAATACCTTTTAAATGATCAATTTGGAATGTTGACTTAATATAATGTCCTAATCCTTCAACATTAATGATAAATAATAAGGGAGAAATAGGGTCTCCCTAAGGGAGACCTCTAGATGACTGACCCATGTATGAGGGAGAACCATTTAGACAAATGGAGAAGAATGACATGTAAATCAAAGACCTTTTCCATATGGTCCATAGGGCCAAGAAACCATAAGTCTCTAATTTTTTCAACAAATATCTCTAGTTTAATATATCATATGCGTTGAATATTTCTAGTTTCACCATTATTCAAGGATTTCTTATTTTTTTGAGGGAGTGGAAAATCTCATTGGAAGTCATGATCCTATCAAGTCTCCATCTACCCTCCATGAAACATGTTTTTTCTTGGCTAATTATATCCTTTAATAAAGGCTTCAACCTTCTCACAATGAATGAAAAAATAAATTTATATATCACATTATAGAAAGTGGTATGCCTAAACCCGCTAGACTAGAGTTATTAGTTTTGGGTATTAGAGTAAGAAAATTCACATTGAGGCCAGACCATACTTGTTGAGATCGTCTCTATCCTTGAAAATGGCATGAATGTCTCTTCCAATAAATTCCAACATGCCTTAAAGAAATCAATGGTAAAAACATTTGGGCTCAGTGCTTTGTTATTGGGCATTTCCATGATCGCTTCTTCCACCTCCTCAAAAGAGATACCCCTCATAAGTGCCACATTTTTCTCCTGAGTGATCAAACATGGTATATGTTGCGTTGCCTAGTTGATGGTTTTAGATAAATCTTGATCCCCTTTGGAAAACAAATCTTAGTAGAAGGACAACAACTCGGCTTCCATATATTCATGGTCAACTAATGTTCTATCATCTCAATCAGTTAAAGAAAAGACTATATTATTATGCCTATGCTTGATCATGGATTTGTGAGAGAATTTAGTATTTTTTTCCCCTTTCTCTTAACCATTATATTTGAGATTTTTGTTTCCACAGAGTTTATTCATATTTTTATGCCGGGTAAAACCCACAGTCCTGTTGCTCATTTTTCAATCTCTCATAGGCATATAATTGTATACCCCAATTTTGAACCCAAATAACCTCAACTCATAGCAATAACCCCAAGGCACATAATATGTGTGCACAAGTGAGCCCAACAACCTCTCCCTTAATATTTTCAATCATTTAGCTTCGGGAACTTTATTATTAGTTTTCTGTTGTAAAAATATGCGAAGGCTTATATCCTAATTGCATTACGGTTATAAACCATAACCTCATCCATACAGGCATTTGATTAAATATTCACTTTTTGTCTAAAGCCAACACTACCAGCCATACTAACCTCCGACCTTCACTTTATGGGGTTCGAATATTTATTCGAACTTCATGATTAAATCAATGTATAGTAGTTCGTAATATGAACGAATATGGCATAATGTAGACTCTTATTAAAAGCCAAACACAAATCATAAAATGGTATTTGGGCCCCACACACTACAAACCCATTGCATACATTGACTTCGGTGGTTCATTAACATACCTTTGCCTTTTCTTGAGATCAGACGCTAACTTACTCTCGTGCTTCCATGGACGAATCTGAAGACCATCATGCTACCTGCTTTCACGAGATTTAACTCTTAACTTGCGCGAAGAAAATGGTCCCCACACTTAACGCACCCTTCTCATCCGACGGTTGAGGAGTTATCGCGCCATCCACCGATGATCCAATGGATAGTATCCATATTGAGTTTTCTGGGCGTCTGGGCTTTAATGTTAAAAAAAACGCGATATAAATGGTTTTTGAAAACCACTTATTGCCATGTCTCAGACAACGACATATATCGTGTTTTTTCGAGCGGTTCCTCTTACCACCCACAACTTACGTGATACTGCTGGTTTCTCTTCTGAAACTGCTTCAACTGTTCATTGCATGGTTCCACTTCACTCTTAGTTCCGTCTCTAGTTATTCTGCGCCTCTATTTATATGACTGCCGTCGCTCTTGCTTATTCTGAACAAGTCTGGATAACCCCAACAATTCACCAATGCACAGTTTCGTATGAGGTCTAATATAACTCCTTCATATCTTGTTCTAATTGTGCCCCGAACCTTTACTCTTCAGTGCTTGGTAACTTAAATCTGAATGCAATTTTCATTCTCCAAGTGAGCCAATACAAGTTAGACTCGTTCTATAGTCCTGATTTGAATTCACTTATTCGATCAGATATGCTTCTAATTCATGGACTAAATACCAGATCCTTAATTCAAATTACTTTTTGCGTCATCGATCCCTGTAGTGGTCGATGACTGCAATTCCTTCTAATCTCCCTCAGAAACATATGTAGCCCCTCTTATAATGTAATTAACATCAACACTTCAATCATATGCAGGATCTCGCCTCAAAACCCAATTACAAAATTAAACGTACAATTGCTTATTGAACATTAATCATCATACATAATCTAATCAACCAATACGCATATAATTAAAAACTTCTAATGTGAGCCATTACCACAGGATTTATTCAAAAATGAACTCCATCTAAAGCCCTGACACCGAGTCTTCTTTCATACATAATACACAGAGGCTCAAAACATTCTCATGCAGGAATTAAATCAAAAAATGCACAGGTAATGCTGAAACAAATTCTTCATTTATACAGTGAAATTACGTTCAAACTTCTAGTTGGACAGATCTTCAATCTGATGACCTCCTGCTCTCCCTACTTTACCTCTCTGGTTCTTTAACTCTATGCAACCCTATGCAGGTCTGTGCAGGTCTGCAAGACTCTGTCCCTGAGACTTATTTTTATACAAAAACTATTAAAGAATCAATTCAGATCCTTTGATGACTCAACAGAACTCTTGAAATCCTACAGTTCTAAGTTTAGCCTACATTCCTAACTTCTCTGAACCGAATCTTCACATTCTAATCTACTTCTCCTGCCCTCTAACCATGCGAGGGTAGTTACAATTTTTTCTCTCTACATTTAACCAAAAATCACTCAAATATGAATAATTACATAGGAAAATAAAACCATGAGACCCCCCTATGTCTATTTATATACAAAGTATTGTCTTGGGCCTAATGCCCCTGCATCAGACTCCCCAGGTTCAAATGATTCATGATCTCCTAATCATGCGCTCTCATCCTTTTCTTCCTGGATCCCACACTTTATTCTGTAGCTGATCATCTGCTGCAACATTCTTCTTTTGTACTTCTCCAGGCTTCCATACTTTATGCTGCACCTTTCCACTAGCTACACTTTTATATCCTCTTTCTGTATTTATTTTGCTGCTTCTTCTTTGTTTCTTTGCTGCTATCTTTTTTTGAGACACCTTCTCCATCAGCTTCCTCATAAATTCAATCTCCCTGTCTGAAATGTCTTCTGATTGCTGGATACTGGTTCTTCTTGATTGTTGAACTTCTACTTCTGCTTGCTGGGTTCTTAATTGCTGAACTCTTACTGCTACTTTTACTTTATCTCTAGCTCATGTGATAGCTTTAGCTGTATCTGTAGCTCTTCTTACTCCTATTCTTACTGCCATGCAATCATCCATGCCCTATTTTCTTCTGCTACAGAAAAACTCTTCCTGATTGTCACTCATGAAAATTTCTTCCTTGTTTGTCTTCAGCAATTCTTCAGACTGGTATTTATATTTCCAGTCACTATCATCCTCTCTTTTCTTCTCTGGGACTAAACATCCCTTAGTCCTTCTTTCAGTACCTACAATCATAAGAAAAACAACAAACTTATACAATATTTGTGTCTCTTCCTCCTCTTCTGGAAACACTTCAATTTGTTTCTCCAACATTCCTTCCAGCAACACCTCAATCTGTTGTCCTACTAATTCATTCTCTTCGTTGAATGCTTTCTGCAAACAATTTAGCCATTCAATTTTCACTAGTCTCACATCATCATCATGTTGTAATTTTAATTTAGCATGTTCTTCTTCTTTTTCCTTGGCAATCTTCAACAATTTCCTTCCTTCTTCTTGAATCACTTCAAGCTCTTCAAGTACCTCATTCTCATCTTCTACCAGAGTAAAACTTTGATTCTCTATTGTTGTAGTAGCCCCAAAAGTCTACCCTATAGTCTTCTCTTGGCTATTCAGACAAGCCAACTCTTCCTTGTCATCTACAGAAATAACAAGTTCTTTTACATGAGGCATTACTGTCTCACATTCCTTCAACTACTCACCTTCATTCAAGACAACTCCAAGTGATGGAATGTCTTCTGCAGTCCCTAAAACCACAGTCAAATTATTAGTTTCAAAACCACAAGAGCCAATGGTCTCAATTGAAGATTAAATCACCAATTCTTCCCTCTGCAGTTCTAAGTATTTTTTGAGACTCAGAAAATATTCACTGTCCTCATTCCTCTGCATCTTCACATTCTGCAATCCCCAATTCTGAAATTGAGGTTCTCTCCCTTGCATTAGATCGTGCCGATTCAAAAACTTAAATTATTCATTCCATGGAGTAAACATATCCATAGAATTCTCTTTCTCCTCTTTCAATTGACTGCCCAATGGGGTCAAATTTCCTTCATCATCAACAAAATCTGCATTCACAAAACAATTGTAAAAACAAAATTCATAAGGCCTCAGTGCCTTTCTCTCCTCTGCCAGCATTTTAGTATGTTGTCTTGAAATTCTCTCCTTCTCTATCAGCACATCAACATGCTGATTCCAATCCTTGAGACTGTCAGTTAGTCTCTCTTCTACATCATCCTCTTCAAGGATGTCTCTCTGCTCTAGTTCATAAAAAGGAACTTTCTCATCTTCATTCATATTTGCCCTTAAAATCTGAACACCTCCTCTCTGTGTTTCTGTCCTCTGCTCATGCCATAATCCCGACATCTCATCTGAGGAAAAATTTTCACAATCTTCACAAGTCAAGTTTCCTGTTGTCACTATCTCTTCAGCCTTCATCAGAATAGAATTCTGATCTTCCATCTCTACAATAACTTCAGTTATCTTTCCATCACTCCTCACTTGGCCATTTAACAAAAACAATTTTTCATTATCAAAATTAATAAAAAATTGGTCATCATCAAACACAACTTCATTGAAACAATATCTTTCATAAAATAAGGAATTTATGAATTCCTTTTGCTGCAATAATTCAATCTGATCTTCATCTGGAATATACTCATCATACTTTACTTGGTAACATTAAGCTTCATTGAATACCGTTTCATCATATGAACTGTCTTCTTCAATACCTGCATTCACACACAACTTGTCAGTTGTAAAACCATAAGACCCCATGGTCTCATTTGATGATTTGATCATCAAATCTCCTTGTTGTTCCAAGACTTCTATACACTTTAGAGATTCTTCAATGGTCTCTTCTTCAATCTCTTAGAGTTGTCCAATTGACTGCTCATTTTTTGGCTTCTGGCCATCATCAAAATTTAAATCTCCTCTGCTTCTAATATGTTGGGAAACAGAACCTTTCTCCAACTGTGCATGGACATTTTCAAAACATGCAGCTGCTCCATTTTCTTCCTTAGTGACAACATCAGTTGTTTGTCCTTCTCCACATGTTTTTCCTTCAAACACATAAATTTTTTTAGATGTAAGGCCCTTGGACCCCTTGGTCCCACTTGAAGCTTCAGTCTTCAAGTCCTTCTCTAGATACTCCATCATCTTGAGTAATCTCTCCTTCAGCTGAGCATTTGTCATTTGCTCTTTCTTCGTTTGTAGCCTCTGCCACTTTACCTTCATCTTCAGGAGCCAACCAACTCTCTAGCTTTTCTTTATCATTAGTTCCAATTTGTTGAACTGCTCTATGATCTTAGCTATCTCTTTCCAATATTCTTCATTAGTGAATTTCTTCCTCATGACATTTTCTTTGGCATCTTCCCTCACTCTTATGTTGTGGCCTCTCTCAGAACCTCTATAGTCTCTGCTATGGCTATCAATAGCCATTTTCTCCTTCATGAGTTCTTCACTCACAAGCTGCATTAAGCCTCTGCAACAACAAGCTTTCTTGCTGCAACTTACCTCACCAATCCCTTCCTCCAGATCCAACTTTTGGCAAGTATTGTTCCCCTTCTGCCGGAACCTTCTGAGCACTCTCTTCTGCTCTCGCTTGGCTTCACTCTGAAACTATTCTCAAGAACACATCTATTCTTCTTTCCTCCAACCTCAGTTGGGGATCCTCTAGATTCTGCCACACTTATTCTTCACTCAGAATCCCTTGTTGGACTCCTTCATCATTGCTCTCCAAGATGTGATCTACTTTTGCTGAGATTCCTTCCTCAAATGTTTGCAGCTTGCATTTTGCAAACAAATCCTTCAAACCAGAGTCAAATAAGGCTCATCAATTCACCTTCCAAGATCCCTAAATGATATTGCTTCTTCTTTCACCTGCACTGCATCTCTATCTGCTGCAATCTTCAAGACCCTTTGTCTTCAACTCTAGATTATGCAAATCTAGAGACCTTCACTGCATATCTAATCAAATCTCTAAATTCTATTAAACAGATTTAAACATCAAACTTTCCTCACTATTTCAGTATATGTGCATTTCAAAAATTAAATTTCAAAAGAGCTATTCCAGCTCTGATACCACTTGATGGCATGCCTACTTACTAAACCCGCATTAACATCTTTCTATGCATATAAAATTCATCCCCAATTTTGAACCCAAATAACCTCAACTCATAGCAATAACCCCAAGGCACATAATATGTGTGCACAAGTGAGCCCAACAACCTCTCCCTTAATATTTTCAATCATTTAGCTTCGGGAACTTTATTATTAGTTTTCTGTTGTAAAAATATGCGAAGGCTTATATCCTAATTGCATTACGGTTATAAACCATAACCTCATCCATACAGGCATTTGATTAAATATTCACTTTTTGTCTAAAGCCAACACTACCAGCCATACTAACCTCCGACCTTCACTTTATGGGGTTCGAATATTTATTCGAACTTCATGATTAAATCAATGTATAGTAGTTCGTAATATGAACGAATATGGCATAATGTAGACTCTTATTAAAAGCCAAACACAAATCATAAAATGGTATTTGGGCCCCACACACTACAAACCCATTGCATACATTGACTTCGGTGGTTCATTAACATACCTTTGCCTTTTCTTGAGATCAGACGCTAACTTACTCTCGTGCTTCCATGGACGAATCTGAAGACCATCATGCTACCTGCTTTCACGAGATTTAACTCTTAACTTGCGCGAAGAAAATGGTCCCCACACTTAACGCACCCTTCTCATCCGACGGTTGAGGAGTTATCGCGCCATCCACCGATGATCCAATGGATAGTATCCATATTGAGTTTTCTGGGCGTCTGGGCTTTAATGTTAAAAAAAACGCGATATAAATGGTTTTTGAAAACCACTTATTGCCATGTCTCAGACAACGACATATATCGTGTTTTTTCGAGCGGTTCCTCTTACCACCCACAACTTACGTGATACTGCTGGTTTCTCTTCTGAAACTGCTTCAACTGTTCATTGCATGGTTCCACTTCACTCTTAGTTCCGTCTCTAGTTATTCTGCGCCTCTATTTATATGACTGCCGTCGCTCTTGCTTATTCTGAACAAGTCTGGATAACCCCAACAATTCACCAATGCACAGTTTCGTATGAGGTCTAATATAACTCCTTCATATCTTGTTCTAATTGTGCCCCGAACCTTTACTCTTCAGTGCTTGGTAACTTAAATCTGAATGCAATTTTCATTCTCCAAGTGAGCCAATACAAGTTAGACTCGTTCTATAGTCCTGATTTGAATTCACTTATTCGATCAGATATGCTTCTAATTCATGGACTAAATACCAGATCCTTAATTCAAATTACTTTTTGCGTCATCGATCCCTGTAGTGGTCGATGACTGCAATTCCTTCTAATCTCCCTCAGAAACATATGTAGCCCCTCTTATAATGTAATTAACATCAACACTTCAATCATATGCAGGATCTCGCCTCAAAACCCAATTACAAAATTAAACGTACAATTGCTTATTGAACATTAATCATCATACATAATCTAATCAACCAATACGCATATAATTAAAAACTTCTAATGTGAGCCATTACCACAGGATTTATTCAAAAATGAACTCCATCTAAAGCCCTGACACCGAGTCTTCTTTCATACATAATACACAGAGGCTCAAAACATTCTCACGTAGGAATTAAATCAAAAAATGCATAGGTAATGATGAAACAACTTCTTCATTTATACAGTGAAATTACTTACAAACTTCTGGTTGGCCAGATCTTCAATCTGATGGCCTCCTTCTTTCCCTACTCTGCCTATCCGTCTCTCTAACTCTATGCAGCCCTATGTAGGTCTATGCAGGTCTCTTACTAATGCCTTCGAGACTTATTTTTATACAAAAACTACTACAGAATTGATTCAGATTCTTTTATGACTCAACAAAACTCTTGAACTCCTACAGTTCTAAATTTAGCCTAATTCCATAAGTTCTCTAAACTGACTCTTCACATTCTAATCGACTTCTCCTGTCCTCTAATCATGCGAGGGAAGTTACAATTCTTCTCTCTACATTTAACCAAAAATTACTCAAATATGAATAATTACATAGGAAATTAAAAACATGAGACCCCCCTATGTTTATTTATATACAAAGTATTTCCTTGAGCCTAATGCCCCTGCATCACCCTTGCAAATACTAAGCACCATAGCCTATCTTCTTTCTATTTGCGTCTAAATTTTATAGCGGTAGTAGGAAACTACAGGATATATATATATATATATATATACAGAGAGAGAGAGAGAGAGAGAGAGAGAGAGAAAACCATTTCACCACAGCATATCTTCTTGCTTACAAGTTACAAGGTATCACAAACTGTAGGTGCAAAGGACAACACGTTCCTCTCGTTGTCATAAAGTATTTGGTAGTTATGCTGTTGAATGTTACCGAATACTGACATCCCATTGTTGGGTAACATTGCAAGGCATGCTATGCCACTGCCTACATCGGTATATATGTAGTTCTCTTTTGGCAAATTGAAATCTATTAATCTGCTCCTTCGAAGAACGATTGTTGTAATTTCTTGTAATGATTTAACTAGTTACAAGAACGATTGCCACTTCTTTACCAAGTCCTTCAAATCTAAGGCTACTGATTCTGATCCTAAGGGGAAAAGCACTTCTGCAACAAATTTTCATAGATGTGCAGAGCTCATTGTTGATGTCACACTAAAAACTCAAAACTATGTGAATAAAACAACAAGAAAAGCATTTACAAATAGTTTAAACCCTTTATGACCAAAAATAACAATATTCACATCCCTCCTGTGTGGGTAGTCACCACTTCTGCCTCTTGCCCTAGAGGTAAGGTTTCATCTAGGAGTGGCCATTTGGAAGGCACCGTGCAACAAAAAGTGGATAAACTTCTTATAAATGTTTGTAGGACCAAGGATAAGTGAGCATTCAAAAGTGGAAAAACTTCTTCTAAATGTTTGTATCACGAAGGATAAGTGAGCGTTCAACCACATCGGGATGAGGGAAGGTGCCAATGAATTTTTTCCTATTCAATCATACATTTGAAGTTGTGCTTAGGAGTGGTGGCTACGGTTCTATTTTACAAGTAACAAGAGAAGTGATTGAAATGAATTGCATTCCATTACCACTAGGAATGGTTTTTCATAGAACTAGCAGTAATAAATTCATTACCATGAACTCTTTTCTGAAGCAAAAAAAATAGAGGCCATTAACAAAGCACAAAGAAAAAGTGTGAAAAATAGTGTCCAATGTTTACCTTGGATTTGAAATATGTTAACTCCAGTTAAGTCTCATAGATAAGATCTGGAAACAATCAAATCAAAATACTTTAGAAACACACAAGAATTTAAAGTCCCTATATTTTCCTGTGGGATTTGAATATTCACTTTTGCAATTTAACCATGATTCACATCAACGTATGCCTTTGAAACTCGGTTTCAATCTTTAGAAAAGATCATAGACTTTGTCCTCTATCTAGGGTTACCAAATTTATCAAAAATTTTAGTGTTACCTCCATTTTATATCCTTTAACTACTAGTGCAACATAGTGAGTAAACTCAGCCCTCCTATCTTATGTATCATAGGTATTTTGGTCAATAGGGTCTCGGTCCTTCTTTCTACAACACATATATCTCGGCCTAAAACATATAGAGTAAGTATAAATTGTCTAGCCTAGAATCATGCAAGGAGTCCCCCATCCACTGATGAACTCAGCTACCTCATAGGCCTTGAACATACCTTCTAGGGATTTTACCAAGGGACCTTTGAACAAAGGCACTGGTCAAGCTCTTCGCCATGCCATTGTTGAATGTCAGGAGGTGTTGCTCACTAAGTATGAGCTGCCAAGATAATCACTATTCCTATTGCATTACTGTTTCACTAACTACTTTATTTCTACTACTTCACTACCTACATTCAACCCTGTTGAATCCCATGGTTGTCATTTTGCAAATGGAATTTAGAATAATTTACTAGAAAACTACTCCGCTCTTGATTATGTTGTGCAAATTGTTGATATGACTGGCAGAGTTGCTGATGTATAGGATTTCCGTCCTATTTCTATCCCTATATTTCAGCTTGGTTAAATTGAAAGTTTAAAGCTCTACAACATTAAAAGATTTCAATTTACTCTTAAAGTTTTACCTAGTCTCTTAAAAGTTGCCCCTTAAACTAGGGTGTGAAGGTCTGGGATTCCTGTAGCTGTAATGATAGGAACTGATTTTCCAATTTTCCTTTCCAATTAGATATATCTAATTGACTAGGGTGTGAAGGTCTGAGATTCCTACAACTGAGATTCCTGCAGCTGTAATGATAGTGATAATAACATAACCTAATTCAACTCCAATCCAATTGGGAAGACACCCTCAAAAGATTTTATGAAACCTAACTATATTAAAATTGACAGCGAAACAACAGAACTTTTTAGCAATTTATCGTGGAATCCAAGGGCTTCATAGAACCCATAATACAAAGAAAACCTTTCCTCTTTGAAAGATATGTATAGTACTCATCCTGACACACTAGGTTGGATGGACTAATCTTCCCAGAGATTAGGTATGGTTAAGGTATGGAAATTATTAATAATTCAAACGACGCTTGTCATTTCTCTAGATATTTGTGGCCACATGGTAGGTGCAATGAAACTATCTGAGGACAGGAGGTTTGATGAACTTTATTGTTGCATTTAATGCACTACACTGTTCCTATTGCATTACTGCGTCACTACCTACTGAACTGGACCTTAAAAAAACACGACATTGAAATTGTGCTTTAATGAAATATTTATGCCTTTTGGAGGCTTAAGATATAGGGATTAGAGGGCAGTTTATGTGAAAACTATACAACCAAAATCTAAAAATAGTGAATTTTTCTAAAATATATGACATGTGTATGTAGAGCATGCAAAATTAACTAAGAACCAAAATGAGTATATAGACAATGTAGCATTTCAGGAGCAAAGAAAGAACACAACAACGAAGCTTAAATACCTTGCTCTAGGGCTTCCAGAAAATTATGGAATGGCTCTCTAACTTGTGAAATTGTGCTTGCTCAAATGCTAACCCAATTATATAAACCCTAACTCCAAACAACACATTGGAAGAAATTGCGTTGTACCCTTTAATTCCTAGGCTGAAAATTTGGCGCCAAACGATATTTGCTGCTCTCCATGAAAGAATCTGCACTCCATATTTTTCCATCACAAACCCTTTAATCCCTAGGATGATCGTTGCTGTGACGTGCTGACGCATAGGATTAACAACTTGGTGAAAGCTGTATGGAATGTGCTGTGCGGACACGTGGGATTAACAACTTGGTGAAAGTTGTGTGCAAAGTGGATGGCTTCCTTTCTCAGGGAAACCGAATGAGAATGTATGCGCGATGTGGATGACTTCATTTCTCTGGGAAAGCTTTCAAAATCTTTCAGTGTACTGTAACGCATGGAGAATATAATTAACCAAATAGTCTTTATGATTAACCAAATAAATATCCCATAGAGCACCTCCAAATTCTGAGTTTAGGTTTTCCATATTCTTTGAAATCTCTAGCAGCCCATCAATTCGCCTGTAGTTCTCTGAAATATTTGGAAGCCCATCAATTCGCCTATAGTTTTGTCTCAATTTCTCTATCTGATTTTGGTGGGAATATGTGAAATTGACCTAGGCAGTATGCATTATAACCTTGAAAGCATTAGACATGTCACAGTGCAACTTAGTGACTAAATGCGCTATAATAAGTTCCTCCTTGGTGCCATAATCTATGTATGTTTTGGGACCTAAATCAGGCTTCAAGCAGTGTTGTGGAAGTTTTTTGGCGAGATTTACAATCCCAAATTTAGGATGGGTGTACTCCTTGAAAGGTAAGGGTCCAATAAATTCAGCACCATGTCATGGTAGACGTTTTTTGAATAAATCTACAGGAGGCCAATCCTTCAACTTCAACATCTCAGGCCAGTGATTACAATGGCATCTTCCCTTCTGATAACCATAAAAAAACTTATGTGTATTGATCTCATCCGAATACCAGTCCAGGCAATCAATGGCATGCACTGTGTGTGTCTCCTTTAAAAACCTGTCACTAGTTTCCCTGAAATCTCGCCACATGACCATTGGCTCCTAGCTTAGTCCTGTAGTATTATCCAAGACATTTCCAACAATCAAAAGCTCGCCTCTTCTCCAGTGTTTCTGAAAATTCTCAAGAGTCTTTTCCTGAATGGTTAGGCAATATAAATAGTTGTCCCCACTATCATGCCTGCTAGCTGCTCTTCTTATCTTATCAGAAAGCTAAAAATTAAGCTTGAAGCACATAGAACATTCATATGAATCTCTTAATTCCATTGGAAATTGAAAATTCCTGGCAACTTATTTCAATTTTCTCTCTATGTCTGCAACCCAATTTGGCACAGGCTACGTGCACTTTAATTCTAACAATTTCTTTGCACAGAAACAACATGGACATGGGATGGAAAGATAAGAATTAACTTTAAAATCAATTAATGGTGCAAAATCCAACTGACCTATCATGTTCAACATCGTCCTTATTCTCTGCCTCAGAATACTCAACTGATCTCATTCTTGAATCACCTCCAGGATGTGACCCTTCCTAAACCTCATGACAAAAAGACAGACAAAGATCATACTTACAAACATTGCAGCTTCTATGGCAACTTACTAGAGATGTATTGCAGTTGTCACAGTAATGACACTCATTTTTTTCCTTTCCATTACCCTTGGTAATCTCCAAGGCTTCAACTTGTTTACTCTGAATCCTGGCCTCTGCCTCGAGTTCCATCATTTTCTTAAGATGAATCTTCGCTACCATGGGGAGGTCGGTGAAAATTACGTTCTGGAGAAAATGGACCCTATCATCTACCCCCAATGTCTACACTCTAACCTCGGGATTTTGTTGTAAACATGCTTTGAAATTAGAGTGTCCCTAACAAAAAGGATAGACCTGTAAAATTTCCTCTTCTGTTTGTGAGGGGTACCATCTTCGAATGAAGATAAGACAATACTTATTTGGACATTTGGAACAATAGACCACTCTGCCTTTGTAATTTCTTATACATTGATGGCAATTTGTATTCACATTGTTCTGTGAAGATGCCTTCATTTTATTCTCCTCTGCTAGAATATACCGAGAGAAATCACGGACTCGAGTATTAGGATCCACCCCCATATACAATTTTCTAACAAATTTCTTGGTATTCTTAACCTTGGAAACATCAAATTTGCTGTAATCTTCAACCCCTGATTGCGTAAATTCAGTGGCGCAGGCCATTTAGGCTCTGTGTTCGAAACCAGTGCACACTACTCCAGAAATCCATTTTTTTCTTCCTTATTTCTGCGATCCTCATCATTCACATCATCTTCATTACCAGCATTCATCAAATTCAAACCCCAAATTCTTCCTGCTCTTGTTTGACCTGGTGTTTCCGCCCTCTCTTCTTCTGATCGCCCTAATTGCCCTCATGTGACATGGTCCGAGGCTTCCTACCCCACTTCCTACTCTGGCCTCTGGTGCTCGCAGTGGCCTTAGAATCTTGTCGATGCTGCAATTGATGTGTCTCACATTCCGACATTGGTGGGTTTAAGCACTGTAATTCCACTTCCGAGGGCTTCTTGCCCCGCTTCCTCCCCTAACCTGTGGAGCTCTCAGTGACCTTGGAATGTTGCTTTTGCTACTGTTGTAATTGATATTTATCGCGTTTTGACATTGGTGGGTTGAAGCACTGTAACTTCCCAACC